>CM053610.1:88817503-88854658 GCA_028646535.1 Procyon lotor | reverse complement strand
TTTATTAACTTCTCAAGAAGCCAATTGAGAGCTGTGGCACTTGGCAAGCAAGAAGCCAGGGCCTGGATGTTGGAGAAGGGGGAACAGGCCCACGGAGACACCGGCAAGAGCTGCTGCAAGGAGGCAGTGGAGGGGGAAAGCTCGGACAGAATGCAGGGGAACTGAGACCCTGGATTCAACAATGCAGCAATGAGAGGAGCGAGGCTCTTTGGGGCCAACCTCCAGCGCTTGGACACCTCGGATTGGTTGTCAACCTCAGGGCCCCTGTAGGAGCCGCCTGGCACTGACATTCCCACGGTGAGCTCCTCTGACAAACACCAAGGTGGGTGATTCCAGAAGGAGGCGTGAAATGGGGAGAGAACTTCCTGGAGGGAGGAGGCCTAGCCCACAGCCCTCCCCCACCAAGCCCCCCGCTGGATCTTCGGCGAGCCTGGCTGGGCTTCCAGTCCCCGCAGCAGGCTGCTCTCTGGCCCCCAGAGCCCCCCTGCGCGTGTCAAGGTGGGCAGAGCAGAGGGGGCTCAGACAGAATTCGGGCAGCAGGCCTGCTAGCATACTGGGAGAAACCACTCTCCCTCCTCCACTTTCCAGAGAGAAAACCCACTTTAGTGAGGCTCCGGAGAGAAGTTAACTGTCGTCTTCCCTTTGCCAAAAAGTATATTAAATTCACTGACCGCATTTTTCCAAACCCAAGTGTAGAGGACGTTAGAGGCAATGCACACTGGCTGGGCTCTGGTGCGCTGGGCACCCCACACATTTCATTCTGCGTTATTAATATTTAAACCAAAGCAGCTGTTCTCTGCATACAGAGCCCACAGCCTGCCCGAGGCGCCCATGGAGACTTCTCCCTGGGGCCAGATGCACCAGCTAAGAAGGCCTTTGTTGACCCCCAGGCCTTGGGCCACCTGGGGCAAATTCATTGCTCTATGAATTGCTCTGTGATGACTTTTCTGGGACATTTCTGGGCAAGAGGGCTTGGTGGTTTGTTGGCAACAGCAGATTCCACTGATAGGGCTTCGTGGAGATCCAGGGGGGCACACCCAGAGCAGATTTTTTGAGAGGGGTAGAAGGATCCCATTGAAACACTAGCCTCCTCTTCTGAGCCCTCTCCATCAGGGTTAGGTACGCAGGGCTTTTGGGTGCTCCCCCAACTCTCTTTCAACACTACAACTCTAAGACCAAGCTTCTGAACCTTGGAGCCTGGGGTCCTCCTCCTGGACATTTGCACATGAAAGCCTCATCCCTAAGCCTGGCTGAGGAGACCCTGGGCTTACACTACCCTGCAATAGAATACACAGAGCCCCTTGGCAGCCTGACTTCACGCCTCCACCCTCAGGACCCTGTGCTCCGGCCACCTGGGCCTGCTGTCTCCCTGACACAGTAAATACTATCCTTCTGTAGAGCACCTGCTACTCCTGCTTGCCTTTGATGGCCCAGACCGAGAGCCAATTCCTCTCCACCACCAGCCTTCGCCTTCACCCCAGGATGAACTAATTCCTTACTCCTCTCTCCTCCCATAAGATTTTATGTCCCCCTGTATTTTGGCATATATCTCATTATATTGTAAACTTTCCTTTCTATACTAAGAAAAATGAATATTTCTTGAGCACTTTCTACATGTATGATGCTTTAAGTAGAATTACATACCGTATGATTTTCACAATTACCCTATGAGACAGGTTCTCTATCCCCATTTTGCAGATGGTATAACTGAGGCTTGGAGACGGTCAGTAGCCCGCCCAACGTGACATAACTAGGAAGTATCTGTTTCCCCTCAGAGACTACAAGCTCCTCAATAAAGGGACCATGTCTTAGGCATCCAGGTCCTCCTAACACACTGTCCCGTTGTAGGTGCTCAATCCATGCTTGTTCAAATACAAATAAAATTAAATAAAGCCAGTAGTGGGGTGCTTGGCTAATTCAGCCGGTAGAGCATATGACTCTTGATCTTGGAGTCATGGGTCCAAGCCACATGTTGGGTGCAGAGATGACCTAAAAGTTTTTTTTTTAATTTTTAAAAATTAAGTAAAGCCAGCAGAAGGATTTTCCCAGGTCAGTATCTGCTGAGATAACCTAGTGTCCTCATTTTATTTAGGGGACTGCCCAGCTCTAGCTTGTGGGGAAAGAGGAGTAACAAGTTGGCAGTAAATAAGACCCGGATTCAAATTCTGGTTCCTCCTAAACTTGAACTAGCTGTGTCTCTGTTTGCCCATTTGCAAAGTGGTGAAAATAGTAACGCCGACCTAATTTAATCCCTGCAACAACCAGCTGAGCCCTGCCTGAGCCGGACTGGACAGGGGAGGAGGTTGTCAGCAATACAGGAAGGGATCTGTGGAGACCTCTAGCCCGGCCCTGGCCACACTACAGACACGCACACCGGCATCTCCTCCACACATGGAAGTGTCTGGACAGCAGAGCGGTGGACAAGGTGCTGTATTATACAGGGCTCCATAAGGCACTGCCAAATGCGTCTCTTCGCCTAACCCTCACAACGGTCGTAAGCCAAGCATCACTATTACGATCCTCTATGCAGACATCTAGCGCTGTGTGAGTGAGTGACTTCAAACAATAGCCTTACTTCTGTTCACAAATTTGCAAGATGTGCAGGGCTCGGCGAGTCTGGCCTTCGAGGCTGGCCGTCAGCGGAGACCTCAACTGGGACACGCAGCCAGAAAAGATAGGTGTGCTTTTTATGTGGCCTGAGCTTCCTCACAGCATGGGGGCTGAGTTCCAGCGTGAGAGAGAGACACAGGGAGAGAGAGAGACAGAGAGAGAGAGAGAGAGAGAGCGTGCATCACACGCCTTTTATCACACACAAAAGCCACACGCCTTTTATGACCCAGCCTAGGAAGTCACATGATGTCATTTCTGACAGATCCCGCTTGTTGAGGCTGTCACAGAGACCTGCCTCGGTTCAAGAGGGAGGGACAGAGACTCTGCCTCTTAATGGAAAGTGGTCAGGTTTTGGAAGGGCACCTGGCACTGGAAATACTAACATGGCCTTTTTTGGAAAGTGTGCAGAACCCCAGTTTACAGAGGGAAACACTGAGATGAGAAGGCCACGTGGGCCATGTGAGCACACAGAAACCCTGAGTAGCAGAATCAGAACCCAGAACCCAGGACTTCTGACTCCAGACCCTGGGCTTTCCCCACTGTAGCAGTGTGCCTTCCAACCCCAGCTGGTGGGGCTTCAGAAAGCCCTAGCCCAGGGGCACCTGGGTGGCTCAGTGGGTTAAAGCCTCTGCCATTGGCTCAGGTCGTGATCTCAGGGTCCTGGGATCAAGCCCCGCATCGGGCTCTCTGCTCAGCGGGGAGCCTGCTCCCCCCCCCCTCTCTGCCTACTTGTGATCTCTCCCTCTCTGTCAAATAAATAAATACGATCTTTTAAAAAAAAAAAAGAAAGAAAGAAAGCCCTAGCCCATTTCCACATAACAAGGCCTTTCAGAGTCAGTCTGCCTCTAGAAACACACACACACACACACACACACACACAGCCACAGCCTGTAGTCTGCTTCTCCTCGGAGTCTGCTTATCCCACAGGACCTGTGGGGGGAAAATCTCAGTGGGTCGGACCCCACCTTGCTGCTTCACTGCCAGGCCACGCTGAGCCCGGGGACCCAGGCCGGCTAGGGACCAGAGCTGGGGAGTCCTGGTGCTCAGGGGTGACAACGGGAGGAATGACAAGGGGCAGTCTGGGATGTGATTCCAGACAACGGCAGGAACTAAGAAGACTGTGGGTGATTTGGGGAATTTTTGGAGAATGTTAAGTGTGATGTCAGCCTCAGCGAAAGAGAGAGGAAAGCCGGGGGCGGGGAGGGGGGAGGTTGGATAACCAGGAAAGGCAAAGGCAGTCAAGTTATAATGGGAGAAACAGTTTATTAGTCTAGAAAAGTTTAACTTGAAGCTCCCAGTCTACCTCCAACACCTCTGCCCAGCTTGGGCAAATAGCTCGGATGTGATTATAACCCATGCTGGTTGAATGCAGAGGAAGAGGTGGGAGTGCATTGATTTCTTCACAGATTATTAAACAACTGAGCATAAAGCCAGCTCTTTGCCCAGCCCAGGGCCGGGGGCATCATGACTCAGCAGCAGCCCTGAGAAATCCCTGCCTGGGTTGGGAGCAGGTGGGAGGAGCCTACAGAGGTCAGGGTTGGGGCAGCCCACCCCTCAAGGGTCTCTGGGGAATTTAATGCCTCCGGGAGCGCTTTGATGGATTTATTAAGGTTCCATTCCCCAGAACCGGGTGCTCCCCTGCCACCCTTCCCAGAGGTGACCGCAGGCCTGAAGGGTCCTGGCCTTCATGCACTGAGCCAGGAAGCATCCAGAACACACTAGGGCAGCATTGCCATGATGGCAGTGCGCCCTTCCCCCACAGCCAGACACAGCCAGCCTCATCCCTGCTCTGAGCTGTGTGACCTTGGGCAAGTCACTCAACCTTAGAAGACTCCATGAAAGGGGAGCAACAGGTGTCTACTCCGAAGAGCTGTTGGGAGCCTCAAATCAGATTGCATGGGTTCCTCCTACCCTAGGGCCTGACCTATAGGATTTGATATGTGGACACTCTCATCCCTAGCCCTTCTTCTCTTCCATTCTTTTCCAAAGAAAAAACCCAAAATCATGATTCATCCTAAACCTCGTCTGCTCAGACAAGCAGAGCTGGAGAGAGGCAAAGCTGATCAAGTGTTGGGGAGGGGTGGACAGAGATTCAGAGGTTTGAATCGGCTCTTTCTGCCTTTAGGAGTCCCTGGTGGAGGAGCCTTTGCAGGACACTGGGAACCACAGCGGGGGAGAGCGTCCCCTATCATCTCATGCAGCTGGTGTTTGAGGTCCAGAGAGTCGCAGAGCCTGTTCCTCAAACCCTGCACTCCATCAGACCCCAGCAAGGGGCCTTCGAGAACAAACAGAAGCAAAGGAACCAGGAGAGGGGCTGCTCACTGCTGTCATGGAGACATGATAGGGCGGCATCTTCCTGGGCTTCGCCATCCCTCTCTTTTTTCATCCAGAAAATAGAGTCAGACTGATGGCGTCCCATTGACCTCTTCCATGTCCTCCTCTTGCTCCTCGTCACCCCTCCCACTCCTTCGCCTCAGGCCTCAGCCGGACAAACTATGCTTAGCAAAAGAGGGGAACAAAGCTGTAGGCTGTTCTCTAAAGTCCTTTCTGTGGCTCCACCTTCTGAGCCCCCAAATTCCACATTTCTGAGCCAGCACTGGGGTTTAGTAGGGGGACCACAGCCCTTGAGGTTCCTGGAGGACTCTGATGCCATTCATACCCTTGTCCCTAGTGAGTTTCTGTCCCTCTGGGATTCTTGGAAGGTCTTAGGCCACCTCTCAAAATTCCTGGGTTAAAAATACTTTCACTAGAACCTTAGGAATGAGATTGAAAAATAAACACCCTCCAACCTTGTCCTGTGGCTTTATTCTGAGACCACTAACAGCCTGAAACAATCCTCCCCTTCCTTTTCTCCTCTCCTGGCAGCTCCAGCAGCCTCCAACTCAGTCCTGCCTAGGCCGGATTAGGGATGGGAGGAGGTTATGGTCCATGGAAGAGTCGTATCTTGAACTTTACGGGGTTGGCAATGGCCGGGTGCAGCGCTGGGTCCCTCCTTTTCTTGAGCACAGCTAGAGAAATCAAATGCAGGCTGCAGAGAGCACCCAGTTCTTCCAAGGGGCAAATCAAAAGGGAAGGGGATGGGAACACAAACGGGTTTATGAAGATAAAAGGGAGTTTTTGTCCTGGCATAGGAGGCAGCCTTTGGGTGAGGAGAAGTAAAGGAGTTGTGGGGAGGTTGGTCCTGTCATGACCAACAAGTGACAAGGGATAGGAAGTTTCCATGGGTTAATAGAGGGCTACCCACCATGAAAGTATTTTCCAGGCAAGTATCAGGAAGGAACCGGGTTGAATTTGAGAAGAACCCATGGCCACTTTTCAGGGTTCACTGCTCATAATCCCCAGAGGGGGATTTGCCCATGATATTCCCTCAGGAATATCTCCCCTAACCTCAGACCTTCCCGAGGGAGACTCCGGGCAACGGGAGCCTAACATTCCCCGGACTCTTCCAGCCCCAACATTTATCTTAAGGTTATTTTCACTCCTAAGAACAAAGAAGCTTTCTATTCGGCAAGTGGCGAGAACCCACACCTCTGACAAGCCATAGATCACCCCCAGGGAGAGCGGGCGGGACTGGTGGCCAGCACGTGGGGCTGCTTATCCCTCCTACCCAGACCCTCAGAGGGGGCGTCTGGCTTGTGGCTTGCTGTAGGGTCCTGGGCAGAAGGCAGAAACTGTGCAGGACAAACTGGTTCTGTGAGCCAGAAGCTGAGCCGGTGGGAAGAGGGGGCCCCTTCCCCATGAGAGTCCCCATGACTGACTCTCAGGAAGAAACTGAGCAATCTATGCTTGGGCCCAAGCGCTCTGGGCTCAGTCTCCTCATGTGAGAGATAACGATGACCATCCAAATCACCTGGGGAGCTCTAAGAAAAGAAAAATAATACATGCCCATGGTATATAAAGGCTAATAGCACAGAAAAGTTATATATCGAATTCAACACCCCCAATGGCTGTCATTGTGGCTGAATTTTTTTTTTTAAAGATTTTATTTATTTGTTTGACAGAGAGGGAGAGATCACAGGTAGGCAGAGAGGCAGGCAGAGAGAGAGAAGGGGAAGCAGGCTCCCAGCTGAGCAGAGAACCCGATGCGGGGCTCAATCCCAGGACCCTGAGATCATGACCTGAGCCAAAGGCGGAGGCTTTAACCCACTGAGCCACCCAGGTGCCCCTGAATTTTTTTTAATGTTTGAAGGGGAGCTTTAATTTTTGTTTTTGTAGCTGAATTTCTTGTTTCTTTCAATAAATATATTTGAATACACTAGCACGTATAGGTATAGACACACACACACATATGCACATAGCTTATAAACTATCCATTTTCACACATTTGGTAAGAAATTAAACAGTGCTCTACAACGTCCCTTTCACATTTAATCATATAACCTATAAGTCACTCCACATTTGTACTATAGAACCATCTCCTTTTTACTGACCTGTTAATACTCCATTGTGTGGCTCTTGATGGATATTTAGGTAATTTCCCAACTTTAGGTAATTTTCCCTGTTAAGTAGCCATGTAACATAGCTCTTAGTGCACATTTCTGAGTGCGAGTAGGGTATCTGAGGCAGATCAAAGTGCATGCATATTATTTTATTTCAATGGATATTGCTAAATTGCTCTTTAGAAAAGCTGTAGTTATTTACACAGACACTGACAATAAGAGTGCCTCACATCTTTTTTTTTTTTTTAAGATTTTATTTATTTGACAGAAACACAGCGAGAGAGGGAACATAAGCAGAGGGAATGGTAGCGGGAGAAGCAGGCTTCCCGTGGAGCAGGGAGCCCAATGCGGGGCTCGATCCCAGGACCCTGGGACCATGACCCGAGCTGAAGGCAGATGCCTAACGAATGAGCCACCCAGGCGCCCCAAGAGTGCCTGACATCTTAAGTCAACACAGTATGTTATACAACTTTGGGATTTACATTAATGTGATAGATGGGAGAAATAACATTTCATCGTGGTTGTTACATGCATTTCACTCAATACAAATAAGGTTGACAAACTTTTAATGTGTTTAAAAGCCATCTGCACTTAAGGGAGCTTTAAAATATACACATCCCCTGTATCCCACGCTCAACAATCTGCTTCAGTGGACCCCAAAACTGTAGTTTTGAAGGTGATTGGGATAAATGATGATTTCTTAAAGAGAACATAAAAAAAAACCACTATCCATGGAAGAGAAGATTGATACATTTACTTTAAAAGTCTCTTCATTAAAAGAGAATGAAACAGTTGAGCAACAGACTGGGAAAAGATAATTTGCAATATACATATTGTACCAAGAATGCAGACCAGAATATATAAAGAACTCCTTCAAATCAACAAGCAAAATTAGAAACCAACAGCCTGATTTTTTTAGGTGGTAAAAGACATAGACACTTCACAAATGAAGATAAATGAATGACCAAGAGACACATGAAAAGATGCTTACTCATAACTCATCAGAGAAAGGTAAATTAAAACCACAATGAGATACCATCACCAGTGGTATGCTGGTAAATATTTAACAACCAACTTTCTGGGGATGAAAGCATCGCTTTGGTGTAAATATTCCCACCAGGGCCAATTGTAAGCCGCCCAGGTGACAAGGCTGATGGCATTGTTAGGGAGAGACAATACAGTTGACCCTCATAAGCCACACAGCCTGGCTCTAACTAACACACCACTGAGACCACAGCACACTTGCGACAAAGGCTAAACCGAAAAAGACTGACCATACCAAGTGCTGGAGGAATGTAGAATAAGTAGAACTCTAGCAGCTGGCTAGTGGGAGGGTAAATTGGTATGATCACACCGGAAAACTGACAATATCTCCCCCAGCTAAACCATGTTCTAAGGCTATGAGTACGTCTACCCCACAAAAACACACATACCTGCAGAAATGAGTGCATATGTGGCAGCTAAGTTTAGGTGTCAACTTGATCAGGCCACGGGTAACCAGACATTCGGTCAAGTATTTTTCCAGGTGTGTCCGTGAGGATGTTTCTGGATAAGATTAACTTTGGAATCGGTAGGCTGAGTAAAGCAGATTGCCCTCCCTAATGTGGGTGAGGCTCATCCCATCAGTCAAAGACCTGAATAGAATAAAAAGGCTTAGTTAGAGGGAGTTCTTCCTGCCTGATTGCCTTGAACTGAGGCTTCAGTTTTTTTGGGCCTCTGGACTCAAACTGAAATAAATAGCAGTTCTTTCTGGGTCTTAAGGCTGCAAGCATTCAGACTAAAGCTTACACCACCCGGTTCCCAGGCCTTTGGATTCTGAGCTCACCATTGGTTCACTTCTCTTGGGTCTCCAGCTTGCAAAACACAGCCCCAGGGACTTTTTGACTATAATCATGTGAGACAATTCCTTATAATAAATCTCTCCTCTCTACACACACACACACACACACACACACACACTACTGGTTCTGCTTCTCCAGGGAACTCTGAATAATACAGCATATGTCCACCAAAGAAATGTATATGAATGTTCATAGCAGTTTTATCTGTAATAGTCAGAAAGTGGAGACAATCCAAATGTCCATCAATAGTAGCATGGATAAGTACTTGGTGCTAGATTTATGCCATGGAGTACTATATCACAATTAAAAAGAATACACTACAGAGACACACAACCGAATGTGTGAATCTCGCAGACAAAATGTTGACATAAAGGAGCCAGATACCAAAAATACTATATATATTCTTTAGGTATCTATATTTTAAGAACAGGAAAAAATAATTTATTATGAGATAAATCAAATAGCAATTACCTTTGTGGAGGTGGATATTAACTTGGAGTAGGCATATGGGAGTGTTCTGAATATTCAAGATGCTCTCTATTTCGATAGATGGATGGTAGTTATAAGGGCATGAAAATTTACCCATCTGTACACTTAATCTTTGTACCCTTTACTCTTTATATGATATAGTCCAATATAATTTTTTTTAAGATTTTATTTATTTGAAAGAGAGCGAGATCACAAGTAGGTAGAGAGGCAGGCAGAGAGAGAGGGGGAAGCAGGCTCCCCGCTGAGCAGAGAGCTCGATGAGGGGCTGGATCCCAGGACCCTGAGATCACGACCCGAGCGGAAGGCAGAGGCTTAACCCACTGAGCCACCCAGGCGCTCGACTCCAATATAGTTTTTTAAATAAAAAGTCTTTTTCAAAGCTACCAGTTATTTTTGATGATCAGCCTAATATAGGACATTAGACTTAGAATCTGAAATTTCTCTTATAGTCAGTGCTCTGTGAATTTGAGGAGAAACAGGTAGAATGGCACCAGGACAAAGGCAAAAGAAGGAAGCTGGGGTGCCCAGCTGGCTCAGTTGGTAGGGTGTGTGACTCTTGATCTCAGAGTCACGAGTTCAAGCCCCACAATGGATATAGAGCTTACTTGAAAAAGAAAAAAAGAAGAAGGAAGCAGGGTGTAGAGGCAAGCGTGGAAAATGGAAAGAAAGAGAATTATTCTTATAAGATGGTGGAAGCAGCGTGGGGACGTGAGAGCAGGGGCATCAAGTAGCTCCTTGGCAGCAAGAGGAAAGAGGCAGAAGCGCAGACAGAAAGGTCCTTGGTTGGGAGCAACCTGAACATGTATATGGGCCAGAGGAGAAGGCAAGATGAGGGATACAAAAAGGACAAAGGCTGGGGGATGAAGCAAGACATTCAAAGTGAAGGGCTCCAAGCCAGGGGTGAGCAAGGTTTCATGCCACGGGACTAAGATTGGTATAACTTGAGAAGCAGAGACTCTTGAAGACAAAGAAGGCAAATTCATGAATACAAAATGAGGCACAAAAAATGCATATTTACATAAGTGTTAGAAGAAAGTAACTCAAGAAAATTTTTTTTAAATGTTTATGCTAATAAATACCACAGTCATAAAACCTAGAAAAATAACATATACTTATTAATTAACTGCTTGATACAGCCCCAGAATACTTTCAGGAAAAGAGTGCTTCTTTTCTCTGTACTTTTTATTGATTCCTCTTATATTAAAGGTTTTGTGGTATTGTCTTCTGTAGAGAGCACAGAAAAGTAATTCAGTCGTTCTTGTAGCATGTCTAATCAAAATTTGTTTTTTATTATTGATGGTTTAAGAAAAATATTTCAGCTTCACAACTTGATACTGGTAACGTCACATAAATTTTTAGGATGATTGTCATATTTGGGAAAACCACTATCAAGACCTTTTCATATATGAGCTATTTCAGGGCATGTCAAGTTTCCTTGTATAGTGACTCATATTAAATGTCCTTTGAACTGATAATGTTAATAAGCCAGTTTGTTGATGTTCTTACGATAACGGTTTATCATGAGTGTTGTATGAACTCACTGATATCAGTATTAAACAAGAAATTTGAATATTGTTTCTATGATTCGGTGATAAGAATCACAAACATATGACTTTACAGACAAGCATCCCAGCTATTTGTAGCATTGCTGCAAATGTGTGCTCTATAAACACAGGAATCCTGATTAAATCATATTTCTCATTAAAAAAGAAAAAGAAAAATGTATGGTACATTTACAAGTGAGCATATTCCTGGCAGGAGAGAATTTTCACTGTGACTTGGCATTGATCATGAGAACCAAATTCTCACAGCATTACCTTTCTGATGAATGAAAAAAAATAACTTCCTAGCCTAGCTTACGGTTTTGTAGCAAGTTGTCTGGTTGCATCCCAAAAGATATGTCCCCATACTAACCCCCTGAACCTGGGAATTTGACCCTATTTGAAGAAAAGGTCTTTGCAAGCACGATTAGAAAGATCTTGAGATCACCATGGATTATCCTGGTGTACCCTAAATCCAATGTCAAGTGTCCTTATCAGCAACAGAAGAGGAGACATGGATGAACACCAAGGGGAAGGCCATGTGAAGACAGAGGCAGAGGATGAAGTGATAGATCCACATGCCAGAAAACACCAGCAGCTGAAAAAGACAAAGAAGGCAAAGAAGAATTCTTCCCTAGAGGCTTTGGAGGGAGGGCTAGACATCTGGCCCCCAGAGCTAGGAGAGAACACATTTCTTTTGTTTTAAACCATCCAGCTTGTGGTCATTTGTTACAGCAGCCCTAGAAAACTAATACAGGTTCCATACATTGCAAACGTTTTTTTCTCCTCTACTGAACAAACATTTCTTGTGGGGTTGCCATGAGACACCAGCCGTGCATCTCAAGGTGCTGGTAAGGAACTGCAGAGAAGCCCCCAGGAGCCCTCCCTGTTGCAGATGGCTGGCAATACTTTAACTACATATGAGTGACTGGAAGCCTCATAAATACATCTCACTAAACCCAGACTAAACACATCCTGAACTCAGCTTCCCCTTAGCTGGGTCTCAACAAACCCTCTTATCCCCTCCAAGGCTGCTCAACACAAGCAGAAATGTGAAGGCAAAGGAAATCAGAGTAGAAGGAGGTAGACATCTTTGCAGCCCTGGTTAAAATACTTGACACTTGTCACTCTACCAAAACACGTCACCCCATGGAGGCACGAGTAGGGTTTCCACCCCTGGGTTCTTGGAAGGAGGTGTACAAGTAGGGGCTCTGAGCTCAAGCATCTGAGCTTCCTGGTAATTGCCTCTTTCCATGGGATCCTAAAATGCACAGCCAACCAGAATGATTTCCAGTAGACCAGTTTCTAGAAGAAAAGCAATTCTGACATAGTTGGAGAGTTCTAGGAAGGCAAGAGTAGAGAAAATGTTGAGACAAGGAAGGAAAACAATCCCTAGGAGAGCACAAAGGGTGCCTTAAATTACACCAAGAATAGGAAGGAAGGTGTGGACCCACTCTTGAGGATATACTTAGGGCAGAGGAGTGATGTCAATGGCCATGGAAGAAACATGAGTACGGCAAATCCAAATTTACTTTATATTCTAGGCAAGATTTTCAAATAAGAAAGAAGAAATATTTGTAAGTTGGTTTAGAAGCTAAAGTTAGGGTTGCTAGGGGGTAGGGGGGTAGGGATAGGGTGGCTGGATGATAGACATTGGGGAAGGGTATGTGCTATGCTGAGTGCTGTGAAATGTGTAAGCCTGATGATTCATAGACATGTACCCCTGGGGCAAATAATACATTATATGTTAATAAAAAAAGAAGAAAAAGAAGCTGAGGTTATGTGAAGAGGTTCTGGAAGTCTGAGTCTTCTCTAATCATGTCTGTCATCTCACCTGTAATACCAGAGACTCAAAAGAACCTGTGGATGAAATTGTCCCGCAACTTCCATGCAGCACGATGATTGGGAGAGGCTGGATTTCTGTAGCCAAGCAGACATAATGGGACTTTTCAAAACAAAAGAGGTCAATACTAGTAATGGAGACTGTCCATCTCAGGCAGGATTCTGGCACGGATTTTGAACACACTCATGTGTGTATGTATGTGTGTGTGTGTGTGTAAATTTCCAAGACAAGTTTCTACAATATCGTCAGGTTCCCAGAGAAATTTATGACCCTTAAAATTACTGACAAAAGATTTTCTTTGGGGAAAATGTTGTTTAGCCCCTGGACTCTTCTGGTCCCCTCCTTCCACAGATGGTAAAACTGAGGAACAGGGAAAGGACTGACTTGAGATTTGTTCCTTTCTCAAGTTCTCTCTGCCCTGCCCCCCCCTTCGCATAGCTTTTCCCACAATGCTTCTAACTCCATCAGAAGGTATCAAGAGATGCCCAGAGCTTGGCTACAGTTGCAGGGTGTGATTCATGAGCAATTTGTCCCTTTGTGAGAAGAGAACAACAGTGTCTGGCATAACATTCAGATCAAAAGGAATCCCTTTAGATTTGGAAATTCCCAGACACTCTTTGGGAAATGAGGGATAGGACTTGAGTGTAACAGGAAAATCATGGGAGACAGACTGGAGATGGGATGTCTTTTAAAGAGCACTTGGGGTTCTTGGAAAGGAAGGCCAGGATCTTTGGGAGTGGGCTCACAAAGGCTCCTCTGTCCTGCCAAGTTGATTTCACTCCTTTTCATAGACCCTTCACCCCTGCTAGATTAGGAGAAGGGAGTGGATATGGCTTATCTGTAGTTCTTCAAGCTCTTGGTGAAATTGCTTATCATAGGCAAGAAGAAATGGTATGGATAGTTTGATGATATAAACATATTTAAGAGTTCACCCTTCTCTCCTTCTGTTCAAACTGTATTTTTTTATTTTTTAAAGATCTATTTATGTATTTAAGTAATCTCTACTCCCAACATGGGGTTCAAACTCATGACCGCAAGATCAAGAGTCACATGCTCCACAGGGGTACCTGGGTGACTGAGTTGGTTGAGTGTCCAACTCTTGGTTCCGACTCAGGTCATGACCTCAGGGCCATGAGACTCAGCCCTGTGTCAGGGCTAAATGACACAGGGGTCATTTAGCTAAGCATGGAGCCTGCTTGAGATTCTTTCCCTCTCCCTCTGCCCCGCCCCCCCGCCCTATTCCTGCACATGCTCTCTCTCTCTCTCTCTCAAATAAATAAAACTTAAAAAAAAAAAAAAAGTCGCATGCTCCACTAACTGAATCAGCCAGGTGCTCTGTTCAAAATTTTTATTAGTGATGTGCAAGAGAATATTGTTGGCATGCTTACAAAACTTGCAAGCAATATCAAGTAGCAATCATCGGCCTTTCAATCAACAAACTTTTATCAAAAGCTTCTAACTGAAGAAACCAAGGGGATGAAAGACATTTTTTCCTGCAAAAGCTCAGGGGCCAGAATCAAAGTAGACAAGTACACAGTTACAATGCACTGTGGCTCTGCCGCCATCGAGAGGAAGGCCTGGTGGGGGGTTGTGGGGAGGGGGCCGGAGTACAGCTATAGAAGCCAACAGAATAGGCCCCAAGCCAGATTGGGATTGCCATGGGGGAGATAATGGCTAAGGAGTCTTGACAACAACGTATCAGTTAGCTAAGCAAACCTGGGAGAGGGATGAACCACTGGGATGAAGACATAGACAGAGGCCCAAATACAGGTGAGCACTGGTCTGCTCAGGAAGCAGTATGGGGGTCTGGCGGGACCACCAAGAATGAAGGGAAACGTCTGGCAACAAGGCCTCACAGTTAGGGGGAGAATCATTAAGGAACTGGTTAACATTACTTAAAAATGTGGATTTCTTTGTAGAATGAGGAATCGTTTAAAACTTTGAAACAGTGTCTCATGGAACTCCTTGTAGCAGGGGACACAGACAAGGAGTTCTTATGGGGCTGGATGGTGAATGGTGCACTAAGATCAGCCACATGGGCCCACAGGGTCCAGGCTCATCCTTGCAGCCACACGAGCCCCAAGGCCTGAGCAATCTCTGGCCTTTAGGATTTTCAACTAGCTCCTGCCCCTGCCAGAATGCTCTCCTATCCCCTCCCCTATCCCTAGAGCCTAAGTAAATCCTTTAAATCTCAGCACAAATATTACTTCCTTAGAAAAACCTGCCTTGAGTCCCCATTGTTTCTCATACACTTTACTTTGATAGCACAGATGACAATTCACAATCTTTTAAAGTTTATATTTATTTGTACGATTGTATAATGCCACCTCTTCCATTAGACTGTGAGCCCCTATGGGCGGGACTGAATATGTTCTGCTCGTGATTGAATTCCTTATGACTATATCCCAAAAAACTTATATCAAGCTTGTTAAAAAGAAAGGAAGAAAAGAATGGTGTTCTGATTATCTACCACTATATAACAACCCATCCCAATATTTAGTAGTTTAAAACAGCAACTCTATTTTATCCCACAATTTTGTGGGGTGGTAATTTGGGAAAGGATCAGCTAGATGATATATCTCTCCCACATGGTATTCATGGAGGTCATTCATCGACATCAGCCAGTAGATGGTCTGGTTTGGAGGGTCCAAGATGGCTTTGCCCAGGTTTCTGATGTCTTGATGCCTGGAAGACAGGACTCAGCTGGGACTATTGATCTAGTAGTTTCACCAGCATGTCATTCGAAGAGCGACTGGACTTCCTACATGGTGGCTCAGAGACTGTTCCAAGAGACCAAAATGGGGGCTAGAGGTAATAAATGATCTACCTTGAAAATTCCAGACATTGATTCCCAATGCATGCTGTTGTCCAAGCAAGTCACTAGAACCAACCCAGATTCAAGGGAGGGGGATTAGACCCCCTTTCTCAGTGGGAAGAATGTCAAAGAATTTGCAGCATCTCTAAGCCACCACAATGGGGAGAGGGTCAGGGAGGCCATGCTTGTATTTTCACAAAGATAAAGTTGTAGTGTCTGAGAAGGATGAAGATGGATGGAATTCGAGTAGAGAGGAGTTGAGGGTGTTCTATAAAATGGCCTAAATCTTAATAAAATCAGTACAACTCATCAGCCTGATGGCCTGGTCTTTTCCTGCTCTTTGCTCTTTCAACAAACATTGATTTTGCATCGACTTCCTTCCAGTCCCTGTGTTCTGGGAACATGGTATGAATAAGACACCATTCCTGTTTTTAATCCATAAATAAGTGCAACATAACATCACGAGGGTTGCACCTTAGAAGATGAGGGGACTCTTTGGATACATGGAGAGAGGGGCTGGGAAAGGGCATTCCAGGCAGGTGAGCAGCATGAACAGAGCTAAGAGGCATGTTGGGGTTAGTGTTTAGGGTTGTGTCAACATGACTACAATATGGGATATGGTGGCCTTGGCAAGGGTGGAAAAAAAAGGACAACTTTCAGACCCATGATGACGTCTGCTGATGGTTAGGCAGAGTGCATGGGGGGGATGTAGGTTCTTTACCTGTGTTTGGCTGGTACCCTCTCACAGAAATGGCCCAGAAAGACGCTGGAATGCTACCTGCCTATCACCTTGCGAGGGTAGAGGAATGGAATCAATGTATTGCCAGTCCCAGGTATTTCTGCAAAGTGATTCAAATGGGAGAAGACTGACCAGCTGGATACCAGGTACGAGAGCAGGAGCAGTGTTTCTGGCCACAGGTGCCCACAGAATCCAGTGACTGACTCTGAGCCTCATGTTCTGAGCCTGAGTCCCACAGTCCTATCCCAACTGCCTGGCAGCATGAGAAGACAGACACACATCATGGCCCACTGCCCTCACCTGCTCTCCCGACTCCATGAAGAGCCAGGAGAGATAAACACCAACATTGGATCTTACCAGGCTTCCCATGGAGTTCATAAGTGACATCTCAATGCCAAACACTCCAGGGGGGTAAGGAAGGCCTTATCTTATTCATTCCAAAATTTCATAGCAGGACCAAGGGGTTGGTCCCAACAAGCATACACATTCAGGTGTGGCACGAACCTCAGACAGAGGGCCCACCACTGACCTTCCAAGAGCTCCACAAAATGGCTGACCCACCGCTAATCCCAATACCAACAGCAAACCACATAGTAACTCAAACCCTACCCAATGCTTACCTTCTTTGCTAATGCCACAACTGAATTCCAGCCCAATACGCATCTAACCTCATGCTGACACTGAATAAAATAACTAAAATAACTCAAGCATTAACTCTACCTCCAATCAATCCTGTACTGCCCTCAGCCCTTTTACTCCAATTCCAGACTCATCCCAGGTCAAAGGAAAGATGGAAAGGAATAGTCTCGGGGGAGAAAATCACCACTGGCCCCACAATCCAGTGGCCTTGACCGACAGCTGTCTACAATCTGTAACTTGAAATGTGCCTTGAACAATTGTCTTTTGGGTTTAAAATCTATAGACTATTGCCACTATTAAAGGATTTAATACGCAGAAATCTATTTGGAAAGAATCAAACCTTGGAAGTCCACAGCTGAGAAATAGAGGCATTTCAGTCCTTTCCTCTGCAAACAGCAGACTGGGATAAAAGTTCTTCTACCCTAAACCCGGGGCTGCCGGGAGTCATCAGGAAATGGGATTATCTTCAATTTATAAATGTTGAGTAATTGCCAGCTTCTAAGGAGAGAGAAGATAAATAGAAGAGTCTGAAGGAGAAGATAGATTTTTAAAGAAATACCAACCTGTTTCATTCTGACTTAATGTGCAGCCTCCTCCCCCCACTGGAAGCCTGATTAGCGGTGCCCAGCCTCAGACCCAGATGCTCCGGGCTGAATGTGAGGCAGGGAAAGGGGGGTTTCAGAGCATGAAGCCCGAAGTAAGTCCCAGAGGTATGCTCTGCTGGAGAAAGCAGAGGTCAGTCTGGAAATGTGACTCCAAAGTGGGCTGTCAATCAGGGAAACCAGGCAAACAACCGAAGCTGGGACACAATGCCCAAGGGCGGGATGGCTGGAGCAGCGGAGGCCAGAACGAGAAGCTGCAGGTTGGGGCAGGCCAACTGGGGGTGAGGGGAGCAGTCTGAAGAAATTCCAGGACCCCGATGCCGGCACCCCAAACAGCTCGGACAGCCCCACAGCACAAGTGGGTATGGAAAAGCCAGATTCCTCTTTCAATAATGCTGCTTTTGATTCAAAAAAAAATTGGAGAATATTTAACAAGTATGAAAAGTTTCTAGAAGCGAATTAAAACGAACCGCGACAGTCTTGACTTGAGTTATGGTCACTTAAAGGGGCAGGATGTTACTGGGGCTTCATTATTTCAATAATTTATCCTCTTACCCTCTAGGTTCAGCTACTAACATCTAGAAGAAAACAAGTCCTGCTCCCTGGCTTTGTCCAAGAGGACAAAACCTCCCGACAAGAAAGCAAGGCTCAGCTGAGGCTAACAGAGCAGATTCTGTTCCCGCCTGGAAGGGAGGCAGCCGGCTGCTCAGAGATTGTGTGCTGGTGTCCTCTGTGTGCTGTGCTGGCCCCTTCGTCTGGATGCTGCCACCTTTGGCAAAGGCTGCCAATGCCCCCCCATCCTCAGTATATCACTGACACACGCTCGTGTGCACACACTCACATACTCCCACCATAGCATCACGCTCATGCTTGCACACTCCCGACCACATTTGCTGGCACCCACAATCACATTGATGTGCCCACTTACACACTCAGGTCCCAACATATATTTACACACTCAAAGACTATGTGTTCACACACTCTCTTCCATGCACCATCACTGATAAACACACACACACACACACACACACACACACACACACACACACAAGGCAGTTACTTGCTCCTTCTTTCATATTCCCTTGTCCCCTAGAGAAAAGTCAGCAGGTGGCATTTACCACACAAAATGTAATTAATTATATAATGTCTCTCCCCCACCTCTGCCTCAGCCTGGAAACTTCTGAAGCTCGCTCCTGTAAGCCCATCTTCCTGCACAGTGCCTGGCACGTGGTAGGTGCTCGACAGGGCTCACTGCATGAACTTTGGATGCCACGACTAAAGACTTTCATCCAAGGAGCATGTCCTCTCCCAGACATCGCCTCTCGGTCAGGCTGAAGTCACAAGTGGGAAAAGAAAAAACTAAGGAAGTTCCTCAGAAAAATGCCAGTTTCCACAGCAAGGTTCTCTCAGCTCCGCCCTAGCCTCTGCCTCTCCTGGGTACATACAGACATACAGACATCTCCCACCCTGGGACCCTTCCCTGCTCGTCCCACATGTGACCTTGTGAGAAGAGCAGAGGGGACTTTGTCAGTTCAAGCGTGTGCCCATAGGTGACATCGCCAAAGGTCTGAAGCCCAGCTTCAAGGAGCCAGAAACTGGGTTCCTCAGCCCTCTGAACATTGACCGATGCCAGGAGACTGAGATGCACTCATCAGTACAATGTCCAGCATGCAGGACATTCGATTAACCTGAGTGGCTGATAAACTCAGAAGAGAAGAGAGCCTGGACAGAATGGGGAGAGATGAGACAAGGTGGGCTCTGGAACATTCACTCCAGCATTTGGCAGAGCAGACGACAGAGGCGCCTCAGGAAAGGAGACCAAGCCCCACACAGTCACCTCAGCCTTTCTTTTGCTCGGTAAGCCCCAGGCCTCACCCAGGCCCAGACTGCACACCAGCCTAAGGGCACCCTCTCTCTTCCCTTCCCGTGTCCCCACGGCCACACCATACAGTGGTGGTAGGACAGTCTGCTCTCTACACACACACACACACACACACACACACACACACACACACACACAGCCTGCAGAGCTAAGGCAGGTCCAGGACATGGCAGTGGGGGATCAGGGCTTGGAACTTCGACAAGGTGGAGTGAGGGGGGGCCCTGGGGCCACAGGCTCCCTGCGGTCAGAGCTGCAACTCGTGCTCGGCACAGGATCCTTGGGTCGGAGAGGGAGAGAGGACTTGGGGGGCAGGGTGGCAAGGAGGGCATCTCTGGTCAGATTTGGCCATCATCACACACCCCCGATGCTGTGCTACATTGTGTGACTCGCCCACCCCTCCCGGTTCCCCACCGCACAAGCGCAGCCCAGGAGAGCAGGCTCCCAAAGAGAAGAGAGCCTGGACAGAATGGGAAGAGACAGCAGGGGCTCACGGACGAGGCAGAGCAGGACCTGCCCTCCTCCCCACCCACAGACACTGAATCTCCCTGCTTCCTTCTGCAGGGCCAGCACCAGGCAAGACCTTTGCTCCTTGTTGCTGCTTCCTTCACCAGCGCCGCAAGCCTGCTCTCCACCTTGGGACCCATTAGCATTTTTAAGGTTCTTACTCCCATACACATCCTGTCCTGGGATTGTCTCTTCCTTGCGGCATTAGCACCTTCCCCTTGCCTTTTATCACCCCAGCCCCTCCGGCCTGGGGTCAGCCTTCAATCCACAAGTGTCTGGGGCAGAGCCAGGAAGCCTGGTCACACTCCCTTCACAAGTCCATCCCTTTCTGTCGGAGGCATGTCCTGAGGTCCCGGACCCCCTCTCACCTCCTCTCCCTCCCCCCCTGCAAGAGGTGTTCCCATAATCAGTAGGCATCGGTCGGCTCTAATCAACCCCCTGTTTTGACTATTTTCGCAGCAATAAAAGGGCCATAAAGAGAAAGTCAGTGGGCCCTCTAGGAGCATGGATCCCCTTTGCTGTGATATAATGAAAAACACCAAGGGCTTCCTCAGAGCCTGAGTGACAGCTCTGGCCGAGGAGCCATTGGAGGAAGCCTAATTATGCTATAAATTAAAGGGCTTTTTTTTTTTAACCCAACATTATGACCTTTAATAAGATTGTTTTTACAACCGGCTGTCAATAAATCATGCAGGAGCACCAGTAAGAAGCATTCTCTGAGAACTTCTGCGAATTTCATTAGCTGCAGTTTATTTGGTTTGGGCGAGCTATGATGTTTTTTAAATCTCAAATTAAAGGCTCTGAACCATAAAAGCTAATTCAGAAAAGTTCCTGTTTCAGCCTCTGAAAACAAGCTTCCCTAATTGCAGAAATTAGCTGAGATGTGGCCAGGCCAGGAGGTCATTAGTTGGGAAGCAATGACAAGTGGCCAGGACCTCACCAGGTCCGGCAGCCGCGAGCCCCGTAGAGGCCGACGGTGCCGGTCCCCGGGGCGGGCCGGCCCTAGAGCGGCCAGCCCTGGGAGGTCCTCGTCCTGAGGACTGCTGACCTCAAGAGGGACAGGCCAGCTCCCCCACTGGGGCTGGAACCGCCCCAACCACCACGGCCAGTGTCCTCAGGCCAACAGATTGGGAATCCACAAAGCTGTTTAACCCACCTCTCAGAACTTCTCCCCACCCAGCTTTCTTGACTTCAGTTCTTGCACTCCTTGGAACCCTAACATCGGCTGTATCCGTGTAATAATCTTCCTGAAAGCTATATAAAGAACAGGAACACAAAAGTGACAAATTCAGAGGCATGTTATGACAAAGGAGTACAGAGTCAGCAGAGACGTGGCCAACAAAAGCAGAGATGACATGAGGTCTGCTGCCCACCTCTTAAGAAAGCAAGTGAACCTGCTCTATGCCTCGCCCAGCTGGCTCACAAGTGCAGACTGATATCAGGAGGCCTGAGTTTAAATCCCAGTCCTGCTATGAATTATGGGACCTTGGGAGAGGGGAGGGTACGGTTAAGATTGCGAAGCCAGACAGACCTTGTTCAAATATTGGCGTCAGTACTTGCTAGCCAAGTGACCTTGGGCAAATTATTTTATCTTTCTGGGTCTCAGTTTCCTCATCTGTAAAATGGGGATATTTCAAGTAGTCTTCCCAGAGGCTTGCTGTGCACAAGAGGAAGCAGAGACTGAGCTAATGTCTATCAGCTCTTGATAAACACCAGCTGGTAGTAATGGTATTAAGAGAAACAATGGTTATTTCTTTTTCTAGGTCTTAGTTTCACATTCTACACAAAGAGAGCAAAACTAAAGGATTTCCGAGGCCACTGCTATTGGTAAATGGAACTGATTGAAAGAGACCTAGACTCTCCTGCTCAAGCCCTTCAAAGACTTCCCATTACCCACGGAATGAAGTCGAAGCTCCTCAGAAGGACCCTGTGTGGTTGGGTCCCTGCTTCCCTCTCGGGTCCCTCTCCTGCCACTTGTGGTCCCCGCCACTCAACAGAATTTGCGTGCACTATATTCTCTGCCTCTGGGCTCTGGCCCACAGTCTCCTCTCTGCCCAGCATGACCCTGGAGCCTCTTCACCTGGCTAAGTCCTTCGTCCGTACACCTGAAGGCATTTCTCTTGGAAGCTCTATAGCCCCTCATCCCCAGCCCTCCACTCCCATAGGATCTGCTGTAACACCTGCTACTTCTGCCATCACGGACCTCGTCATCCCATACTGATGGCTTTGTCCACCCCCTACCCTCACCAAAGTAGGCAGCAAAGGCCACGTTTGTTTGTTTTTTGTGTGTCACCAAATCCCAAAACCATCCCTGGCATAGGATAGGCACTTAAAATATCCGTCATAGAAACGTTCATGACATAGCATTCAGAGACAGAACACACAGGAAAAAAACAAGATGTAGAATAAGTTATTTTATAAACAGATACTTGATTTGTAATGAGGAGTTGGGTTTCTTTATTTGAATGAAGTGATGATACTGAAGATTGTCACAAAATAAAACTTTAATACCTCCTTCCGTGGTCTTACGACCTGCTCATCATCTCCCTTTTCTCAGAGAATGAGGAGGGGAGACGGAGTAAAAATGGGACCCTAATAGGGTGAGGCTGGGTCAGAAAGGATCGCCTTTGAAAACCAGGAGAAACAGAGACTGGGTCCCGGGTGGGTTCTATTCTCCACACCCCTACTCCTCTCTTCCACACGCCCCTACCTGCCCAACTTCCACAGCCCAGGATTCTTTTCTAGGGCAGAAACATCCGCGGTTCTAAAATTTCCGAATGAAAACCATCCGTGAAGTCGTGCGTGGGAAATGAAATGCCAGCCCAGGGGCGTCAGTGACTGCGAAGAAATCATGGCCTGGACACTGACCTGGGCTCCCTTTGGTCTGCCTCATTAATCAGCTCCCCAGGTCATCGAGGTGTCTCGCCTCAGGCTCACAGGTCTGGTTTTTGTATAATACACATTTCCCCCAGTTTTTATTTCATCTGCTTTTTTCAAGCAGCCTTTCCATTATTTCTGAACATTTGAGTTTAAAAAAATGTAAATTACAGACGCCTGTGGATTGACGTAATGTGAAAAGAAGGCGGCTGTTTCTCCTCCCTCCAAACAGGGACCATGGTTTTTAAAACTAATAAGGCCTCTAAACCTCACGAAGCCCACTTCAACCTTTTTAAATGGCTATTTTCAGAAAGGAAAAGGAAAAAGAAGCAGACAGGAAACATGTTTGGGACAATGTCTTGGCAGGAGGGAGAATGACCCCAGCCAGTACAGATGGAGTCTGTCCCCTCTCTTGGGTCCAAGGCGGCAGCCCCATGAAAAGCCTGAGAGGGGAAACCCCCCCCCCAAGAGATGAGCCTACGAAGTCTCCACAGAGAGGAGAGACCCAACAGACAACAGACAGATGCAGGAGTTGGGAATTTCGTGGTCCAGAGAGGTTCTGGAGAAGGTGGGAGCAGACGGATCAAGAGGGACATAGGAGGGATCAGTTTTGACACCCAAGTTGGGAGGGCGCTGGTCGGAGCAGAGGGTGAGGAATCTAGCCAGGAGGAGGTCAACAGTGTCTGCCTTTTCTAGAAACGGGAACCAGATATGGAGGAGACCACAGAGTTGGGGGTTACTTCCGGAGCAGAGATCTGAAATTGCTCTAAGGCGACAACAAAAGCCACATGTAAAGACTGATCCAACCTCTAATGGGTGCAAGACCCTCCTGTTTTTGACATCCCACTCCATAACCACTAGAGATAGAGTCAAGAATCACTTTCCTTACCCCAGAGGACGCTGGCTCTCTACTTAGGCATCAGGTCCTGTTCTGCCTACAGCCCTGAACCAAATGCATGGCAGAGAAACACACAGAAGGCATCCAGCAGGGCGCCTGGGTGGCTCAGTCATTAAGCGTCTGCCTTAGGCCCAGGTCATGATCCCAGGGTCCTGGGATCGAGCCCCGCATCGGGCTCTCTGCTCTGCAGGAAGCCTGCTTCTCCTGCTACCATTCCCTCTGCTTGTGTTCCCTCTCTCGCTGTGTTTCTCTCTGTCAAATAAATAAAATCTTTAAAAAAAAAAAAAAAAAGAAGGCATCCAGCAACGTGTATAGAATGAATGAACGAGCTAATACATGGATGGATCAATGAATGAATGAAATGAACATCTTCTCAGCAACTCTAATCCTTCTGGGAAGAAGTAAAGTTGCCTCTTTTCCAAGAACACCAAAATTATGCCCCAGAACAAGCCTACCATGTACAGTTGCACAGGCACTAAGGATCCAAATAAGAAAGAATCCTTCCAAAGTGGCTTGTCATTCAGAAAGCTAGTTTCTAGTAACAGTCGAGAAGTTTCTCTCTTGCTTTTTCCTCTCTCTTCTAGAGTCAGCGGGTTGGAATTTCAAAACCAGAGAAGGCAGAAGGAACAGCAAATTTGATCTGCAAGTATCGGGGAGAGGCTGGTGTGAGACACTGCGTTTTGCACATGGGCTGATGGTCCCTGCTATTTAGAAGCCTCAAATGGCAGACAGCTTATCCCAGCCTCCTGAGGGATGTGCCAACTCTTCCAACATCTGAGGCTGAAACATGTCTTCAGAGTTTCTGGATTTGCCTCCCAGATTCAAGGAGATTCCCAGCACATCAGTCAGTACTTTGCTAATGTTGGGCTTGGGTTTGCAAAGAATTTCTCCAAGGCTTCCACCTCCCAATCCATTGAGATTTTAAAAGGTATCCCGCTGAGCCTTTCCCTACCACACCCACATCAAAGGGCACTGCTAGGGTCCTCCAGGGGAAAGGCTTCTGCTACCCAGGTTCCTGGGATTCATGCCTCATCCTGGGCAGTTTCAGTGGAATGAAGATGGAGACCACTCGATCAGAAAGAGACCCCTGATTCCACCTCAGCTAAAGACAAGGAGATGTGAATGGTTTGCTGGTTAAAAGGCAAATATGTCAGGGGGCACCA
Source organism: Procyon lotor (assembly GCA_028646535.1). Taxonomy (NCBI): domain Eukaryota; kingdom Metazoa; phylum Chordata; class Mammalia; order Carnivora; family Procyonidae; genus Procyon; species Procyon lotor. The sequence continues at coordinate 88,829,776 of CM053610.1, read as the reverse complement.
GGGTGGCTCAGTGGGTTAAGCCTCTGCCTTTGGCTCAGGTCATGATCTCAGGGTCCTGGGATCGAGCCCCGCATCAGGCTCTCTGCTCAGCAGGAGCCTGCTTCCCCCTCTCCCTCTGCCTGCCTTTCTGCCTACTTGTGATCTCTCTCTCTCTCAAATAAATAAATATTTTTTAAAAATTCATTAAAAAGGCAAATATGTCAGTGCCCCCCATGATTTGAACTGGCTGGGGGAGGCACGAACTTCCCCACTGTCGTCCTACTCCCTAGTTTAGAAACAAGAGGATACACTTTCAAAGAGCTCAAAATCTTGAGCTAAAACTCTTCAAACTAAAAGTAAAATCACTTAAATATGTAACTGCTTATCAACTTTACTCACCTCCTATTTAGATGTGAAAAATGCTCCAGAGGGAAGTTTCATGAGCCAAGGCCAGAATTTACTGTGTATTTCCCACAGACAGGGCTCACTGGTTTGTTCTGTGAGAAATAAAACCCAGAGGACCCACCCAGCAGGCCTCTCGGGCAAAAAGGAGTCTAAGCCAGATTAAAAAAAAAAAAAATCCACTTCAGGACTTTTTTATTGCTGGGGTGGTTTGGAGAACTGTCAATGGGCAGGAAAATAGCACATCTGGAATGTGGCTCTGTCCCCCCCTCCCCCAGTTGGCTGGTATAACAACGTGTATGTCAGATCTTTTTTTGATTTGGGTTTTTTTTTTAATGGCCAAGATTTATCTGGCTTCTATTCATCTTTTTTAAGTCCAGGGTGAATATGATGGTTAAATTCTATACATTTGCATTTGTGTAAATTAAAAGCCATATTTCACTACCGGGCAAATCTCTTCCTTGCCTTAAAGGTAAAAATGATGAAACTAAGCCCTATGATCCAACGTACTGATTACCCTTCTCACCCAGAAGATACATTTTCTTCACTAAAGCTATATCCCCCTCGTGCCTTTATAAAATCTGGCTCTGGAAAAGTTGGCGCCAAGATGCTCGAATTGAAAGTAGACTTTTGGATTAATTTAGTCACTCATGTTCTGACCGTGGAAACAAAAGGCCATTATAGGCCTTTTTTGTAACAAGCAAATTGGTTTGTAAAGTTGATATAGCCGTTTTAACTCCTAAAGGGATTTGAGAGGAAAGTGAGTGGACCCTTCTGGAGACAGTGGTCTGTTGCTCTTTCGGTGGGGGGCTGATATCAGTTTTGACCACGAGGGGAATGTCTTTTTCATGGAAGTCCACACTCGGCATTCGCTCTTGAGTTAAAAGCAAGAGCAACGTAATAAACATTTGGTAACAACCCCCCACATACTTAGATTTATTGGCTAGTTAAATCTTTAATGGTTAAAGTTAAAAACCTTCTATTTCAATGGCCTGGGGATTTGCACAGCTGGAAGGTTGCATTTTAATGTATTCAAATTGGAATAGAAAAGCTGAAGTGACCAGGACATTGACTATGTTTCTTGGATACTTCCACGCTGGTAGTCCTCAGACAACAGGCTTGGCCTTGCCCTGGGCCCTCCCTCCACACCCCAAGCCAAGTCCAAAGGGAGAAGAAGAGAGAGGAGAAGGAGGCACGCTGCTGGGACCAGTTTGGGGGGTTCCCCTCCTGCTTTCATTTACCTGCTCCTGTTCTCCACCCAAGTAGCTGAGAGATCACAGAGCGCCTATTCTCTGGTTTTGCCACCCAAGTGACCCAATTTGGCAGGATCACACCCTGCCCGTTTTGCTCCTTCTAGAAACTAGGGTAACTGACTTGATGGGGGTTGATAACATGATGATGGAAGATGGCGGGAAATAGATCACCAAGGCATAAGAACAGTATAGAATCTAAGAGGTAAAAGAGATGACAGGGACAAGGGGTGGCAATGGTGGTGACGTTTAACCAATGGAGGTGATTTCAAATTGCTTTACAGGAATTATTTCATGGATTCTTCAATTCGGTACAATTTTACTCTCCTTTTATACATAAGGAAACTGAAGTTTACAGAGATTGTCCAAGATAGGGGCGCCTGGCTGTAGAGCATACAACTCTTGATCTCGGGGTTGTGAGTTTGAGCCTCATGTTGGATATAGAGATTGTTTTAAAATAAATAAAATTTTTTTAAAAAGGTTGTCCAAGGTTATGTTGCTAGAAAGAGAGGGGGCCTGGATTCAATCCCAGGCAATCTCACTTGAGAGCTTACAGCCCTAATGGAGCCCCCAAAAGGGTTAAGGATGGGGATACCCAAGGTGTTGAAAAATTAGAAGCATGAGCGTTAGAGTCACTGGTTAAGCAGAACTGGTAAGGATCATGTCCACTGCTTTCAGGAAACATGCAAATGAAGAAATTCTCATTCCCACACACAACTCACAAATGCACACACAGAAACACGCTCTGATAAAGGTACATTATGCGCTCATCTACTCCCTTCTCCAGCACTTGCTGCAGAAACACACAGACATCTCATGGTTCCCAAGTTTTCACATAGACGCACGAACATTTAGACTTAGGTCTTCTGGCCACCACATCCTTACACACATCCTTGCATGCCAAAGGGTATCCAGATGGAGCTATTGCTGGATGATCCATTGGGACTCCACAATGCCATTGTTTCTCGAATGACAGACTGCCGTCTGTCCTGCTGACAGTGATCCACCTGGACCACGGTGGATTCTGAAGGATGAAGGATAAAGCACGCGGATCAGACCACCAAGAATATCAGATGATCCAAAGGCCCCTAGGACAATGTAGAAACATACAGAGTGGTCCACCCACCATTTCCAATCCCCATCCTAAAAGCCTTGAGCCATCACACAGAGAGGTCAACCCAGGCTTTGCTAGGGACCTTTGCCAGGCTGAGATTAAAGGTCAAACCTGGGTCCTTAGTCACCAAGAGTTATCTCAGCATCCAGGCTGAAGGCTGCAGGCAGGGGCTGAATCACTCTTCTTAAGTACACTTAATCGCGGGGTCCCAAGGAGAGAAGACTCCTGATGGAAAATGCCAGGCTCCCAGGGAATTTTCTAGTTCTGAAACGCTAATATTTCTCATATGGAGGCTCACAGACGTTCACAGGGTTTTCAATTTCAAGGCCATTTTGGTTTTTTATGGGGTTTGATGTTCTCTGCACAAACATAGGTTTCATAATTGACAGAGTGCCAGGCTGCCCACTTCGGCACTTAGAGGCCTGCGGTGCGGGACAGCAAAGCCACTCAGCTCATATGGCCCACAAAGCCATGACAGTCTACTGCCTGGCACCGGAGACCTCGCCAATTGCAGGAAGTGGGGAAATAAAAGAAACGTTTCAAATAAAAAGATGTCAATTTAACAGCCAGGGACCTGGAAACAGATGTTCCTCGCGTAGCCCGAGAGCCGCCCACCCGGCCGCCCATCCGTCCTCCGGGTTTTCAAAGTCACTTCTTGTCAGGTGCCCTGGTTAAGAGGGAGAATTAATGAGCTGTGCTCCATTTTACGGCTGCCGTCTGATGTGGGAGCCGTACGCGGAGCGCTCCGCGGACAGGCCGGCCCGGCCCCCAGCCCTTCCTCCAGCAGCTCAGCTCGGATCAAAGCGGAGAGCAGCGCGGCTTTTATAGCAAAATGATTAAAACCACGTGGGGCTTGTTTCCTCACACGTGACCTCCCGTCAAAGTGCAGAGGGGGGAGCCGAGGAGAGGTGAACCCAGGGGTCTCCAGGCGCAGGGAAGGGTAGGACCGGAGAGGCAGACCCCGGAGGGAATAAGCCCAGCCGTGTGCGAGCGTGTGCACACGCTCAGAAGTAATGCCTTTTCCCTGCAAGTTGCAACCTGGCCCCAGAATGAGCAACCAGAAGACCTAATCAGCCCAGTTACCTAGGAACACCTAGCATCCTGGATGGATGGATGGATGGATGGATGGATGGATGGATGGATGGATGATAGATAGATTTCTAGTTATTCAGGAGGCCTGGGTGGCTCAGTGGGTTAAAGCCTCTCTGCCTTCAGCTCAGGTCATGATCTCAGGGTCCTGGGATAGAGCTCCCGGCTCTCTGCTCAGCAGGGAGCCTGCTTCCCCCTCTCTCCCTGCCTGCCTCTCTGCCTACTTGTGATCTCTCTCCTCTCTGTCAAATAAATAAATAAAATCTTAAAAAAAAGATTTCTAGTTATTCAATTATTCCTAATCCTTGCAGAGAGCACAACTGGGTTGCACTGACAAAGTAAGTCTCAAATGTCCCTGCAGCATCTGGACAAGGAATTCCTCATCCATCTGTAGTCTTTGGCGGTTCCTCGGCACCTGAACATCAGAGCTTCCCTGTGGTAGGTAACCCCACTTCTTACAGCCCGGTTCATGTATTCATGTGGAATCTCCTCCTCTTAAAGCGAGCAAGGACTGGATTTAGTGACTTGCTTCTCTCCAGCAGAATGAAGCAGAGGTAATGAGATGTGAGGTGAGAGGCAGACCGTCTCCACGCCAAGTCTTGAGAAAACTATAGCCCCAGTCACCACGATTATAGCCATCCTCAGCTGTGCCGGGATACCCGGCTCACACAAACTTGGGGGTAATAAATGCCTCTTGTTTTAAGCTGCTAAGTTTTGGGATCATTTGTTAGGCAGCCACAGATAACTGATACACCTACCTTGGCTTCTCCCTGGCACCTAAAAATCACAGCTCCCTTCATCTCTTCACCTCCCTGAGATATTCCTGTGTGACCAGGTATAATTTAGAGCGATCTTTACGATCTTTATGATCTTTACAATCTACACTGCTGCCTTTAGCTCTCTGAGCTCATCCCAGCCCCCTTCCCCACCTCCTTGCTATGCCCTGATACACCCGATAGGCACCCACCTCAGGGCCTTGGAACTTCCCCAGGGCTAGCTCTCCCTCCCACTTCCTCCAAGTCTTTGTTCAAACATCACCTTCTCAGCTAGGCTTTTCTTGTCTAAATGGCCTAAAAAGGAAATCCCTTCCACCCCACTCCTAGTGCTCCCTACGCCCTTTCCTGCTTAATTTTTGTCATAATCTTTACCATCATCTGGGATACTACATATCTTACTACTTTTTTTTCTTGTTTGTCCCCTGCCTCCCTAGACCGAAGGACAGGGATTTTTGAATTTTTGTCTCTTTTGGTCACTGTTTCGTTCCTAGCATCTAGAACTCTGCCTGGCCCATTAGAAGCCTTTGATAAGAATTCTACTGAATAAATGAGTAAATGGGGACATAGTTCTCCATTTTTCTAAATACCTATGATTATATCCCAAATAGGTATTATCATTAACAACTCCACAAGGTTGACATTATTGTCTTTCATTTTATCGAATCTAAAACCGGAGATGAGGAAAAAAAATAATAAAAAATAAATAAAACCTGAGGTTAAAGGATGCTGCATCATTCAAGGTCCCACAGTTAATATGCATAAGTGCTGGGCTTTGAACCTCGCACATTTGTTTCTCTATACTTTTTCCATTGCATTGGGTAACTATTTACAGTTAACCAAGTGCTTTCCGAGGTAATGATCTCATCTACCCTTTACAATAACCCTGCAAAAAAGGAATTAAAATTATCTCCATTTTGACAGAGATGGAAATCAAAGCCCAGAGAGATTAAAGCATTTGCCCTGGTTGACACAGCTGACCCAGCAGCAGAGACAGAATTTCTTTGGTTCATTAAAAAGACATTGACTGAGCAGCTCCCAGGTGCCAGACATCATGACAAATAGGATGGGGTTCCCCGTCAAGTCCTCTGGTTCTCCACTCTCCCTAGTCCCATGGGGCTCTGCATTGGTGGCTGCCATCTGGGGAATACTCACTCAGGGTAAATGTTGACTTCTGTTGGTCAGACATGGCCTGAAGGAGGCTGACCCGAAGGGAGACGGGCAAGTGAGCACCCAGATCGTTGGGAAGGGAAGCAGAAGAGATTACAGAGAACGGGACTTTTTAAAGATGGAGTGAGAAGATGCACCAAGTCAAAGAAGGTCAAGGTATCAGAGCTTTTGAAAATCCCATCCCCCCACCGGCAGCCATGTTGATGTGTTCAATGTATATGTACTTTTTGGTCTGTGCCTCTGCAAAGGGCTTTGTTTTCTTTTGTCCACAAGTCTTTTGAACTTAACACAAACTATATTATGTTATATATCCCCCTCTGCTTTTTACTTCTCCACTCAACTCTGTTTCAAAGATCCAGGCATGTGCATGAGTGTACAGCTAACCCATAGAGTGGACTGCTGGCACAGAGGGTACAAATGTCTTCATTCAGTAGTGCCTGCTTGCTGCTCTGATGCACTCCTACCAGCAGAGCATGCACACTCTTGTCCCCCACGCCCCTCCCAGCACTTGGTGTCATCCAACTGTCCAACTAGTCCCATATCTATAATGTTGACATTTCATTATTTCTTTAACTTGCATTTCTCGGATTATTAGTGAGTTCAGGCAACCCTTTGTTTACTTGTCGGCCTTTTAGGTTCTCTTTAGTGAGCTAATCAGATTTAAGTGCAATGGGGAAGATTAGTCCAAAAACTGACCTCGATTCCTGGAAAAGAGGGGATGGTTGCAAAGTCCCCGGGCATAGGAACCACAGATGCTCAGGCCAGCATTTCCCAATGGAAAAGGCTTCCAGGTGAACATTATGGGCCTCAGCTATGGGGTTTTCCTTGAAAATCATCTTTTTATTTCCCCCAAAACACAGGACAGAACATGGAAAACAGGATGACTCAGAAGGGGAGAATGGAGTCAGCCAGGAAGACAGAAGCTGAATTCAATCAGTCAAAGCATATGTCCTGGAAACTTAAACTGGATTCTCTTAAAAGAAAGAATTTCTGTTCTTCAAAAGACACAGTTAAGACCCTAAGACCCAGGGCGCCTGGGTGGCTCAGTTGGTTTAGCGTCTGCCTTCAGCCCAGGTCATGAGCCTACTGTTCTGGGACAGAGCCCCGCATCAGGCTCCTTGCTCAGCAGGGAGTCTGCTTCTCTTTCTCCCTCTGCCTGCCACTGTGCGCTCCCTCTCTCTCTCTCTCTTTCTGAAATAAATAAGTAAAATTTTAAAAAATAAATTAACAATTGAATGGATAAGTAGCTGCAGTATATTCACATAATTAAATAATATACAGTGACAAAAATGAAAAAACTAGGGCATCTAGGTAGCACAGTTGGTGAAGTGTCTGACTCTTTGATTTCGGCTCAGGTCATGATCTCAGGGTCGTGAGACAGAGCGCATTTCCACATCCATCCAGCTTGGGCTCAGCATGGAGTCTGCTTAAGATTCTCTCCCTCCTCCTGCCTCTGCCCCTTCTCCCACGTACATGTGCTCTCTCTCTCCTCTCTCTCTCAAAACAAATTTTTTTTAAAAAATGAAAAAACTACTACTTTACATAATATAAATTTTGTAAACATGATGTTCAATTGGGAAGTAGCCAGATACAAAGGAATACATTTTATTTATTTGTGTATGTTTGCAACAGGTACAAAAACAGATGGAATTAATCTATGGCAAAGTCAAGACAGTGATCGTTCTTGGGGCACCTGGATGGCTCAGTGGGTTAAAGCCTCTGCCTTCAGCTCAGGTCATGATCTCAGGGTCCTGGGATTGAGCCCTGCATCGGGCTCTCTGCTCGGCGGGGAGCCTGCTTCCCCCTCTCTCTCTGCCTGCCTCTCTGCCTACTTGTGATCTCTCTCTCTCTTTCTCTCTGTCAAATAAATAAATAAAATCTTAAAAAACAAAACAAAACAAAACAAAACAAAAGACAGTGATCGTTGTTGTTTATGGATCGACTGGGACGAGTATGGTGTATGGGTCCCCTGGAGTGGGGGAAATGTTCTGTCTCTTGATCAGAGTGCTGGTTGCTTGGATGGGTCCACCCTGAGAAATTTCATCAAGCTATATTCTTATGACTTGTATTCTTTTCTGTATGTATGTCATGCTTCGATCAAAAGTTCAAAAGAATCTTCCATGGGCACCTGTTGCCTCACCCTGGCCCATACTGATGAAATAGGGGTAGGAGACCCCCAGAAAGGAGAACTGGCAAGAGGCTGTGGAACCATCACGCACATACAAGAACAGGAGCTCCCCCTGCCCCCACTTGCTTTGTGAGCAGAGTACAAGTGAGTACACAGCTGATCCATGTCCCATGAGATTTCAAAGGAGAACAAGACAGGAGTGTCCTGAATGTGGGTAGGCCCTTGGGTAGCCCCAAGAACCGAGCGCTTTCGTGTATTTCATCCCTTTCATGCCCCTCTGCAGGGAGTGTACTGAGAGCTCTAAAAGCAACAGGACTTGCCTGGGGCCATATTGCTAGGAAATCTCAGAGCTAGATCTTGTCCTCCTGTCTCCTAGCTCAAGAATCCTTCTGTCAGGACACACTGCCGGCTTGATCTGAGCTGGAGCAATCAGGGGAGGCTCCCCGAGGGAGGAACAAATTATACTGATGTTGGATGGTGGAGGTGATTCGTGAGAGCAGACCATGGAGGAAGCCAGAGCCTGTGCTATGGCAGGCAAATGCCCGGACCGGGAGCTTCCCACTTTATCAGGAATTCGGCTTCCTACAGAGGAAACACTGTCGAGGTTCTCCTGGGAGACAGGCAGAAGGAATGGCCAGGGAAGTGCAGCTGACTGCCCAGCCCTCGCTCTCTTGCCCCTTCCGTAAAGCCCTAGGAGTCTCTCCTTCCCAAGGCTCTCTGTGCCCCCAGATTTATTTTGCTTTCTCTCGCTAAATCAAACTTTATCAGACAGTTTTACTATCAGCCGTTAAACCAAAATGTGTTTGTGCAACAGTAAACACCTTGTTACTGCAGGGAAGGATTACATAAACAACAGTAGAGACGAGGCCTGACTCACTGTACCCAGAAGCCTGAGGCCCTCAGCGGAATGGAGAAGGGCAAACAGGAGGGCCCTTCAGGGGCGCCTCGGAGCCTGAGGGCGAGTAGAGGGGCCCCCACCCTGGCCAGGGGCATCTGCTTCCACCAGAATGGAATGGCCGGCAACCATCTCTCTAGTCGGAGGCCAGCCCACAGGCGTGTCCCCTAGGGATCCCAGAAGGGTTCAGGGATGGCAGAAATGCTAGGCAGGGAGGGCATGGGGTGCTTGGCTTTGGGTTAGAATCTCGTGAGATAGGGCAGGCTGGGGGCTGGGTAGGGGTGGGAACAGATGAGAGCCGGAAGGAGTCAAGAGAGGAGAGGGGGCGTAAGCCAACGAGGCTGCTCCCCTCACTGGGGCTGCCTGGGGCCTGCACTCAGGGCTCCCTTCTCCCTCCTCTCATCCACACCCAAGACCCTCTCTTCATGGCTGCTCGCAGAGCCCGTGTCACGCAACAGGAGCTGTCTGAGGGACCCTAAGCCCGGATCTAAGGCGGACCCAAGTGCAGGATGGAATGCGGGACGGCTGGAGAGAAGACGAACAAATAGTTTACATTTTTTGACCCTACCAGGCACCGGGCAGCTTGCTAGGAGCCTCTAAAGCCCAGACACTACCATGAGTCTCACACTCACTCATTGTCTGGAAGAGAAGTGATTATCTCCACACACCACATTAATAGGCCTGTTCCCGTTTTCTTATTCTTCCTACGCCGCTACTACTAGTAGTGGTCATTTTACTGAGTGCTCACTATGTGGCAGGCATTCTCGCCAGATTCTTTTCATTTAATCCTCATACTAGTTTATGCAACAAGTACTTTCCTTGTTCTTTTTTAGAAATGGGCAAAGCAAGACTCAAAGAGGTTGCCTTACTTGGCTGGGGTCACCCACCTAGTAAATAGCCAAGTCAGAATTGGAGCCCAGATCTCACTAATGCCAAAGCCTGTGTACTTCTTATCTATATGTGTGCCAGGAAAAGAGTCTGGAGGAAGGGGAGCATCGTCGGGGTGGAGGGGAAGAGGTGGTACACACACAGAAAGGTTTGCCGGGACACAACGCGCACGGAGGCCCCTACTGAAGAAGAGAGAACAGTAATTAGCTCGACTCATACCCTAGGACAGTGGGGTGCTCCTGGGCTGGCATGACCCTAACCTTCTTCCTCAGAGACTAGAATACGCCCTTGAGCGCCCCGGAAGCTTCCGGTCACTCCAGGCTGAGAGTCCTAGGGTACCAGCCCTGGCTTCCTGAAGTCCTAGCCTGAAGCATTTTAACCTTAGAGGCCATATTCCCACTTTCCTCCAAGGTCCAGATCCCCAGCATCCCTTCACCCCTTTCCTTTGGCCTTCTAAGCCACTCTGCAGGGGGGCATCACCATCCTACCACCCCCACCCGCACCCCCTACCATGCATCGACCCATCAGCCGGGCCACAGTCCAGGAAACGGAGGCCTAACGCCTGAGGTTGCGGTGACTCCAGAGACTTGGATCATGGGGGCTACAAGTCTCCGAGTCACAGCAGTCCTTACGCTCAGGTCCTGAGCCCACACAGGCCACTGACTTCGCTGACAATCTTGTCCCTTCTGAGGAGCCTAGGGAATGCAACCAGCTTGGATGCGGAGGTCTGGACCCATATCTAGGGCCACATATCTCCGTTCTCCGCTTAGCAGGATCGCAAAGTAGAATTCGAGAAGGCGGGCCCAAGGTCTCGTGCTTAGTTTAATGCTCTGTTGTCATTGTCCTGAAGTTCTTAATGTTTTGATTTTTTTTTTTTTCTAACAAGGAGCTCTGGATTTTTATTTTGCACTAGGCTCTGCAAATTGTAAAGCTGGTCATGCCCAGCAGCCCCGGTATTCCTATGGCCTGGACCCACTTTTGGGGTTCCCTGGGCCAATTCCAGATGCAGGAAGCCTGGTGGGGGCAGGAGCCCCCCACGTTGGGCACTGCCAATCCGGAAGGCAAATCAGGGCTGGCCCAGGGAAGGGCACAGTTAGATTGTTCTGTGGAGCCCCGGCCTCTGCGGACAGTGGGAGGGGAGGAAAAAGGTTGTCATTTAGGGAAGAAGGTGAACGAGAAGATGGAAAAGACCTGGAGAAGCTGGGGCTGGGGGATCCAGGAAACTGAAAGACAGGAACTCATCTCCAGGGGTCCTGGAACCGCAGCAGCCCGGCTGGCAGCAGGCACAGAGCTCCGGGCAGCACACCCGTGAGATTAGGCACTCAGGCTCAGCACTGATGGTCAGGGTTCCAATCTGACTCTGCCACTCCGTAGATGGGATCTTGTTAAACGCAAGCTTGGATTCCTCATTTGTATAGTAAGAATAATACCCATTGTGTGGAGTAAAAATCAGAGACAATGTAAGTAAGGAACAATTTCTTAGATGCCTAGGCATTGTACTGGATACATATCCCCTGGGAAGCCTCTCAGTGTCAACCAACCAGCAAGGTGGCTATGAAGGCTCGGAGAGCAGACAGTGCCCAAGGGGGCAGAGCAGGCGAGAAGGAGAGCTGAGATCTGAAGCCAGTTCCGTGGTACCCTGAGCCTTGTGGGCACCCCCACCCCTCCCTGTCAGGCAGTAGGGTGCTGAGCTGGGGGAATGCGTGTGGAATCTGTCAGGGAGAAAAGTATTCCTAGAGCGGAGGTTCTTCCATGAACTATCATTTAAAGTCCCTCTTTTGGGGAAAAAAAAAAAAAATTCCTTTTTCTAAAAAGAAAAGTATAATTAGAGATCATCCATGCTGTCTCCATGGAGCCTGCCCCACCTCCCACCATCCGCCATCCTGTCTGAGACAGAATGGAACAGAGGCCGCCATCATGTCGGCAGTGAAGGATGCGGGGATGCCTGCCAGCGACCCTGGTCTCTCCCATAATACTATTGCGCGTACTACTTTTTTTTCTAATGCTGTATGAAAGTGTAACTTACACAGAGGAAGTACAAAAATTGTTAAGTATGTAGTCTGATGAATTTTCACAAACCAAACATACCCAGGTAAACAAGATCAAGAAATAGAACATACCCAACATTCCAGAAACTCCTCTGCAGTCCCTCTGGAAGAATTACCCCACCCCATACCCCAAAGGCTAATTTCCAACACCACTGGTTAGTTTTACCTATTTTAAAACTCTACGTAAATGGAATCAAACAGCCTTCGTGCTGTCTGGCCTTTTCGCCCAATGTTATGTTTGTGAGTCATCTATTTTTTTTTCCATGCACGTGATTGCAGTTTATTCATTCACATTGCTGTATCATATTCTTCGGTCTGAATATGCCACGATTGCCTCTTCTAGGCATTTGAGTGGTTTTCAATCACTTATAGGTTTTTAATGTCTTGTGATTTTGAGTGGCTAAAGATCAGGATCTCCAAAAAACTCTGTAAAACATAAGGTTATGTTTCATTACTGATGGAATTAAATGAGGGTAGTAAAGATTTCTCTGAAGTTAAAGCTTCGCCACCAATCAGCCTCATCACCAATATTTTTTT
>CM053610.1:88750748-88810784 GCA_028646535.1 Procyon lotor | reverse complement strand
ACTGTGTTGGTGCAATGGAACTAACCCAGAAGGCCACAGCACATTCCCTACATTCTCTCCAGCCTTGATCTCGCAGGACTCCCCAGAAAGGCCCTGGCCTTGTGTATTGCTCTCTCTACCCAAGAGAGCCTGAGGGGTTGGAGGTCAGCCTGTGAAAAGCTCTGAGTCTCCGCAGGCCAGGGCACCCCCTCAGGAAGCCAGACTTGCAGAGCCCCGCTGTGTCTCCTGAGCACACGCTGGGGGGTAGTCATTCTACTCTTGATAAAAAGCCTTCCTTAAGGGCCCCTCCATCTCCAACCCAAATTTTCCAGGGACTTCCATCCCAAACGTTGTCCTAACCCCAAGCTCAATCATAACGCCCATCCTTCATGGGGACCAAGCCAGCCTCAACCCAAACACTACTTAAAATCAATAAATTCAATCCCACCCCATATCCCCCCCAAACCCTACTGTAGCCCCAGCTCCACATTCTCGCCCTGACCTATGTAAATCATAAGCCGAACCCATGCAGAGGTGCCTGTGGAGGGATGGCAACTAACAAACAGTAAGAGTTAACACTCTTTGATGAGGTTGAGCTGAGTTAACACTCTTTGACGAGCATTGAGGAGGTGCTAGGCACTGTGATAAGTTTTTCTCTGTATTACTGTATTTAATTAATACCAACCCTATGAGTTAGGCATCCCTATTACTACCATTTTACAGATGAGAACCCTGAGGTTCAGAAAGATCAGTCTAGTTACCTAGTAAAGTCCTGAATGTGACCGGTGGAATCACGGCTCCCATCACTAAGATTTCCCAGGTGACTATAGAGCCTCAACAGGGATGTCCTCTGTCTGCATGGAGACCATCACGGTTGCTGTAGAAGCCCAGATGCACCCTATCAGATGCGATCCAAATGAGGGGCTCTGCTCCAATATTGAGTGAGCGCTGGCTCTCAGGCCACAGAGCCCAGAAAGCCACTGCAGAGAATCATAGCGGGGTTGGGAGGCTTCCAATCCAGGGGAAACACCCACACCTACAAGCAGAATCACTGAGGAATCCACCGTGGCCTCCACCCCTCCACTTCGGGGGTGCACTTCGTGATCACCAACTCTAATGATCTCAGCTGGTACTCTAATACCTCCTAGGGAATGTGTCAGGCAGAACACCGTTCTAAGTCACAAGGTCCTGGAGCCTTGCTGAACAGTGAGGGGAGTCCTCAATCAGGCCCGGGATGGCAACCTTCTAAACAAAGTAGTTTATCCCCAGCTCCCCTAACACACACACACACACACACACACACACACACACCGGCTTGTCCCTACTCTCACATATAGTCCCATTCAAGCCCTCTCCAGTTGCTTTTCTCTGCCCCAAACCCTAGTTTTCTCTGGGCCAGTGAGGGAGGCCAAAGGGGCTCTACCTCCCTCATCCTGGAGGACCTCACTCAGGGGGACACTGACCTGAAAAATTCCCAGGACACCAGCAGCTCTGGGCCAGTAGCTCTCTGGAGTCCTCTATCCCTTCCTGAGTCAGGCTTTTTGTCAGGCTTTCTATGGCTGGGGCGTCTGTCTGACCATGTAGGACTACATCAGGAATTATTCAGTATGCCACCCCCTCCACACCCCCGCCACTCTTCTACGGTCTTGAAAGGGCAGCCCAGCCAGGCAACTCTGGACACAAAGAAGCCAGACCGGGGGCTGGCTAGGAGACCCAGCCTATAGCCCAAGGTGCTCTGGCTCAAAAGCCAGAAGTCCTCTCATGGGTCCTCCTGGCCTATAAATCCAGATCATGTTGGCCACACAAGCCTTGTCCCTAGCATTGCATGTTGACCTTACCTGGAGGCTTTCTGAACCAGTCTAGGGATGCCTGAGATAGCCAGAAGCCACCTGTACCCAGTTCTATCTTGGTCTCCTGCCTCCCCTACCCCACATTTATCTCCCTCTCACACGCAACATGAGTGGTCTTTCTCTTCTCCCACCATCCCGTTGGCAATTTGGGAACCATAGCCTGGAATCAGTAGCAATAATAAAGATATTAGCTTGTGGAAGAGAAGGGGCAAGAGGCATAGATAGAGTAGGATAAGGAGGGGGTAGGGGAGAGGGCCTAGGGAGTGAGGTGTGAGGCTCGGAATGGATTGCTCCCAGCTTTCTCTGCCTAGAACCCAAGAGCCAGGATTCCATGACTGCAGAGACGTGGGAGCCAAGGCCCTCAACTGAAGCCCATCAGAGCAGCAACTCTGGGCCTAGTGACATGGGGTCCTCCCCATCTTCCCCTAGAAACTGACAGCATCTAGGGCTGGGAACCCACCATCCACAGATCGCCTCCAGATTCCACAGATGCAGATAAAAGTCACAATAGAAATAACCAGCTCTCAGAGGGGCGGATGCAGATGTGGCTGTCAGAGCCCCAGATGTGGCCCAGCCACGGCTGCTGCCAGGGCTGCTGTGACTGTGAACAGGAATGTCGCCCCAGATGGGGATGGGGGTGGGGGCAGGGTGGGAGGAGGAGACAGTGCACAATTCTGAACATTCTAGGCTCCGAGAGGGGTGCAGATCTGAGGAGGAGAGAGGTCTAGCATCTGACTTTATGAAAAGGCTCAGCCTGGTCCTGGGGAAACTAGATCCCTGCAAATGAATACTCTGCCTCCATCTACCCAAGATTCATTACGCTCTCCGCCCACCCCTGCTGCCCCCCATCCCACCCCCACCCCCCGAGCCTCCAGCCACAGAATCAGCTTCACTGGGACCCTTCTCCACTGGTAATCCTGCAGTTCTCCTTGGGCACTTCCTGCCACAGAGGGGAGGGCAGCAATGTGCCTCAGCCTCCAGAAAATGGAGGGAAATGCCAGTGTCAGCCCTGCAGGTCAGCCTCTGTCCTAAGCCCCGCTAATACCCAGCATTCCGGGCGCCGTAAAGATGAAGGCGTCCGTGGCCCTCCTCGGGGGGCCCTTGCACATAAACACCCCCGGTGATACGGCTCCCTACACCAGCGCTCATGAGGCCCATTTACTTTCCACTTTGTTCTGAATTTTCATCTCAGGAGGTTTGCAAGTCACTAACAGCAGGAACTTTCCAGAACTTGCAGAATATAATCAGTGCATTCTCTGCCTTGCCACTCTCAGAGCACGCCAGGCATCTGCCTACCAGTGAGTGGAGGAGGTGGGAGGCTGAGGGCAGCCAGCAGAATCTAGGTGAGAAGACGCCACAGAGGACCACCTTGACCAGCCTCTGCTTCCGGGTCAGGGTAGCCTACACCCCAGCCAACCCCAATCCCGGTCCTATTTGTGAAAATAAGACCAGCCCACACTCGACTCTTCTGGAAAGATTAGCTATCACAACACAGAACTTCTCTCCTGGGCAGGAAGTTTGTCTTTAAATACACCCTGAACCCCTCCCCTTGCAGAATCAACATTGCTTCCAGTCAGGCCCCCCGGGAGGAGGGAAGGGCGATGGAGGAAGACAGCTGTCACAGTCCTCTCCTCAGGAGCCTGCGCCACAGCACCAGGATTGCCAAGTCCCCTAACCACTGCACATCTCTCTTGGTGCAAGTCCTAGAATCAGGTTTCTCAGGATCACCCTGTCCCTTTAATGATCTGGAGGGATGGCCTTTTGCATTTCCCACAGGAAACTAAACTTCTTCTAGTAAAATTCACCCCCTCCTTCAGTCCCCTCCAAAGGGTCAAACTAATGCCTCCTGAGCACCTACTATGTGCTTCACAAGCTTCAGCACACCGAATTTCATCTTTACAACCCTGCAAGTGCATAAATACCGCCATCCTTTTAAAATATGAACTAACAGGGGTGCCGGCTAAGTTGCTTAAGTGTCTGCCTTCAGCTCAGGTCGTGATCCCAGGGTCCTGGGATCAAGCCCCACATCAGGCTCCCTGCTCAGCGGGGAGGAGGGAGTCTGTTTCTCCCTCTCCCTCTGCCTGCCATTCCCCTTGCTTGTGCGTTCTCTCTCTCGCCCTCAAATAAAGAAATAAAATCTTTTTTAAAATAAAAATGACATAACAGCCTCAGAGAGGATAAAGAAATTCCCCTGAGGTCACACAGTGCACAGACCCAGGACCAGATCAGGACACAACCCAGAGCTGAGTCTACAACCTTTCTCCTCCGTGTCCCACTCCACCAGAGAAGACAGGAGGCCGGATGCTGAGCAGGCGGGGAAGTGCTCCAGCTGTGACTCACCAGACTGCTTTCCTGACAGGTAAGCATCCCCATCTTCCCGCAGCCAGGACAGCCTGGACGCGGGATTCCCAGCAGCCACCCAAGGCCAAGGAGTAGCCACCATCATTGTTTTTCCCTCTTCCATCAGAGGAGAGGGAAGAGCTTCTAGAGTTCCACCTGGAATTAGAGATAGATGAGGATTATCATTGTCAGGTGGGTTTAAGTCAAGGCAGACTCCTGGGAAGAGAGGGGATCGTGGCCACTTTAACAAAGAAATGAAATTCTTTGTGCAGAGAGAAGGAAGAAAACCCCAGAGCAGGTTGGAGAAGTGGACAGACTACCGTGGGGAGTGTGGGCCGGGAGTGGGGGAGCCCCCAGAACGACACGCTCTGTGGGGCTCAGCGGCCATCTGCATTTCTCCCATCCAGAGCTCAGAATCCCAGATCCCGGAGGGGGCTGCAGCAGCCCTCCTCATGCGGTCTACTCCACATTCCTCACATTCTTTACGCTCAATTAAGGAGAAATAATCAGGGGAGCAAGCAAGGCCGAGGCAGGGCAGCCATGCCCCACGCTGGCGGCATCACGTGTGCGGAAACAGCCCCCCTCAGTCCAGTCAGCCCAGACCTCAGATGAAGGGGCCTTAAGGGGCTGAGGGAAGCCAGGGGGATGAGGACAAGGGTTTCTCTCTGTGCTCCACAGAGACAAAAGAGCATGGAGGCGGTGGGTAGGGGAGTGGGATCAGGAGAGAAAAGATGAGAAGGCCAGGTCAGAACAGAGGGAAGATGTGCAGCTAGAAGTCCTCAGCCATCCATTTCTAAATCATGTTACCGCTTTACCGAAATCCAGCATTGTGTCACCATTACCATCCGCCATCATCATCAAGTGCCCTTTGAGACCCTCCGAGGGTGCTTAGAGTGTTCTCACCTTCATCAGTTTAGCGGCGTGTGTGGATTAAGAGAGTCATGGGACTAGTACCTCTCTGCGGAGGTCCTGATATACCAGCCTCATCTGCAGGGGGATGCCATTCTTCACCCCAGGGCAACGTGCAGGTTATTTCCTCCCTTTGGACCATCCTGGTCATCGAAGCAAACTCCTACTCTCTCTCGACTCTATCCAAGGGCTACCTCCACCTGTACCCCCAAACCTCACCCCCACAAAAGCCTCCCCTGACATCCCCGGCAGACCCAGAGTCTCTCCTGGGCTCCTCCTTCACCTGGTACCTGTAACCAGGACAAATCTTATTCTGTTTTGTAATTTTAGGTATGTATGCCTATATCCCCCACCCCCCAGAATAAGTAACAACTAAATGAACCATCATTATTAAATGAACATGTTCTATGTGCCGGGCACTGTGTTAGCACTTGGTACATGACCTCTTTTAATCCTTTTAACATTCTTAGAGATCACTATCTTCATTACGCCCAATTTACCTATGAGGAAGTCAAGATTTGGAAAGGTTAAGTAACAAATAACTTGTCCAAAGTGACCCGGCTAGTAAATCAAGGGGGGCACAGGGAGGGACTAGAACACAGGATCATAAAATGCCAAAACCCGTGCTATTTATTAATTGAACAGAAATGTAGGACAGGCCCATATCTGACCTTGCTCACCACTGTACTTGCTGCAAAGAATAGGTGATCGATAGAGGATAAATGGATGGGCCACCCGGGCTTTGCAGTTTCAGCAGCAGAACTGACCCAAAAGCTCTCTCTTCCCACCTCCCTTCATAAGTGCGTCAGACTTGTGAGATAATTTGTTAGACCGAGGACCCATTCGGTGCTCTTTCTTGGGTCTACTGTTAGGACACACCCTGTGGGCACTCTGGGGTCTCAGTCCGTGGTCAGAGGTTACCTCTCTGCCAAGCTGACTTGCAGCTGAGTAGATGATGGACGGTTCTCCAACCAGAGTGCCTTGCCCCACACTTAGAGGTGGAGAGATATTACGTGTGAGAGGAACTGGGTGGGTGTGTGGGCTAACGCAGGCTGGAGAGTCCTGGGAAAGGGGGTGAGGAGATGTGCCCCCTAAGCGAGGCCTGCGTACGCTTTGTGAGTCCCACGTGTGTGGGAGTGTGTGGTGTGGCACATGTGTGTGCTGTGTGCGGTGGGGCCACAGGGGCTGGGTAGGGTGTGGGAGAGACAAGCACACACACCTGTAATAACATTGGCTTCAGACGCTAGGAGAGAAGAAATTCCCCCAACTGTTTTATCAGAGCCGAAGTTACTAAATTACGTTGTTGTTTTAAATTTGAG
The DNA here is from genome assembly GCA_028646535.1 of Procyon lotor. NCBI lineage: Eukaryota > Metazoa > Chordata > Mammalia > Carnivora > Procyonidae > Procyon > Procyon lotor. Next base: position 88,804,387 of record CM053610.1, on the reverse strand, counting down.
CTTCTCTGCCTGCAAACGGGGGGATCTCAGGTTCACGAGCTTAATGCTTGGCTGGGCCTGGAGCTCCACTTCCCCACCCAACCCGGGCTCCCAGAGCTCCCAGGCCTGAAGAACAAAAGTCTTCTCTCCCAGGGCTTTGAAGTGGAAACACTAACTGCTCCCTTTAATTAGAAAGAAACCCCCTATTGTTCCTCCTTTATTACTGATGGATGAAGACATTGTTGGGGGGGGTTCCAAAGAGCAGGGTGGGGTGGGGGAGGAGTGGAGAGGACACAAAAATCTCTATTTAGAATAGACAGTCTCCACGCTCAGTCTCCGTGCACCAAGGCAGACCTCTTTGTCCACACAATCAACCAAGACTTTACGGGGCCTCGGCCTTTGATTAGATGTTATGGGAAACAGGCAAGACAGGGTCTCAGCCCTCAAAGAGTTTATAATCTAGGTAAGGGAGGCAGGCAGGGGGACAAGAAATAAAAGAGAATCAGAACTCCAAAATATAAGCAAGAAGAAATAAGGATACATGGAACGGAAATATAGGCCCGTGAGACAACCTCTGAAGAAACTTCTGGTGGGCGGTGGCTAGGGACTTGAGCTGGATGGCACAGAATGCAGAGAATTGACAGCGAGAACGAGAAGCTACAGGAGAAGGGGTTCCCACTCCACGCAGGGTAAATGGGCCCGAGCAAAGGCACAGAAGCAGGAACTGGGGCAGCTTCTTTGGAGAACAGTATGGAAACGGGTCTATTGGTAGACGGTGGGGGGGGTTGCAGGGGGACTCTGGGAGATCAGGTGCATAGGGCAGACATAACAGAGGAGTGGAAGACTCTGCAATCACATAAGGGAACAGGGCCTTGATGAGATAATTAGGGAGCCACTGAGCTTTCTTGAGCAGGGGAGTGGCCTGATAAAAAGTGGCCCTTGGGGAGATTAAGGTGGCAGCCCCCCGTGTAAGAAGGCATGGAGGGAAGGGGAGCAGAGGAGGGAAGCCAGCTGGGGAGCTCCTGAGGAAGCCCAGTAATGATGGCTTAGACGAAGGTGATGGCAGTGGGATCAGGAAAGAAAAGGTGAGTCTGGGATAGATTTCAAAGGGAGAAAAAGATGTGTTGACAGAATAGATATAAGAGGATAAAGGAGTGGGATGAGTCAAAGACACCTCTCAGATCTCCGGTCTGGGAGACTGGGAGGATGGTGGAGAGGGAAGAGGGTAGAAGCCCTCTAGGGAAAGTGTGGGGCCAGAGGAGTTAATAAACAAAACCCCCAAGAGCTTCACGCTCCCTTCCAGAGCCCAGAGATGTCCTGAGCCTGGACAAGAGAGCCCTGTTTCCTGACAATGCGAACACCGTTAATGAAAACAACAACTTTTACACAAGGTTTTTCATGCACTTCAAGGTGATTCACACTTGCACCTTATTTGATCGTCAAAACCACCACGGTCGGTATCATCATCCCCATTTTGCAGATGAAAAAACCGAGGCACAGAAAGACTCAATAACCTTCTCTAAGTCACACAACTAGTTAAGGGCAGGGCTGGAAGCAGATGCCTTCTGGATTTCGGCTCAGAGCCCCTCCCAGTGCCTTTTGGCAGCCCGGGGAGAGGGGTGGGGCCTGGAGTGCTGTGCGCCCTGAGTCACGGGGGGCAAGGAGTCTGGGGCTCAGAGACAGGGTCCACCCCGGACTTCAACAGCACCTCCAGCCTGCTCCTCACACTCACATAGGGCGTAAGTCGGGAGCCCAGGGTTGGAAACGCCAAGTCTAATCAGACCTCACAAGCCCACAGATGGTTTGAATCAATGTGCTACCTTGATAGGAATAATGAGGAGTCCCGAAGACAGTCTTATGCCAGCTCCATCCGTCTGGACAGAGAACCCTATCTTTCACAAGAATTTCTCCATCCAGGGTCCCATCAGTCACCAGGTGGGGCAAGTCCTTCAGGACGGTGTCCCCTAGTCCCACATCACACCGGCTCCCCGGCCCCCACCAGCAGAACCACCCACAGATTTCCCAAAAACTTTGGCCTCAGGTCTGATCTGACAAACTCTTGACTTCTCAGGCTTTTCTTGAGGCCGAAAATGGTTCCCAGGGAGAAGCAGGTGACCACCAGTTACAAGGCAATTGTATTGCCGAGAGGCAATACGGTAGAGTGGATGGACCCCGATCCAGATAAATGAAGAACCAGACAAATGTCCCACCCGCTTCCTGGCAGAAAAAGTATTCCCGATGTGCACTGTTTGATTCGATCAACATGACAAATGTCACGATGACATTTGCTTTGATGGGATACCTGACCTAGGGCACCCAGGTCTCATGGAGTTAATCAATCTATAAGGTCACAGACTCCCGGCAACAGAACCAGACCTACAATCTAGAAAAACCTCTCCTCTTACTGTGGGAGCCCATCGGAGCCAGGACCCCAGAATGGTAGCCGTGGCCGTTCCCCAGGGAAAGCTCAGGCTTAGGATCTCAACACCCCCAAGGGTGGTCCTGTGGGCAGGGACCTACTTTAATATAATTTGGTCCTGCCCCACTCCTTGCCTAGCAAAGCTTAATTTGAAGCTTAAAAAACAATGAAGTTAATTTTTAAAAACCTTTCATTGAGTTCCATGAGACCCCTATTAATTTTATTGTTTCAATAAAGCATTTATTTAATTGTCTCCAGAAGGGCCCTGTTAAATACACAGATGTTACCTGAGTCAGAAGGGAGGGAGCTGGGAGCCTTTTTTTCACCCTCTCCCCCGTTAGCACATTAGCAGGATTCTGTTATTGGATTAACTGATTGTCACCTTAAAAGTCACAGAGTAGAGCCCTGAGGGAATGAGACACAAAGAGGTAAACTCTGGGGAGTCCTTTGGGTCACAGGTACAGAAAGCAGCAAGCCAGGTTCGTGATAAAGAGGTTGGGTTTGTTTAAGACAAAAGGAGAGCCTTTTTTTTTTTTCTTCTTTTTCTTTTTCTTTCTGCTGATGAGGAGCCACTTGCTCTTTAGCCACTGGCACGAGGCTGATGACCCTGAAAAAATTCAGAGTGCAAGCACATCAGTAGATGTGTGCTATCCAAACCACGGGAGGGGATGGGCTCAGCTTGAGTGGACAGGGGGTCAGGGGAATGTCACATTCAGTCCTTCCACAGTTATTTACTGAGAACCTACTACATGCCACCACTTCCTGGAGCTTTGAGGCTTCAGCAGTAAACAAAACAGAGCCCCTACTCTCATGGTGCATACATCCTAATGAGGGGACAACAGAAAATGTAACAGACACATCAAGATAATTTCAGACAATGAGTGCTCTGAGGACAAAACAGAGTGATTTGGTAGAGAGTGGTCAGAGGAGACCTGTGATAGGACATTTGAGCCAAGACCTGAATGTACAGACTACACAGGAAGGTCTGAGAGAAGAGCTTTCTGGGCAGAGGGAACGGCAGTGCAAAGATCCTGGGGCCCCATTTTGAGAAGAGCATTATCAAATCACTAAGGAATCAAAGGAGCGTGATCTGGGGAGAGACCCCGGAGACCCTCTAATGTAAGAATATGTCAAAAAATAATCTCAGGACAGAGGTTACTCCATTCATCTTTGTGTTCCTGGTTATTTGCTCGGTGTCTCGCACAGAATAGGTGATCGATAAATATAGGATGGAAAGGGGAAAGGAGTGAGAAGAAGGGGAAGATTGAACATTTAGAGGGACCTTCATTTAGTCAGATTACTTTTTTAGTCAACAACCAATTAAAACAGAAAGAGGAGGGGAAAACAACTGAGTCTACATACTAGGTCATTTGTTACCAAGTCAAGGGATGCCCAAGGGAAGGGATATACATCTGCACCCATCTAGGAGGTCAAAATGTAACTGAAGAAACAGTATTACTATACTGTTTATAGTCCTAAAATTCAGTTAGTCCTAAAAGTCAGTCCTAAAATTATCCTAGGCCCTGATTATAGCTTAAGCGATACTTTTGCACACATTTCCTGTTTCTCAGACTCATGAAATGGAAGATAACACTATTAGTCAATGTTTAATGACTTGCCTATAGGCCCTGGCACTGTGCTAAGGGATATACTGGGAACCGAAATCAAACAAGGCCCCGCTTCCATGGACTGTATAGCCCAGAGTCAACAGACTTCAACCAAACGACAGAAATGAGAGAAATTACAACCACAATGAGTGTTGCTGTGGATAGGTACCAAGGACTACAAGCACCCATACTGGGGATGATCAGGAAAGGCTTCCCCGGGGTCGTGTGTTAGGAGCTGAGCTCTAAGGAAGAGTGGAGTCACCAGGTAAAGAGCGCACACAAGAGTGTTCCAAGCAGAGGAAGGGAACAGTCAGTGAGAGGAGAGAACAAGGTGCAAATGAGAAGCAGGGGAGGTAAGGGGGTCCTGAGCAGAGGCAAGGAGGCAGGGCACAGTGAAGTAGAACTGGAAGGCTCTAGTGGGAGGGGGCCTCAGACAACACAGAAGATAGTTCGTCTTTGGCCTTCAGGAAACCAGAAACCAATGGTGGTTCTAAGGGTATCTACAAACACTTGAAGGGTTGTCCTGAGGAAGGTGGTTTAGATTTACTACAATCAAATAATGTCTCGGCCCCCTGTAAGAGAGTGAGCTTGTCCATCACGACAGTGGGGCCATGGTTGGCTATTTCGTTGCCAGGGGAGAGAGGTCCTGCTCTGGCCAGGAGCCTGGGCACCATCACTGACTTCAACTTTTTCACCATGAAGGGTCCCTTTTACTCATCCTGCTGCCCCCACGGACTCTAGATTTTTTTAGAGTCTATCTCCTAGGATACATAAACATAACAGAATTTCCCCCCATTTTGCTTAATAAACAACCAATGTCATTCAGCAGGACAAGAAACTCAATGCACGATACAATTCTGGCCACGAGTAAAGAAATTCAGTGTTTCCTTTGGGCAAACTTATCACGAAATATGTATAATTTCCTATAGGCTTTCTGAGATATTGATAATAGCTCCCCACGCCCCGGTACACTTACAGACTCAGGGACATCTTTTGGCTCCAGGCTGGGAACTACTATTCTATGGTCCTACCCAAGCTCTCTTCCAACCAAGGTACTCTGAACCACAAAGTACAGCTTCCTAATGTTCAGACATTTGGGAAAGCAGCAATAAATGGGAACTAGAACAATCGGGGAAGGGCTTGCTGAAACAAAGAAAGCCTTGAGGTGGGCCTTGAAGGACAGACAAGCTTTGGATAGGTGCGGAAAGAGTGTCGTCAGGCAGGAGCCGCAGAATGTTCTCTAAGATTTGGTGCAGCAACCAGCCAGGCTGCCGCACGGAGTCAGGAAGTATTTGTGGATACAAGAATAGAAAAAGTCGGTCGCGACTGACTTTAAATGCCAAGCTGAATTATCCTCCAAATGACGGGGAGTCATCAAAGATTTTAGAACAGGAAAATGATGTGTTGGAAGCAATGTTCTTGGCAGATGAGTCTGGTGCCCGTACAAGCTTCGAGGCGGGCGGGGAACTTCGAGGGGACCCAGTCAACAGACCAGATGTGAGAGGAAGAGGCTGGCCTGGGGAGGGTGGCAGTGAGCAAATATAGGAACAAATCCAAGAGACAATTTTTTTAAAAGCCCAGGACTTGAATTTGAGTCTAGAAGCAGCAGAGAGACCGTGAGGCGTCTTGGAGCCTGCTGGTACAGAAATGCGACAGTCACCGGGGGAAGCTCATGGGACTAGGGGAGACGATGAATGCACGGGCCATCTTAAGGAGTTTTTACCCCATCCTTCATGGCAACTACCTCTGCAAGAGGGTTTGGAGGGGCAGGCAAGGTGGCTTTCTTGTCTTGGGATATATAATCTCCTTTAATGGAGGGATTTTGTATAATTTTTACTTCCTTTTTTGTGCTTTTTGAGATTTCTCAAATATTTATTTTAATTTCATACAGACTCCTAGAGTCTCATTAACCTTTGTAAAACATCGCTTGTGATTTGTCCCCTCTCCCCTCGTGGGGAGGGGGGAGGATGAAATGATCCACAGGCTCTGCTGGGCTCTCTGAAAAACACATCGTAGGGGTTCAGTCTCTACTCCTGAGTCTGTGGGCTTCCATGTGGGTGAGCAGGGAGGGCTCTTCAATGTACCTCTCTCTGCATCTCCCTCCTCTCCTCACCGGCTCAAATATCATCAGACAGCCGTCTATCCCTGTCAGATAGCAAGGCCAGGCTGGGAAAGACTGACCTTGGGGTTTTTACAGCGGAGATCAGCCCAGCCCGGCCCAGCCCAGGAACTAAATTACAGGCAGCCGGACCAGACCTGGAAGAGTACGAGCCTCGCATGCACAGGCATCTGTGTCCAAATCCCAGCTCTGTCACCGGTTACCTCACCTCTCGGTACGTCAATCTTCTCATCTTGAAAATTGGAGATAATAATAGTATTTATTTCCTAGAGGCATTAAGTGGATCAAACCATGATGAAAGGCATTTAATAAGCGTGCTCTATCATTAGTATTAATACGAACAATAAAATAATAAAACTTTATGACCAAACTCTGTTGCCTGGAGACAAAGATAACCTTAACACACTTCCATCTCGGTCCCCACTGGTGGCCGGTATTTGCCTCTCTCCATCTCCATGCCGACTGGAATTTTCTTTTCCCAAACCAACAACGAGCGGAGAGAAAAACCTAAATCAGGGCCCAAGTTGCTGCTGCCCATTTCCCGGGGGTCTGCTCTGCTGCTTAAAGATGTGTGTGACATTCGACAGAGTCCTTAATCTCCTGAGCCCAATTCCCTCCTGTATAAAACAGGTGAGACGATACTGACCTCGCAGAGGGGGTCGAGAGGCTAGATAGCTCCTGGCACACAGCAGGCTTTCAGTTCAGGATGGTTGTCCTTCGGGGCTCCAGGTAGGAGCTGGTTCTTTCCGGCCGACCCACCCCAGACCCTACTTGGTATGAGTCCCTGATGGTTTGGAGGGAATCTCCCCAATTACACCATAAGCTCCGAGGGCACAAGCATGGCCTGGGTCCCCTGAACAGTAAGAAGACATCTTCCTCCCAGCCTCGGTCCCGCCCAGCCTCCTGGGGCAGCCAGCGGAGAGGGAGAGGACCATCGGCCCTCTAGAGGTCCAGAACCAGATGCATAAACTCAACAACCTCCCTTTCTTCCCCTTTTCTCTCTGCTTTCCAAACCACAGCCCCCAAGCTTGCTTGCTTGAAAAGAAATGGTTCTATTTGACAAGGGCCTAGAAGGAAAGTTGGCCCCGTGCACCCTCAGGGTGCATTTGGCTTGGTCAAAGAAGGTATAATGTGCCAGATTCAATCACCCAGACCCTATGCTCCATTCCCATCCTTCTCTGATGCAAAGGTCTCCGGACAAAGGCAAAGGTCGGCTTTCACCACCCCCCAACCCCCCCCACCCCCCCACCCCTCCACCACCAGAATCCATCCATCATCTAGTAGTGATCCAATGGTCAACTCTCCATTCACCTACTAGTCTCTCCATCTGCCCCAGGAACAAGAGGCCCTGGAGTTCAGCCCTCACAGAATTTCAGTTCTGGGCTGGGTCCAACACCAAGGCAGGCCCCTTGCTCCTTCCCCAGGAAGTTCCTTCCAGCCTTTCGAGGCTCCAAAGAGGTACCTCAGCCTCCTCTGTCGTTCCCCGACCCCCACGCTCCACCTCCTCCAGTCAAAGGAAGCCAAAAGAGGACAAACATCTCAGCCAACGAGGAAAGGGAGAGAAAGGGAAGCGGCAGTGCAGCTCTCTGGGCTGGTGGGTGAGGCTGAGCACGAGGGAGGGCAGAGAGAGAAAGAGCCCTGCCCTGGAAGGGAGACTAGAGGGACCCTAGGAACCCAGAGACCCGAGAGAGAACAGGCTGGGCAGTGAGAGCTCTCAGAGGCTACAAAGCCTTAGGTTGCTAGGGTCCTGGAGGGCCTCACCCTCTAACAGGTTCATGGAGTCATAGTGGCTCACGTTTGCATCTTGGGACCCACACAGAGGAACTAAGCTCTTTTCCAGAAACGAGCAGAAAGATCTCTCCTGAGTCACAGCGTTCTGTCTCTTTGTCTGACTATCTTTCACAGGATTTGGGGCTTTTGTCTCTGCCTCCCTGTCTGTGCACCCCGTTGTCTTATCTTGTCTCTTCTCTTTCTCCCTCTGCCCCCATCTCTGTCTCAGATCGTTTCTTGGGGACTCTGCCTTGGGGCTCCCGCTCTCCAGTGTGTAGGAAACCTGACCTTCATCATCTGTTTTTTATATTTCGGAAAGTCAGCTTCACTTCCTACCTGAGGGAAGTGGGGGGTGGGAGAGCGAGCTGCCTGACTCCGCCCCTTTCCCTCCCCCCTCCTCTCCTGAATCTATCCCCTCCCCCAGCTTCTTGCCCCAGGGAGGCCTATCCTGCTCTCAGTCACTGTGGCATCAGTCAGGCCCTGATTCTCTCCACAGCTCAGTGTGGGGTGGGGGAGGCAGGGAGGCTTGTTCTGATCAACTGACCACTGGTTTGCTGATTTGAAGAAAAGTGAAAATTCCAGGCACAGTGAAAGCCCAGGAGGCTGAGGGATTTCACCAGTGGAAGCCAGAATGGAAGTCAAGTCATTTCTGCCTCTGAGCAGAGTTACAGCCAACCAGGCAATGTGGTCACAGATGTTTATTTGTTTGATATGACTAGAATACTAGCAATAGATCACACATACTGAGGGCCTGCCCTGTGCCAGGCACATTACATGTCTTTGCATTTCATCACTCAACAGCCTCACGTGGTAGGTACTAGTATTTTCTCCCATTTTCTTCATGAGAAAACTTGACACAGAGAGATCACTGCCTTGCCCAAGGTAACTTAGCTAATGAGATTGGAACCCGGGTTTCTCCAAGTCCCATGCTCTCGACTCTACATCAAAGTTTCCAAGACCAGAGAGATGTATTTCGTACATTTCCTTTTAAAGGAAATAAATCCACAGAACTCCGAGGATATACCGTCAAGGTCCCAGGGACCCAGGCACCCCAGTTGGAGTTGTAACACTACTTTCTGGGAGGCCTAGAAGAGCCAGCTAACAAAGACTACAGAGAGGCTAGAAGAGAGCACTTCAGGAAGGAGGGACTGGGAGGGCAACCTAGGAAAACACGGAGGATGGCTGCAAGTCAGGACACAGCAGGCACGGGCCTGGGAAGCCTGGCTCTGTGCAGGGAAATGAAAAGGGGCCAACAGGGCTGGAGGGAGGGCTGAGGCAGCTCACGGAGGCCCAGCGGCCCAGTTCAGTTTATCCTCCAAGTTTTCAAGCAGGAACACAGTACTCCAGAAGAGGTGTTTGAGATCTGGGCTGGAGGTTAAAGGGAGACGATGGAGAGGGCTTCTGAGAGGTTGGTATCACGATCCTGGCAGCCTGGGACCACCTGACAAAAAAATCTAAAAAACATTTCCAGAGAAATCTAGCATTTCGGAGTCTGAACCCCCTGCCTCCTTCCCAAGGATTGCTCTCCAGGTGAGGTGAGCCTTTGGGTCCGGTAGGGGTGTGGCAGGCAGAGGGAGAAGCAGGAAGACTCTTGTGTCTTCCTGAGCCTTCTCACGAGCAGACACTCTGGTCCGCGGACGGCTGTCGCCCCGCGGCAGCTGGAGGAAGACTTGTGAAGATGGCATTCAGCGCTCAGAGTTGGACCGACTGGCCCTGCCAGGTCTCTGGGATGGGGTGGGGGACGCACTATAGATGCAAGCTTGAAACAGTATTTCGTGTCTTTTTCAATTCTTTGAAATGAGGATTCTTCTCCCTGGGTGGCAAAAAAGAAAAAAAAAAAGAAAGAAAGAAAAAGAAAAAGCAAACAAGCAGAATTTGGTTAAGAACTCAAGAACTGCCAATTCAGAAACCCTAATCTGTCCAAAACTGCAACCCCTTTTTTTCAGAGGCCAAAAACCTATTTCCATCAAAGATTGTATATGTCTGTGTGTCTGAGGGCTGGCAGGGGAGACAGAGTGGGTGTGAGGAGAGAGTTGCAATGCCTTTGTTCCTGTCTGTGAAGCTACTGCTCCATGGGCTTCTACATGTGTGTTGTATGTACGTTTGTGCCCGTTTCTCAGGCCCCTGGGCGCACGGAACTTTCAAACCGTAATAGAAACACTGAAGCCTGGCGAAGATATTACAAGAATAATTCTCTAATTTCAGAACATGTTATTATAATACCTATTTGATGTATAACAAACTTAACAATGTCTGCGTTATCTTCACCAACTCTTAGTTAGAGACTCAGGATGTCAAGTCCTACCTCAGGGGCTTCTCCAAGACCCTAGAGCAGAGCAGGCCCTAAAGAAAGCTCTTTAAGGAATATCCATCCCCATCCCCCATCCTCCAGTCCATGGCGTCCTCCAGGATGCAGAGGTTTGGCTGGGGAGATATGAGGAGATTGCTGGAAGAGAGGCAGAGCCTATCTTGGGTGGCAACTCTGTTCCTTCCAGAATCCCCAATCTTCACCAGTAGGAGAGAATAGCCTGGAACTGGGAAGAGAACAGCCATTTTGGGGTCACGGAGGCAGATAGGTTTTCCCCGACTCAGCAGTGGGCCAGGGGGGCCTCAGGATCTGCAAGCCTCCCTTCTTCTTCCCCAGGGGCTGGGTTGGACTGAGGCTGTGTGAGGAGAATGTTTGCTGTTTGCTGCTGCTCCCTGTTGACTTTAGCCAGTAGCTCTGTTTACAAACCCAGGTTGGTTTTCCCAGCACAGTTAATTAGAACGAAGACATCTGGTGTGAGGGCTGGGGAGGGCATCTGCTCAGAGCATTCCCCCCACCCCCATCAGCCGTGGGCCAGCACAAGGCAGAGCAGCTAAAAGGACCAAACGGAACCCACCAAACCCAAGGTTCTCAGGAGAATCGTGGCTTCTCTCACCCTGCCTTCCCCATGCTTGCCGAGTTAGACCAGGCCCCAACTCTCCAGTCTTCGGGGACCCCAAGAGTCAGGGATGGATGCCCCTACCTCAGTGGAATCACAAACTGGAGCTCAAAGACTCAGTCCTCTCATAGGTCCTTCCATGTCCAAAAGAATCGGGCAGAGATTCCTGTGCCCTCTCTCTTCACAGGGATTTTGCATTCTGTAGGAACGCCAGACCTCTTCGGCCCCCTGGAGGAAAATCTCCCCTCCCTGACACCCCCTCACAGAGGCGTCCTTCTGACACCTCCCTGACTCCGCTCCAGCCAACCTCTGACACTGCGGGGAGGAAAGAGATTAACCGGCCTAGAACCAGAGGGAAGCAGGAAGGTGCCCAGGAAGGTGACAGGTTCTGGGTGGACAGTTGCAGGGCTGTGGTGAAGTGGAGGGCTGGGATGGGGAGGGGCAGCGGCTTATCTCTCCCAGGAGGGGGGAGCTCACTCCAAACAGCTAATGCACTGGCGTGTGAAAGCCCCTCAATTAGCACTAATGATGCAATCAGGGAGGGAGGAGGAGGGACCAGAAGTTCTGGCGGAGTCAGCACCAACTTACACTCAGGGTACACGTTCCCTTCCTCCGTTCCCTTCCTTCAGACACACCAATGCACACACTCCACAGACAGCCTGGACCTCGCAAGCCCGTGGGTTACAAATGCACTCTTTGCACAAACTACTAGCATGCATATGGTTCGCGATCCGCCGCTCACTGCGGGGACCCCGGGGAGAGGAGTTCCATCTGGGGCTTCAGGGTGAAGGAAAATGAGAAACCAGAAAGCGGTTGAGGTGGAATAGGGCATCTTCCATCCTCTGATCCCAGAGTTCCCGACCCACGCAAGCTCACAGGTGCCAACCTCTCCACCTCCATCTCCCTACATCACCCCCACCCCTTCGCCCCGGGATCCGGGGCTGGGCGAGGAGCCTCTATCCCCACCCCACCGGAGGGAGGCCCTGGGTCCCGGGAGAGAGCTCTGAGATCACACGGACCCCCAGCACCCCAGAGCCAGCTGCTCGTCCCCTCCGGAGCCCGTTACCCGCCGGCCTCACCCCCTTATCTTCTCCACCACCCCGCCCGGCCCGCTCCGTTATCCGCCTCCTGGTCCCGCTATCCGGCGGCCCCCGCCCCGTTAGGGGCCCTCGCGCCCGGCCCCGAGCTCCCGCGCCTCTCGGGGTCGCCGCCGCCCCCTCCCCCTCTCGCGGCCCCAGCCCCGGGGGCCCGCGGGCTGGGCAGGGCCGGAGCCGCCTCCGCGCCGCTTCCCAGGCCCGGACGGCCGCGGGAGGAGGTCCCGCTGTCAGTCAGCGGGGAAGGCCGGGCCGGGCGGCCGGAGGGGGCGGCGCCGAGGACGGGCTCGGGCCGGGAGCTGGGAGGCGGAGGCGGAGGGGGCGGGGGCGGGGGCGGCTCCGGGCCTTATAAGCGGCGGGGGCAGGGCGGGAGGGAGGCAAGTGTCAGGCCGATGAGCGGCCCGCGAGGGGCCGGGGTCGGGGCCGCCGGGGCCATGCGCTCAGACTGGGCAGGGGGCCGGAGGGGCGCAGAGCGGAGCCGCCTCGGAGCCTGAGGCTCCCGGGGCCGGGGCCGGGGAGCCGCGCGGGGCCGGCCGGCTGGGGGGAGGGGAGCGATGCGGCGCCGGCGGGCGGCGGTAGCCGCGGGTTTCTGCGCCTCCTTCCTGCTGGGCTCCGTCCTCAACGTGCTCTTCGCACCGGGGTCGGAGCCTCCGCGGCCAGGCCAGTCCCCCGGGCCCTCGCCAGCCCCGGGCCCGGGCCGTCGCGGGGGCCGCGGGGAACTGGCCCGGCAGATCCGAGCGCGCTACGAGGAGGTGCAGCGCTATTCCCGCGGGGGCCCCGGGCCCGGGGCCGGCCGGCCGGAGCGGCGGCGCCTGATGGACCTGGCTCCGGGCGGGCCGGGCCTGCAGCGTCCCCGGCCCCCGCGGGCCCGGCCCCTGCCCGACGGCGCCCCGAGCTGGCCCCCGGCTCCCGGCCCGGGCTCCCCCGGCTCGGGCCCGCGCCTGGGCTGCGCCGCGCTCCGCAACGTGTCCGGCGCCCAGTACGTGGGCTCAGGCTACACCAAGGCCGTGTACCGGGTCCGCCTGCCCGGCGGCGCCGCGGTGGCGCTCAAGGCGGTGGACTTCAGCGGCCACGATCTGGGCAGCTGCGTGCGCGAGTTCGGGGCGCGGAGGGGCTGCTACCGGCTGGCGGCCCACAAGCTGCTCAAGGAGATGGTGCTGCTGGAGCGGCTGCGGCACCCCAACGTGCTGCAGGTACGGCGGTGGGGGCGAGGGGGTGAGGGTGCTGGCTGGACGTGCCCAGGCCCGGTCACTCTGACTGGAAGAGAACCCTCGGCCATAGAGATAAAGAAACAGAGCCCCGGTGACTGTGCTCAGGTTAAGGTGGGGGCAGAACCCCGACCGCGGCCGCTTCCCACTACACTGCCCTGCCCCTCACTGCTGAGTGAGCGGCTCTTCACCTATGGAGGGACTCCTGGGTCTCTCAGCTTCCACCCCATATCCGTGGAAGACGGAGGCCAGGACAGAGGGTCCCAAAACTCGAGGTAGGGGTTCGAGTCTGTTAGGACTTAGGACCCTGCTTCTGGCTGGAGATCGGGTGTTGAGCATCAGGGAAATGACCCCAAGCCGAGACACAGAGGTCATCCCTGAGTCAGGATTCCAGCTGCAGGGATGGGCCCCCCTTTCTTGATGGAATCTGAACCCCACTTCTCTCAACTTCCAGTGACTTGTCTGGCTTTGAAGATGAGATGGGACAGCGACGAGGTTGGGAAGGGCTGGAGAGAGACCCTGTATGAGGCTTGATTCCCAGAGAATATCCTCACCGCTACCCCACCCAGAAGCCACTGGAAGAACTGGAGGGAATTGGGTAGTAGGCCAGAAAATGCACAGCCCTTCCTAGAACTGACCCCACCATTCTCCAGGCCTTAAAGACAACCCTTGGATCGTTGAGGAAGCCTTAGGTTCTTAGCTTAGTGCTCAGGGGACAGGCTACGGGCCTGAGAGTCTCAGTGGCACATTATCAGAGCAGATGTGGTCAGTGGCTGGAAGACTGAAAAGGCCAAATGCCCAGGTTCCTACTAAATGGGACTCTGTCTTTCCTGTTCACTGGGGGACAGAGGGGAGAGATGAGACCCCACCTTGTCCCCTCCAGGCTAGACTAAGAGACTGGGCCTCTAACAGCCCCAGCACTGCCCTAACACACGCACTTCCTCCTCTCCCCCAGCCCTCTGTCCTTGAGTCGGCCCTAGGATTAGACAGACTCTTCCCTTTGCACATGTCTGAGCAGACTGAGAGGAGAATCCCTGACTGGTCTTGGCCCGCTGAACAGAGGGTGAGGGCAGACTCCTCAGCAGAGGGACCTTGCCCATGCCTCCTAGCCCACTCAGATTAACCTTTCCGCACCCAGCGGAACTGACCAGAAATCTGGGAGTCCCTTCCTCCCTTTGTAAGGACTGAGATAGACCCCAGGCCTGGGTGGGTATTGCAGAACAAGACAGAGAAGCCGGAGAGCTATTTATATTCTTGCTGACTCCAGGTCTCCCCAGGCTCCCCCAATTTTGGTCAGACACTTGTGACCAGGTCCTAGGCCCTGAACTGGTGGCAGGAGGTCGGCCAGAGCCAACAGTTGTGGGCAGCTATGCCTGGTTGCACAGCTGACACTGTGTCTGGAGCTTCAGGGAGTGAGCCACTGGTTACGTGGCCATTCTCACTGGGAGGATCTTGTTCTCTTTGCTTCCCAGGGGCTCTTGGGAACTTTTTGGCAACCCTGGGGTGTCAGCCAGACTCTGAGGCAGTGGAGAAGAAGGACATTAACTGTTAGTTAATTGACTCAAGAGCTCCCCCCCCTTAGGACAGGTTTGAGGTTTTGATGTACTCGCCTGTCTCTTAAGGAATTTCTCCCTCTCTCACTCACCCCACCCAAGCTTCCCGACCAGCATCTAGTTAACTGAACCCACGCATCTCACAGAAGGTCCTCCGCTTTAATGTCAGGCCCCTGCCCAATTCTGAAAGCACCCCCTCCCCCAAAAATACATCTGTATTACATAGGTAATACATACATATTTCAGCCGAAGAGTTTTCGCCCATTCCCTCACTAGACCAAGGCTGAGTCTGTCTGAGGTCGGCTGCGTGACTCTTACTGGGTCAGATACTAGGGGCAGTTTCCCTAGGGCACAGGTGTTAAAAGGTGGGGAGGGTCCCAGGCCTTTCCATCTGGGGAGAGGTAAAAAGTTACCATTAGTAAGAAGAAAGGGTCCCTGGGTTGAGTTTAGGGACTGTTTCGGGGTGATTTCCCTCATAATTCCCTGGCTGCCAGCCAGGGTCCCTCTGGCCTCTTCCGCAGAGCTGCCTCTGCTGCCATGGAAGCCCACCGTGGGGTCCTCTTGCTCAGGAGGCTGCAGTGAGGTTGTGCAGGGAACTAGAAATAATGTCTGAATACCTCTTACTCATTTAAAATTTCAAAACCATTTGACTGCTGAACTGGGGAGGAGCCAAAGAATGTTTCTTAGAATTTTGGCTCCCCCAGGCCACCCGAGGCCCCGTCCCCATCTCTCACAGCCCCAAAGTTGGTTCTATTAAGTTCTAATCGAAAATGCCCAGGTAGCATGGCCCACCGTGCACCTCTCAGCACTTTCTCTGGTCTCTGGGGGCTGCCTGGGCAAGCTCTCTCTATCCCTCTTCCGTTACCCCCCCCTTACACACACACACACTCTCTCTCTCTCTCTCTCTCTCTCTCTCTCTCTCCTCACGTGATAGATGCCTCTATAGCCCAGGGTCAAAGGGCAAAAGGGTCTTCCCTCCCCCCAACCTCCACAGTTCCAGGATCTCTGGCCTCAGATGGGGCCCCAGGCCTGCCTGGGCCCAGATTCTGGGCCTGCTAGAGTATATTTCTTCTCCCAAACGAACAAAAGATGCGACTGAAATGCTCAGCCTCACGCTTCCTGGGGGGGTTAATGGTGTCTTTTTATTTTTTCCTGAGGGGTGTTGATTAATACCTCGTTAACAGCGCATTTAACGACCTCCGGGTGTTTAATAACCTTCAGAAGTTTCCCACAAAGGCTCAGACTCTGGGCAAGAAAATGAGAACCAGGCCCCAGGGCTGCTCCCCTTACCTTCCCCCCACCCCACCGGAGCCTGGGGCCTCCCTGGGCTGATACGAGGTGGGGGAGCAGAGAGAGAGGGAGGAAGAGGGTGCCTGGGATTGTCCCCTGATCCCCTAGCTCATAACCCTAGTGATCTAATGGCGGCCCTGAGTGGTGCGTGCCCTCATGCCAGCCGGGCTGGGGCAGCTGGCTCCAGGAAGGGGGAACTCAAAGGGCACTCCTGGGACGGAAGAAGGCCTGTGAGAGCCTGGAGTGGGTCTGGGAGGGGTGTGAATGATGGTAAGGAGGGTGACAGTATGCAGGGACATCTAGCCTGTGGGCTTGGCTCCCCCCTGCGCCGCAATCTACCCCCCACCCCAGCCCCCACATCGTGCAGCTCTCCCCTCTCCCTCTGTGGCCCGGACAACCCAGCCTTTGTGTTCCTACCCCACAGGGTGCTGGTTGTTTTGAGCAGCATCTGATCCCGGGCTGATGTGCAGTGTGGAGGAAGCAGGGCTCTCTCTCTGGATTCCGGTTTAGGTGTTAATGACAAAGTCAGGCTGTGCTTCCCAGAAGCCCCTGGCTAGCTGAGCGGTACCGAGCCCACCCTCTGGCCCTGTGGAGTGGGCAGGCCTTTGTGAGCATCTTCCCCAGATGCTCTGATCTTCCCCAGAAACCACCCCTTAACTACTACTCCCATTGGCGGGTATGACCACCCCCACTACCAACATATGCAAAGAACAGCCAAGGCCGTGCCCCTTAGATGCTTTGTTCTTATAAATGCTGGCTACCAGTCCTCAGGGAGCTGGTTTTTGTGCCCACAAGACTAGAGCTGAGAAAAAATGAAGTTGCCAGAAAGTAGAAATGATAAGGAATAGAGGACTGGGATGCCTGCTTAAGGGTCTGCCTTCAGCTCAGGTTACGATCCCAGAGCCCTGGGATCGAGTCTTACATCAGGGTACTTCCTCGGCAGGGAGCCTGCTTCTCCCTCTGCCCCCTCCTGCTGCTTGTGCTCGCTCTCTTTCTCTCTGACAAATAAAATAAATAAAATCTTAAAAAAAAAAAAGGACTAGAGGACTGGAGCAGGGAGGAGGTATAATACCCATTTGCTGGGTTAATGGTTAAGACCAATTGTTGATTAACAAATGGTATTAGAAAGAACCGGGCTATGGAATCCAAGTGACATAAATTTGAATGCTAGCTCCTGCATTTATTAGCTGAGTCACGTTATGCAAGTTACTTAACTGCTCTGAGTTAGTTTCCTCACCTGTAAATTGGAGATTAACAGTAGTACCTACTATGTCTGTGTAAGGTTATTATAAAAATCAGGTTATGTGTGTAGAACATTTAGCACAGTGCCTGGCACATGGCTGACACGCAGGGTCCAGACCTGCCCGTTTACCGGAGTGACAGGAGGTAAGAGGCTGACGTCCGTCAGCAGGAGCTTGGGCTGCAGGGGCAGAGGACAGGCTTCCCCGGGCTGTGCTGCTGTTCTTTTCTGGCCGGAGCTGAAGCAACAGCCTAGGGATGGGGGTGGGAGGCGTGTAGTGCAGAGGGAGGGGGGCCTCTGACAGCCCAGCCCTTCTCTGTCCCCACCCCGACCCTGTGACCTAATGACCTGCCCTGGGCCTCCCCCAGCTCTATGGCTACTGCTACCAGGACAGCGAGGACATTCCGGACACCCTGACCACCATCACGGAGCTGGGCGCCCCTGTGGAGATGATCCAGCTGCTGCAGACTTCCTGGGAGGACCGCTTCCGAGTGAGCAGGGAGGAGGGCCCAGTGAGCAGGGAGGAGGGCTGGGCCCTGGGCTCCTTGCTGGGATGGTTTTCCCTTAGAAGGCCAGCCCTCCAGAGCAGCTTGGACTCCTCCTCAGTCTGAGAAAGGAGGGAAAGATGGAGCAAAGCTGACTCGGCTATCAGCCAAAGGGTTAAAAAAAAGAAGCAAGACCTAGAAGATCCTGACGTTTTTGTTGTGCTCTTGCCCCCCTTACACACATACACACACACACACACCCTCATAGCCAGTGAGCCAGTGTCCTAGGACTAGAAAAGCCTGAAGGTCATCTTGACCCTCCCTCTATTTCCACACACTGGACTAAAACCCGCTTAAGATGCAGCTTCAAGGGAGGAGCCCCGGTACCCCGCCCCCCGACTTCCGTGCTGCCTCTTTCCTACCACATCACTCTCAGGGTCAGGCCGGCCCAGGGTTAATAGAAAATCACTGGCTCGCTCTGTGAGGCCCCTGGCCCTCAGCCATTAGTAAGCCCTGGGGAGAAAAGCCAGAGAAAAACCAAACCCCCGCTCCCCACCCCAAAGGGGTGAGCCCTGGACTCCCGCAGACCCCCTCCCGGGAGAAAGCCTATGAGCAGCCTTGTGTCTACCCCTCAGATCTGCCTGAGCCTGGGCCGGCTCCTTCACCACCTGGCCCACTCCCCGCTGGGCTCGGTCACTCTGCTGGACTTCCGCCCCCGACAGTTTGTGCTGGTGGACGGGGAGCTGAAGGTGACAGATCTGGATGACGCACGCGTGGAGGAGACACCGTGTGCCAGCCGTGCCGACTGCATCCTGGAGTTTCCAGCCAGGAACTTCAGCCTGCCCTGCTCGGCCCAGGGCTGGTGTGAGGGCATGAATGAGAAGCGCAACCTCTACAATGCCTACAGGTGACCTCTGCTGCCCCCCCGAACCCCCACAGCCTCGCTCCAGGAGGGCCAGGGAGGGAGAGTGGGCCCAGGAGGGCGTGGCAAGGGGAGAGCCCACATGGGGTCCAGGAGGCCAGCCAGGGTGGGATGACTCAGCCTTGCCCAATGGGGTGGCAGGGGTAGGGAAAGTCTTCCACCCACTCAAGAAGGGAAGTTCAGGCTCCTAACGATGAGGCTAAAAATAGTCAGCTCCAAGGAGAATCTGGGGTGGGGGTGGCAACTGGAGGCCTCTTAAAATAGTGTCAGAATTCAGAGCCTAGGGCTGGTGGCACTGGCACTGCCCCTTCCTTCCCTGGTCCTTTACCTCTGGAAGCTCCTCCCTGGGCCCCAGCTATGGGGCTGCTGTGACAGTGATCAGCTCAGGGGACAGGGTTGTGCTGGGTGGTGGGAGAGTCCTGGGGTTGGATGGAGGAAACAGACCTCAGACTGTAGCGTGGCGTAAAGTTAAGGAGTGGCCTTAGCATGTGCCCTGATCCCCCCCACCCTGAGTCAGAGCGGACCTCTTGGTACGCTCTGAGGTTATGCCTCGGTGGTAGGCCTGAGGGATCAGGCTCCTGGGCCAGAGTAGGGCTGTGCCCCAAGTTGGGGCAGAGGAGGGATGTGTCCCCAAGGCCGGAGCACTGAGCCCCGGTTTCTCTCTGCCCCAGGTTTTTCTTCACATACCTCCTGCCCCACAGTGCCCCACCCTCACTACGGCCTCTGCTGGACAGCATTGTCAACGCCACGGGTGAGCTCGCCAGGCCCCGTCTGCTTCCCATCACCCTCCCCCAGCAGGCAGGGGGGCAAGAATGACCCAGGACAGCACACGGCCCAGAAGCCATCATTTCCCAAAGTGACATTCTGTGGCAAACCCCTTTCTCGGTCCGCTGGTCATCTGGGCCCCGGTTCCAGAGGAAGAGAGGGAAAGGCAGCGGGTTCCCAACCTCGGGGAGGGGTAGGAGCCCAGGCACCCGCTCATAGCTGCACCGCACCTCGCAGGAGAGCTCAGCTGGGGAGTCGATGAGACGCTGGCCCAGCTGGAGAGGGTGCTGCACCTGTTCCAGAGCGGGCAGTATCTGCAGAACAGCACAGCGGGCCGCAGAGCTGGTGAGTGGCTCCCGCAGGGCTCCAGCGGCCCAGGAGCTAGGGAGCGGGTGGGAGGGTGAGGGAGCCCCCTGATTGGGCTGAGTGGCCCATCCTCCTCAGGCCCACTTAAAGAGACCACTGACCGTTTAGCCTCTACTTGGAGGCCTTCTCTCTGGCTGAGCCAGAACAACTATGATTCTGCCTTGACCTCGGAGCGGGGGGACAGGGAGGGGGACACTGACAACTCTTCTCTGGATGGCTCCGGACCCCACTCTGTATTGACTGTGTGACTTTGAGCAGCTTCTCTACACCTTGAGCCTCTCTTTTCTCTCCTGTGAATTGGGTTTAATATTTCGTGCCTCACAAAATGCTTATGGGGATTCAGTGCCAGGCGAAGTGTGTGCGAGCCATTAACTTGGTTCCTGTTATGCAGCTAGAATACAATATACGTGTGGGCTTCTCTTCTCTTTCCTTTCTCGGCCCTTCTGGGGCTAGGAGGGAGGCTGGATGGGGTTGTGGCTCCGCACGGAAACCAGCCAAGGAGCCCGAGAGCAGGGGGAGAATTCCAGCCCCTGCCGTCCTCCCTCCGCTGAGGCCCTGGGGTTTATCCTGGTTGGCAGGGGGGCCAGGAGTGGGCAGCCTCTGTATTCAAGGAGCTCTGGCCAGTCTTAGGGGTGGGGGAGCCCTCGTTAGCCCTGTAAATAAAGTTTAACGAGGTGAACAATGGCCGGCTCTGTCCCTGAGGACGCCGTTTATGGGGCCATAAATCACAGCCAGCCCTGGACTTTGGTCTAGTCCCTGGTAGAAGAAGGAGGCAGGAGGGCGGGGTGGCCAGAGGCCCAGGGCTTCTGCATTATCAGTCCCCGAGACGGGGCTCCCCAGGCGGCAGGAAGGACTCAGGTGACTGGACGGCCAGGGCCAGCCCTTGAACAGCTTGCTGACTGTGGAGCTCGCACAGCCTCTGGGGGGCCCTTTCTGTGTAATGGGAAGATTTTTCCTCCAGTCTCCTCCCTCCAAACTCCTGAGCTATGGGGTCCCCAGTGGTCATCTTTGTGTTTCACATTCATTTGCATCCCTCTTAACTTCAGAAATCCCCAACTGCCTGCTCCCTAAGGAGCTTGCCTCATCTCTCTCCCTAAGGCCTGAAGGAAGCGGGACCCAGGGGTGCTCTGAACTCTTGCTACTCAAGTGTGGTCTGCAGACCAGCAGCACCAGAAGCTGGTTAGAAATGCCCACCCAAAGCCCCACCCCAGGCCCCCTAATTCGGGATCTGTAGCTTAGCAAGAGTCCCTGAAAATTCACAGGCACACTGAGGTTTGAGAAGCCCAGCCTTAAGTGTCAAAAACGTCCTCACCTCAAGCTCTGAGTGTGCGTTTATCCCACGATGTGCCCACCATCAGGTGCCGTCAGAACCCACCGGGCACCTTTAGATTTGGGAGCTGTGGGTCCCCCCAAACACGGAAGCTGAGCTTTGCCTTTACTGGGTGGTCAGCCCAGTTCCACAGCAGTAGCTGCATTCATCTGCACGCGAGGGCGACTGGGCTAGTTTTCAGCTCTCCGCCAGGAAATGGAGTCTTAGCTCTTTCCAGGAAGCGGCCCAGCCCTCCTGCCTGGAAACACAGAGTTGCTATTCGCCCTCCATCCCCAAACCCGCAGAGTACCAGCGCCTCCCAGACAGCACCATCCCCGAGGAAGACTACCGCTGCTGGCCCTCCTACCACCACGGGAGCTGTCTCCTCTCGGTGTTCAACCTGGCTGAGGCCGTGGACGTCTGCGAGAGCCACGCCCAGTGCCGGGCCTTCGTGGTCACCAACCAGACCACCTGGACAGGTGAGCCAGTGAGAAGGGAAAGGACGTCCTGAGGGAGGTGACTAGCATTCCCTGGAAGAGATGGACAGGTAGTTGTCCCCCATCAGAAGCCGGCTTTGATGAGAAGACAAGAAGGCCGGGATGATGAGAGACAAGTCTACGTGTCCTCTAGGCCATCCCGGCGGGGAGAGTGGCCCCCACCTCCCGGGAGAGAAACAGTCCTGTTACCTCTCACCTCTGCTTCCAGGTCGGCAGCTGGTATTTTTCAAGACCGGATGGAGCCACGTGGTCCCTGATCCCAACAAGACGGCATATGTGAGGGCCTCGGGCTGACCTGAGGGCTCAGCTGCCAGCGGACCAGCCCTGCCCCTGGGCTCGCCTGTGGAGGGAGGGTGTGCCTTGCACTAGCAGCACTGCATGTCACCTGGAAGTCCCTGCAGACGAGGCTGACACCCCAGGCAGTGAGGTGACCAGGACAACGTGCAATAATGCCAAATGTTAAAATGTGAGTTTATCCGTCTAGGTATGGGACTGCTAGCCCCCAGGGCCAGGAATCACGGGGGCGGGGCGGGGGGCTGACTGCCCCTCCAGCCCTCTGGACGGCCAGCAAGGCTCAGGCTGGTGCCCCCAGTGGGGGGCTCCGGCCCTCACTGGGACAGTTCTGGGGGCAGCCCCATTGCTGTGTTCATAGTGTGAGAATGTAGCTAGGGCTCCGGCTGCTACTGCTGCTGCTGCTGCTGAAGCATGTCACGATCTGGTAGGGGCTGCGTGGGGACAATCAGTCACGGAGTGTTCTCTCAGCTGAGCTCCGGACAAAAGACTTGACGGGGATGCTCTGGGATGTGGGGGATTCTGCACCTGGGGAGGCCGCCTCTGGCCACCCAACCGGGGGCACCCACAGGCCAGCACAGGGGCAGGGACAGAGGGGCACACAAGGTATGAGCCAAGATGTGGGGTCAAGGAGCAGGTTGCTGTTTGAGCCAGGACCTGGGGTGGGGGTGGGGCCAGGGCCTTTCTGCCTCATTTGCTTTCAGTGAAAGCCGCAAAGCAGCGGAAACCAGCCTCTCCCCGCTCCTGGAGTTTGTATCTCCAGAAGCTTTTGTACTTCTTGTTCATTAAAATGTTTATTTTTGTAAAAAAAAAAAAAAAAAAAGGAAAAAAAGTCAATCAATTAATAAATGACATTTTACGGCAAGAACTCTTCCCAAGCCACAGTTTCTTGAGCTGACTGGTCATCAGTTAATGTCTTTGGTGTTTGTTTGGGGAAGTGGGGGCAGGAGGTCATGGGGGATGACATTTGGAGGAGTGAAATCTCCGTGGCAAACACTGAAGTTGCCAAAATGTGTTGGCAGGCCCTGTTCCCACGGCACCCACCTCCCTCCATGGCCCTCACATCCACGTCTGGATGAACGACAGCAGGGACTTCTTCCCCTAGGGACGTTCACGCTTTAACACACACCTGCTCTTTATATGCGGAACTTTTACACAAAGCACTGGTGTCCTAATGGTGGGATGTCAGCCACCTTGGGGGGCTCTGAGCAGCCTGGAGTCAGGTCAGCTTTGTCCCATACAGGGCTGGGCCTGGTCATCATCACCACTGCCTGCCACAAGCTAATGGGCAACTTGTTTTACTGAGCCTTTCTTTGAGCATGAAATATATGGAAAGTGGGGAGAAAGGAAGGTCTACAGTAAGACCAGCCCTCTCTAACTGGGCTTTAGGAGGGAGGGTCTAGCAAGGGAAGACCCAAGGATGTGGAAGCCCAGAGGGAAAATGAGGACCTAAGGGTTCAAGCTCAATCACACTGAGGCCAGGGGGAGCCCAAACTATCTGATACACGTCTTCTAACTTGAAATGTCTATCTTCTCTCCTTACACTTATTCTGCTTCTAGAATATTTTGAAAATCCACAAACCTTTGAGGGCTTTAAAAAGAATAACCAAACTTTAACTCAGAACCCAATTTCTCCTCAACAGATGGGGTCGTTGTTGTTAAGTTCTCATGTCCAAGATGGCCCTGTGGTTCTAAGGGGTTGAAGAGGCAATCTTAGTTCTGGAATCCTAATCATGGATGCTGCTCAGACCCTCCAGTTGCACTTCCCTACCACCATGCCCAGCCCACATGTGCCACATCTCGCCCTTGGCTTCCTGGACTTGGTGACTGTGGGGAGGTCAGAGCCACCACAGCAATGGACCCCATGACTCGGCCATGCTCACCCCCTTCACACCCCACCCTTTCACGGAGGACCTCTGCTTTCTTCAACCTCCAGACCCCTTTCCATTCAGCTGAATTCACTCACTACAACGTGCGTAGCCTGCTCCATGCCATCCAGTATTAGATTTCCACTGCTCTCTGTTATTCTCCAACTGCCAACCAGCACTGGGGTTTGAGGATTGGAGGACCCACATCACTACACTGAGACCAAGAAAGTGTCATGGGACTGGGGCAGGGAAGCAAAGGCCCTGATTACAGTCAGCAGACAGGCCCATAGAGCCAGGAAGTGTGTGGCTCAGCTAGGCTCTAGAAGCTTCTAGAAGTGGCCCGAGGAGAGGGGCAGGCTCTGACCTCAGCAAGGTACAATTATCATTCCAATTATATGGACCTGAAAACTAAAGCCTAGATGACAGCTGCTAAGGGATTTGGTGAGCATTCAAATCCCACCCTAACTTCCAAGTCTGTCCCAGAGGGCAGAATCGCAGCAAGAGCAATCCAATTGAGACTTAGGGAGCCCTTGCTTACTTGGAGTGTGTGACAAACCAAAATGGAGGTCCAGGGGCGCCTGGGTGGCCCTACAGCTCGAGTCACGATCTTAGTGTCCTGGGATGGAAACCCTCAGGCTCTTAGCTCAGCAGGGAGCCTGCTTCTCCTTCTCCCTCTGCCCAACAACCCCCCCCACCCCACCCCACCCCCGCACACCCTTAACGCTCTTGCTTTCTCTCTCACTTGTGCTCTCTCTCTCAAATAAATAAAATATAAATAAATAAAATACATTTTAAAAATGGAACTCCAGAGCACATTTAACTTCTTTAGAAAGACTCAGGCACCAGCAGCTGAGGGGATGGTAGATTGCTTCTTCCTCGGCGAGTGAGCCTTGCCTCAGAACCTAGATATCCGGGGGCGAAAATGGCCAGTCTCAGTCCTGCAGAGTACAGAAAAGGGCATTCACAGCTGGGAATGGAGAGGTGACAGGGTGCCCTGAAAGGAAGAGGACAGTGAGTAAGAAGCCTGAGGCAAAATCGTCCCTCCCCCCAGATGGCCGTTTACCATGTCTCCCTGTTTACCTGTCTCCCTGGAAAACGTTCAGTTCCTGGGTACATCTTGTCCCCTTCCTGCAGCAGCCAGAACCACACCCCCTCTCCCCAAAGTCTATGTTCTTTCCACTCCGGGGCACAGCCGGTGATACCCGGGGCCTTGTGCCTGAGAGAAATACACCTACCCAACTGAAGCCTCAGGTGACATTCCCAGAGGAGGGAAGCCAGAGGTGGGTCCTTTCCAGGGCTGGGCAAGTAGGAACAACATGAGAGGGGTCACATGGCCACTGGTCCCCCAAGAGGCTCTGGAGGAATTTTGGCCAGTCCTGGGTTATTGCTCTCTGTGTCAGCCAGGCTGTGACAACTCCCCGAGCCTCCATCTCCTCATCAGCAAATTTCAGATAAATAATACCTTCTTCACAGGAGTGTTACAGGGACTGAATGAAATTATGTAAGTAAAGTTCTCAGCCAGTGTCAGCAAACAGTAAGTGTTCAGGAAGTGTCGTTGCCATAAGTGAGCTGAGCCCTCAGTGTGCACCTGCAACCTGGCCAGGAAGACCATCCAGGTGGGCTGGGGAGGACCGAGGCACAGCCAGGCGGCTGTCCCTGTGCCCCTCCTCCAGCACCCCCGATGGGGAGCACTGCCGTTGCCTGGAGGAGGTGGAGCCGGGCTCTCCGGGTCAGTGCCCTGGGAGCTGAGTGTGTGGCAGACAGGAGGAAGAGGATTAACATGAAAGCAGAAAATGGGATTAGGAGGCCTCAGGATAACGTGCCCACCAGCCCGCCATCCATGACAACGGCTTCTTGCTTTCACTCTCTGGCTTCTGGAGCCCAAGCATGTAAAGCTCGGTTGCCCCCTGCTCCCAGAGGCAGAGCCGGCAAAGACTTGGTAGACATGAAGCAGGAGACTACTCAGTCTGCTAGGAAGGGGGCAGGCTGCCTGTAGGTGCACTTTCTTATCTAATCCCCGTGGCAGCTCTGAAGCAGGGTTTAGCCCGGAAGGTGAAGAGCCAGGATGTTAGCCTCTGAAAGCCTGTGTTCCTTCCCCTCTCCCCACTGTCTCACGTGGGAGCACAGGGTCCCCCAGAACCCAGATCAGGGATGTCTCAGACCTACACTTCCCTTAGGAAGGATTCCCAGACCCACACCTGCCTTTGAGAGAAAACCCAAAGGGCAATTTAAGGAGACCAGGGCTGCCTCTCTGGCTCATTCCAAAAGACTGAAGATGTTCCCCCAAAGAGCTCGACATCTTTAAGGATGCCTTTGAGGTCTATCATGCAGAACTTTTATTTCCCCTAGTAACTTCTTTGTGAATCCAAGCCAATGGTACACCATCAGGTAGAGAAAATGCGACATAAATCCCAACTATGGGAAGGAGAGTGACCACACTATTCCTTAAAATTACCTCCCAAGTTCTAGAGGATCCCCAGTGACCGTGTCCAGGGCATTCATTCTCTCACCCCATTCTATAAATCAGAACAAGGCCCATCTCAGCCTCCTTCTTTAGGACTTTAATCCCTTGTCCTACCTGCCCCTCCCCCACCCTCAGGCACTCACCTACCTCTGCCGGCCTCCCCCCAGCTCCAGGGTGTTCTCCTAAGGCATAGTGTAAGAAGACCTCCCTGGCTATCATTCAGGGTCCCAACAGGAACAGGAGAGCACACTGAACATAAGACAGATTACAAACATGTAAGTACCCAGGAACCCCAAGGGATAGTGCCATAACTTGGGGCTAATAACACTAGAGCCATTACCAACCCCTACCAAGGGAAGGGAATATAAACTATTACCAGAACCCAGAGAACCTAGGAGTCAAGCGACCAAAAGACACAGCCAGGCAGGGTTACCTCACAAGGAGGAAGCGAGACAAATACGTTCGCTCGTGTTGCTCTCCTCCCCGCCCCTCTGCCCCATCCCCATCTCCTGTGGAGCTCTCCACTGGTCAAACCCACCGGACGCCAGAGGGACCTTGATGTGAGGTCTGCAACTGTCAGGGAGTCCTCTACAGCCCGCATTCTTATGAGGGCCGTGATCATCCCCAAGGAGACCAAATTGGGCTCTTGGGACATGAAAAAATCTTAGATATCCCAATGGCTGGGGGCCCTCCAAAGGCCCATAGTATATAAACATACACAGTATATGCAAGCTCTTAAAATTTCATGGGAGTGGTGCAATTAGGATAAAAGTATCCACAAAAGGACTTGGCAAGGGAGGGGGCAATCATGAAAAATAGGTTAAGAGGCACTGGATTATAGGGACCCAAAACTCTTGGGCTGTCACTGAGAGCTTCTGTCACCCTCAAAAGTACAGTTTATACTACTTTTCTCAAAACTGATATAGATACCAACATACATCTATATGTATTCTCTGGGCAATGTATAACAAAATGTATAATGTATAATGTGTATATATACACATATTATATATTATATACATATAACATATATTATATACATATATGTATATATAATAAAATGTATAATAAAAACAATTATGGGGGTGCCTCGGTGGCTCAGGGGGTTAAGCCTCTGCCTTCAGCTCGGGTCATGATCTCAGGGTCCTGGGATCGAGCCCCGCGTCGGGCTCTCTGCTCGGCGGGGAGCCTGCTTCCCCCTTTCTCTCTGCCTGCCTCTCTGCCTACTTGTGATCTCTCTCTCTCTGTCAAATAAATAAATAAAATCTTTTTTAAAAACTTATGTATATATAATAAAAACAAAAATGTATACTAAAAACAAAGTGCAATTTGAATTATTTTTCACCTGATGCTTTCCTCAACCTGCCCTTGCCCCGGCTGTACTTCAGACCACTCACGAGTCTCCTGAGCCTCCCGTGTCTCCTGCAGCTTACTTACAGCTTTTGGTTGAGATTTCTCCACTGGGAAGACATCCCTGGCAAGCCAGGCAATTTCAGGGTGCAACTTCCCCGCTCTCTCCAGGGCTCAGGCCACAAAATGTTTCTTAAGTGCTACTCACTGCCATGAATACTGAATTATCTGACATGCCCCTGCCTTTCGGGACCACACGATGTCACTAGAGCTGTCACAAACTCAAGAGAGAGGAGCTGTGACGACAGGGCAAGGGAAGATGTGGCTTGGGAAAGCAGAGCGTCTGATGGACCCATTTCAGATGGCCAGGGGCCAGTTAACGGGGTGAACTGGGACCCTTGGGAGCATCGGTTGCCCCCCCAAAAGCCCACCATTAACACTTTTCCATCCAGAGAGAGGCTTCTCTATCCTTATTCCGTATTTCTTACCTCTAAGCCAGTTCCTTACGGTCCCCAGGCATTCCCCCCCCCCCGCAGTTCTCACGGCGACTCAACAGGCTCTGGGACGGAGCCTGTCAGAAGCTTCCCGAAAGTGTAAACAGAGTGTGTCTACTGTTTCCCCCTTATCCATACACTTACTGGGCCCTTCAAAGAGCTCTAGCAGATTAGGGAGGCACGATCTCCCCTCACCGAACACAGGCTGCCTTTCCACAGGAGGTGGGACTTGCTCAAGTGCTCCATAATCCCGCCCTGAGAGGTGCCGCTGACCAGCTTGGCTTGGAAACAAAACTTGCGCGCCATTTCCCAGAAGCCCCCGGGGCACCCCGAGCTCCTCCCGCTGGGAGCCGGCGGGTCGATGGTAAAGGCGCCCCTTCCGTCCTGCCCTTCCGTCGGGTCCATCTTCTTCCTTACTTGGGGAAAGACGTGTAGGCAAAATGAAAATAAAATGCAGTGTGCTTGCTTTCCACGGACGCGTTGGTTTAAGGCACCGTTAGTCGTCTGAACTCGTGCAGAAGATAGTGGTAAGGTTATCTGTATCACATTTCATTTTATGACATATCACCTTGTGTACACCCCTCTTTAGGTTGTTTATAGGATATAGAACACCTTTAAACGTTCTGGTCCTGTTTAGCCCTTTTTTTTTTTCTCCCATCAATAAAAAATTTTAAAGGCAGCCATTGTTCTAAGAAATGACTCTCGTACTTAGGGCACAAAGATGCTTTAATGGGGAAAGACAGTTTGTCTTGTAGCTTGGCCTCCCGTATCTTTTTGAACGAGGCTTTGATGCTCTGCGGAGTGTTCTGACTCCATCATTGAGCTATGCAGCGTTTTGCAGTTATTAGGAGCAAATGAGTTTCTTCTTTAAACACAGGCCTCTGCTTAGCACATTTAGTACTATTTGACTTGGGTCTCAAGATAGTGCTATTCCCGGAATGGACTTCACATGCTGAATTTTTTTTAATTACCCACAACCCTATCACAGATGCTAAAATGAACTTTTTTTTTCCCCTACAGCCTCTCCAGTGATTTGCTGAGATGAAGAGACTTATACAAGGTACTTGTAGGTTAGGAATTTCCAGGTTAACTCTTTAATAGGCAAGCTGTCTATATATATCTATATATCTATATATATCTCCCATTCATGCTTCTTCTGAAACTATATTCTGAACAAATACTTCAAAATGCAAAAAGATCCAAATGCAGGCTGGATGCAGGCAGGTTGTTCCTTGAAACATTATTTAGAATAACAAAAAATGCAGATTAGAAAGCAATGGGATAAAATATGTAAATTACAGTGTTCAATGAAAAAAGGATGCACACCCACGTATAAAACTATGTAAAAAATGTGTGTGAAAAAAGACTGGAAGGAATGCACACGACGAAAAATTTTGCAAGGAGGACAACCCAATTAGCATTTTTTTTTTAATTTCCAGAACTCTTCTTGCATGTTGTGATGTTGCTTAATAAAAAAAAAGATCTTAATTAGATAATTGTTTCAATGGATTAAAGGAGTAGCTCCATCTTTTCACCTAAAGAAGGAGCAAAATCTCACTCCCGTTTTGTTATATAACCTTCATTTAAGTTGGACTTTTGGAAAGTCAGCCCCACTCACTCCCCGATCCATAAAATGTGTTTGATGGCTTAATACTAGAATTGAAATCACAAATGACTGTAGAAGCCAGCAGGGAGAGCAAGGAGTTGTGCTGCCTGTGCCATCTGGAGAACTTAGGCGTGAGTGCACAGGTATTTCAAGGGGCTATGCGGTGTTGTTGTGTTTTTTTTCTTTTTTTGTTTTTTTTTTTGTTTGTGTGATTCTCCTGATTTGTGCATCTTGGCCTCTAATCCAAATTCAAAAATAAAGACATTTGTGGGCCAACCAGTACATTTCTACAAGCTGGATTCAGCCAGCTGGCAGCCTGCGACCTCTAGCATAAAAGCCATTTCTGAGGTTACAGCCAGCTGCCTGATCTCCGAGCGTTTAGGCACCCCGACCTTCCCTCCGTGCTCCCACTTGCTCTTCTCCAGCGAGCCCTACACCCCTTCTGGCTGTTTGATGAGGGTGATGAAGGATAGTAGTCCTCAGAATTCTGAAGGCTGGTGAGCCCGTCCCTGGTTGGAAGCCTTTCTCTTGCCAGACCATGAAAGCTGGTGACATTTGTAATATTAATTTGTTTTTCCATCCGTCGCTTACACTTAGTGTGCTGAGAGGAGCAGATTCGATGCCATTTGAATATGGCCAGTTTCATCCCGGAGCCCCGTCAGAGCTGTCAGGTGCTGCCAGCCAGACCTGGGCTGTTTCCAGCTTGTCGATCAGACTTGAGGAATCAGTGTGTATATTGCTGTGGCTTCCAAGTCCCATTACCAGCTTCAGAGGGTTGACCTCAAGATGTAGTCCCCTCTTCCGCTCTATCTCCATGGCCTCTGCCTCCCCTGCCCTCTCATCTCTGGGAGCTCCTCTGGCACCATGATTGGCTCCTACCTGCTTCCACACCAGCATCCGCTCTTGATCTTTCATGAAGAGACCCAGGCAGGCTCTGCTTCTGGAAGATGGCCCTTTTTCCCTGCAGTGGCCGCACTGGTTTACCATGTTGTTTTCCCCCATCTTCCCAGGTCCTTGGATAATTTGACCCCAGACGTGTAGCAAGGGGCAGGTAACTCCTCAGGACTGACCGTCACTCCCAGTCCATCCTATGCCATGGACCAACTGGCCCCACAAGTTCATGTGACATCCTTGGGAGCTGCCCCAAAAGCCAAGGCAAACTGCACCAGCAGGACCCTCTAGGAGCTTGTGCATTGATCCACTACTTAACCACCCATCCAGAAACAAATGAATCGAGGCTCCGCAAGTAGCCAGCTTTGGCTTATACACCGTGAATCACCCCTTCCTTCCCTATCCAGGACCTTTGTGGTTACAAAAGCCTCCCATTAGTTCTCCGTTTATTTTGAGCATGGCAGATGCTGCCAGATGTTTACTTGTAATGTGAGGACAATTGCACTATTCTTGTGGTTGAGGGGAAAGAAGGGGGAGCTCAGGGCTGTGGGCAAAGCTGGCAAGCCCCTCCAGGGCCCGGCCACCGGGGACCCCTCGCCTCTCCCCTCCAGATGGGGACCAACCCCCCACCCCCATTTTGCCAAGTCAGCAGATCCAGACTATTCCAAGCACGAGGGATCCCACAGGTTCCGGAGCCCAGGCAGCCGCACAAACGGCCCACCATGTGGGGTGCACCTGTGCAACTCATATTGTGCCTGGGCTCCACCAGCCCTCACAGCACCCTCAGAGAGGGATTCCCCACCACAGGGTCCCCCTTCGAAATGGCTCCCTTTTTGGCAACACCAAAAGGCAGAATTTCCTCTTGAATGATTTGGACTATCTGAAAAGCACACTTTGGGCAGTCAGGACAATGGTAGAACCCCAAGACTAACCACAGGAGCCCACAAAGCCTGATCCATTTTGCAGCTATAACCCTGTTGCCGGATCCTATCACAGCCTGTAGAATCCAGTAGGACACAGGGGATCTTGTGTTTCTAACGGGAGCTAGAGCTGGTGGCAGAAGCCAGTGCAAATGCAGGTTCTCCCCACTGGGAGCCAAAGTCTTCCAAAAACATGGCAGGCAATTATTTACAATCCATGCCCTTTGAAGGAAAGTTCCTGATCCTGTGTCACCTTCTGCTACCTTCATCTGGACAAGGAGGGATGGTCTATTCGTTTGCCCACCCTGTCCTCAGTATAGACTTGTCCAGTCTATCTTCCTTCCCTTTCTTGGGTCTTAATCACCTACAGGCTGAAAATATCTTCTCTTGTTTTTTTCTTCCTGGTGCCCAGAAAGCAGGACCAAAAAGGAAAAGTGCCTAATCCTGGCTTCATAAATTATGCCCTGTGGGACCTTCACATGGATTCATTCGTATTATGCAGCATTGGTTTCTTCATCTGTGGAATGGGGACATAATAATCCTTATTTTACAGGGTAGTTGCGAGTTATACATCCCGTGGGTAAATCACTGAGCCTGTCACTTTGCAAGTCCTCAGTAAACGTGAGCTGTCATCACCATTACTGCCTTGTACTGTTGAGTTCCACACCCGACCCTCTCCAAGAGGTCCTAAGAGTGGATGCCCGTCTCTCTGGGGTCCAGGTGTCCCAGCCCATCCAGGCTACTCCGGCAGTGTGTTCAGCCAGATGCGGCTCGGCACACGCAGTAGATGAGGCTGGCTGGGAGGGCCAGGATCGGACGGGACCACCCATTGGGCTGCGGAAGGTGCTGGCAGGACAGCCTCAGCTGCAGCTGTCGGGCAGCCGTCCAGAGTGACAGGCAGAATGCAGTGTGCAAGGGTGTGGAAACACACAGCAGGTGGCAGCCCAGCAACCCTCGGCAGCAGGGGAGGGGAGTGCCAGACCTTCCAGCATTTGGTGATGGTGTGTCCCGACCAGCAGATGGGCCACAGCAATGGGCAATTCCAGAGGGGTATTCTGAAATCTAAGCAGGCACGCAGCATCATGAAGGTCCCTCCGCAGGTCCCAGCACCCACCACGGGCTGGATCTAGTGGGGAAGAGGCCGGAGATAATAAAGCAGGGCCCCACACAGGTTATCAAGACAAGGCTGCAGGCCCAGAAAACAAAGGGAGAGGGGGCATCACCAGAGGTTGGCCTCCAGCCTTCAGAAGGGGAGAAGGCCTGTGTGGTGCAGGTCCTACCATGGTCTAGCCTGACCTTTGACCCCTGGGCCCGGGTCAGGCTCCATGCACAGCCTTCAGGACCAGCCTGAGACTGTGCTCTCCCCACGAGGGGGGTGTGGGCAAGGTCATCATGGGGTAACTTCTCTCTCTCTCTGTGCAGCTTCTGCACCAGTTTTCCTGATTCTCGCCCCTTTGCCTGTTGCTTTTCTCCCCCAGATCCTACTTTCTAATAAGGAAGAACAAAATAGATAGGGTCAGGCTTTTTTAAATAGAAATCCCAACCCATAAGGGACCAAGAGCTCCCCTGACTTGAGCACAGGCTTCTGCCGTGTTCCCAGTGGAGGGAGCTGCAGTGGGCAACACAGTTGGAGGGAGCTGCACCCCAACTAATGAGGGAAAGGTCCTCACAGCTCCTGCCTGGGGTTCCGCTCCCATGTGTCTCTCTCAGGCCCAGCTAACAACTGCTTTGCTGCATTTACAATGTGGCCTATACTGGAAAGCTGCTTAATTTGCAAGGTCTGTTGCAAAATGCAAAGAGGAGCTCCTTGTTAACAATGATTAAAAATTACAAGATGATGACAACAGAGCATTGAACCAAGCACAGGACTCTTCTAAGTGGTCCTACATGGTGTGCGTGGTAGCTTCCCTCCAAAGAGTCCACCATCAATTCCCTGCCTCCTTGTTCCTGCGTGTCACTCCCACATTAAGAGGTGGAGTCTAATTCCCTTCCCTTGAACCTGGACTTGACCAATAGAACTCAATGGAAATGACCTTCTTAGACCTTCAAGACCAAGTCATAAGAAGCCTTACAAATTCTGTCGGGACCTCTTGAACACTTGCTTTTGGGACCCTCCCTCCCTCTCCAGAGCCCCATCCACATGCTGTGAGAAACTCAGGTCACACGGAAAAGCGACGTAAGTCAACAGCCCCCGGCTGAGTCCCAGTCTCGTGAGTGAACCACCTCGGTTGCCTAGCCCCACTGAGCCTCCAGAGAATTGCAGTCCCGGAGACATCTGACTGAAACCAGATGAAAAACCCCAAGTGAGCACCACCCAACCGAGCCCAGTCAATTCACAAAAATAGGAACAATTATCATAAATTGTTGTTTTTAAAAGCTAAGTTTTGTGGTGGCTTGTCATGCAACAATAACTAACCGAGACACGCTCCGAGGAATGGCATCCATTTGGGATACGATGTGAACAGCCTAGGTTGGGTGCCACGGCACACTCACTGATCACACAGTAGTTGCTCAAGAAAGGCTGACCACTGTTCCCGACCACAGGTGTGTTGGCGCCAGACAGAACCCCTGGCCCAGGACGAGCCCTTCCTCTGGCAGGTGTCCCTTGTCGTGACATATTGGCCATCTGGTTTCGACCTGACGTCCCCCTGGCTGAGGAGGGCTCGGATACTGCTGTCTCCAGAGATTCATGACCACTTCCTCCCACCCCGTTCCCACCCTTCCTATCTCAGGAAATGAAAAGCAATTTTTCCCCAGGGGCCTGTTTACCCACAGCAACAGAACAGGATTTCCAAAACCAATCTCACAGCCAGTTCCAATATCTGTCTTCACCGTAATAATAATACAGATGCCGCACCTGCCCCCAGATTCCATTTTCTGCTCTTAACATCTTTTTCGTTTGTTTCTCCAGGCTCTTCAAACATCAGATTGTATTTCATGCTTCAGATGAAAAGTTGTGAAGATGGAAGATTATCAGACTTTGTAATTTTCATCAGCCATCCTCTCTGCTCAGTGGCTTCTCTCAAGCCTTATTTTCTCTCTCCTCACCCTCTGCTTCCCGTGGGTTCCTCTTGTGCCTGGTGAGTTCCTCTCCCAGTTGTGGGTCATACTGGCCTCTCCCTTGAAACCCCATCGTGGGCAGCAGCCCAAGGAGGATACCAAGTCAGCATGAGACTCGAGGCTGGTGGAAGTTGCAGTTGGGGCTGGGGATGGGATCCCTTCTGTGTCAACTGGACACAACAGGGTCCGGGACCCCAGGCTAACATGACACTCCCTCCCTATGATGCCCCCAATCACATGGCCCCACTTCTAATGACACCAACTCCCCCAAAATTCATCCTTCCCTGAAGTGGGGCGGCAGTGCAGGTAAAACTAAGTGACCAGGGACCCAAGGCATAGAGACTGGGATGTGTAACCACGCTGGGGTCCTAAGCCAGAGTCTCCCACCAACTGCTCAAGAAAAACAGAAGGTTCCGGTGAAACCCAGGCCAAGCTTAGTCCACACAGCCTCATGCGTATTTTCATTTTGTGAATATAAATTGCCACCTTGGAGATCTCGGTTGCAAGATGGGTCCCCAAGAGACTTTCATTTACTACATTACTTGCAGGCAGCCTCTTGGGCTACCAGGTGAGTGGTGGCCCCAGGACCAACTACTAAAACACAGCAGGAAACATTCTGGGGATAATGACCTATGTTTTTCCTCTCAGGAGCTCCCCACTGCCCCCACACCCCACCTCCTACCCCAACTCAACAGGCAACCACTTCTGCCTCAAGGGGAGGATGTAATAGGGAGAAAAGGAAAAATACAAGCTTTGATGTCTGGGCAAGATTAAAATATTTAGGAGAAACATCTTGAGTGAGAGCAGAACTTCTCTCCACCCTTCCTCTGCACTCCCCAGAAATAAACAGGGAAGATTCCTCTGAGACAGTGAGGGGAGGAGAAGGAGGGAGGGTGATGAGAACTGAGAATAGAGAGGCTCGTGGGCCCCTGGAGTCTGCTTCACATTCTGTCTCCCTCTCCCTCTGCCCCTCCCACTGGTCCTCTCTCTCTCAACCTCTCTCTCAGGTAAATACAATCTTTAGGGGAAAAAAAAAAACTTGGTCTCAGACCCGGCCCTCCTGCCAAGCCTTCCCTCAGAGCATGGCTCTCCCTCATAGAAAAGCAACTCTCTCTTCGGTGTTACGTCTGCTGCAACCTTTCCTTCTCTCTGTCAGCCCAGTATTACACGGCGTTGTGATTCTTGACTAATGAAAGGTCTGTATCTGCTATTAGACGGGAGCAACTTGGGATGGGGGCCCAAGCCCCACTCATTTTGGCATGCCTTGTCATCGGCACATAATAATTAATGCTTTTAAATTAAATGCTTTTGTAGTTAAACTGAATGGTCCACCCAATTCTCTTTTTTTAAAATTAAGAACAGGGGCACCTGGGTGGCTCGGGTCATGATCTCAGGGTCCTGGGATCGAGCCCCGCATCGGGCTCTCCGCTCAGCGGGGAGCCTGCTTCCCCCTCTCTCTCTGCCTGCCTCTCTGCCTACTTGTGATCTCTCTCTCTGTGTCCAATAAATAAATAAATAAATCTTTAAAATAAAAAATAAAATTAAGAACAGAAATCTTCATTGCATCTCCTCCAGAGCAAAGGAGATCATCCTAAAGCAAATAAGAAAAACACAATTGGATAAACCTATCAGGTCTCACCTATTCCCATTCACAGCTTAATTTCTCCCACAGCAGTTGCTCTGAATCTTCTCCCTTTGATCCTACTCACCTCCTCCACTTTCCTTGACCCCCAGCCTAACCGCCCCCCGCCCAGCCCCTCATTCTGAGCTCGGGCCAAGATCTCTTCTCTTACTGAGCAAAAGAAGAATGTCTAATATGAACACCCTCATATTCTCATCCTTCTGCCTCAAAATCTCTCCAAAATGATTGGCCAAAAGGTACAGGGGCAGAGGAAAACTCACACCTCCTGGGTGAGACTGGTAAAATCTTACTGGAGTGCAGTTTGGTGACGTGAATCAAAATTTCACAGAAACTTTGACCGACATGGTCAACTTCTACAACTTTATTCTAAAGAAACTATTGAACAAGTGCACCAAAAAGTCCACAAAGTTGTTCTGTATAGTGTTGTTTCTAAAACACACATTCCTAGGGGTGCGTGGGTGGCTCCGTTGGTTAAGGGCCCGACTCTTGATTTTGGGTCGGGTCATGCTCTCAGGGTTTTGAGATGGAGCCTGCTGAAGAGTCTCTCTTTCCCTCCGCTCCTACCACTCTGACTCTCTCCCCCTTTAAAATAATAATAATAATAAAGAAATTTTTAAATGAAAAATAAATTTTTTAATGAAATTTTTAGATGAATTTTTAAATGAAAAATAAAAACGCACCCTCTTAGCCTTGTTTTTGTACCATTATGCTTTCTGGGCTTCAGCTACTCAGGCCTTCTTTTGGCTTCTCTTTCTCCTCTCCCTTTCTCTAAAATCTCAAGCGTCCCCACATCCCTCCCTAAAGTCTCCTCCGTGTCTCTTACCCATCCAGTTGCTTCAGCCTGGCCCAGACCCTCCCTAAGCCACCTATAGAATATCAAACCTGCCACCTTGAAGACAGAGCATCCTTGTGAAGGGCACACAAAGCAAGGCTTGTGAAGGACCACTCCAGAGGTGAGAAAAGAGCGGCTTACGGGTGTTTGCCAACATCTGACTTCTGAGTTTCTCTGACTCTTCTTATGGCTGCACCACTCTGCCTGGTACAGGCAAAACCTTTTTCTCCTAGTTCATCTGCAACAGACTGGAATTTTTCAAAAGGGATTTTAATTCTCTTTGTGGATTTGTTTGTTTTTTGTTTGTTTCTTTCTTTCTTTTAAAGAAAAAAGGGAGATAGGGGCGC
Organism: Procyon lotor; assembly: GCA_028646535.1. NCBI lineage: Eukaryota > Metazoa > Chordata > Mammalia > Carnivora > Procyonidae > Procyon > Procyon lotor. The sequence goes on along the minus strand of CM053610.1, from coordinate 88,767,075 downwards.
CTGGTTGGCTCAGTTGTTAAGCGTCTGCCTTCGGCCCAGGTCATGATCCCAGAGTCCTGGGATCGAGCCCCACATCAGGCTCCCTGCTCGGCAGGAAGCCTGCTTCTCCCGCTACCATTCCCTCTGCTTGTGTTCCCTCTCTCGCTGTGTTTCTCGCTGTAAAATAAATAAAATCTTAAAAAAAAAAAAAAAAGAAAGAAAAAGGGAGATAAATTCGAGATATTGAACATTAAAAAGAAGAGAGAGAGTTTGCATGTTTCCTATCTTAAAATAATGCCCACCTGGCAAGACATCCCATCCCTGATCAAGATCACTGAGCTCCCAAACCCTGGCTCCCTGTCCTCAGTCCTGCGTGCAACCCCACCGCACAGCCCACCTCTCCTTCCCATTGGAACCAAGGGGGTGACAAGCTGGACATTGAGTGAAGTGGAAATCACATCTTCCCTTGTGGTCTTTGTTCCATGTAGTACTATATTTTATTGCAAATTTTTATCTTTGAAAACATGATCCCCGGACATGTTAGAAGTGTTTTTCAACAATACCGAAACATGTACAGTGAAAAGACCTGCTCTCCCTCATCCCTGACCCAAACACCCAGTTCCCCTCCCCAGGGGCAGACACTGTCCCCTGGGGCGTGTAAATACAGATGCATAAGCCATGGCATACTCTACCCCCTGTTCTCCTTGCCTTTTTCATTGACTATTATCTTAGAAATTGTCCCATAATGTGCAAATAGATAGGCCTTATCATTCTTATCAGCCTTATGGATGTACCATAATCTACACACCAAGTTCCCTATTGATGGCTATTTAGCTTGTTTCTAACCTTTTGTTCTTATGAACATCATACAATAAACATCTCTGTATGTTTCCCTTTGTACATCCCTTAGAAAAAATGCTAGAAATGAAACGTCTAGGTCAAAGCAAATGTGTATTTTAAATTTTGATATATTTTCCCAAATTGCCTCCAAAATTATTGTTTTCAGTTCATACTTCTACCAACAATACGGGAATGTTAGCTCCCTCCCAGTTTTCCCAATCGTCCACCAAGCTTTTTTATCTTTGCCAATATGATATATAAAGAATGATGTTTTGTTATACTTTCATTTTGAATTTCTTTTAGAATAGGTGATATTGAGCAAGAAGTGTAGCATAAGCTTCAGAAGACAAACTCTGGTCCTTGACTGCTTGGGTTCGAATCCCAAACGAATCATTTATTAATTGAGTGACTTTGGTAATTTACTGAACATATGTTTTTGGTTCCTCATCAAAAAATGGGATTCATGATAATAATACATTCTTCATATAGTTATTGTGAAAAATGTATAAGTAAATATAAAACTACATAAATGTTAATTATCATTAATATATTTTCATATGTTTAATGATCATTGTACCTTTTTCCTGTGAAATGGCTAAATATCCTTTGTGCATTTTTCCATTGTTTGTTATTTTTGAAATACAGAAGTTCTTTTTTTTTTTTTTTTTAATTTTATTTATTTGACAGAGAGAAACACAGCGAGAGAGGGGACACAAGCAGAGGGAATGGCAGCGGGAGAAGCAGGCCTCCCGTAGAGCAAGGAGCCCAATGCGGGGCTCGATCCCAGGACTCTGGGATCATGACCTGAGCCGAAGGCAGCCGCTTAACGACTGAGCCACCCAGGCGCCCCTAGAAGTTCCTTATATATATTTAGGAGATTAACCCTCTGTCATACGTGTGGCAAATACTTTTCCCAGTTTTTCCTTGCCTTTGACTGTATTTATGGCATTTTTGAAATTTTCAAGTTTTATGTAGTTAAATATATCAACCTTTCCTTTTATGACTTTTGAACTTTAAGCTGTTCTCCAGGAATCTCACACTTCTTACAGTAAGAATGAATGGCAACTAGAATGACTTCCTGTTTTTACTCCCTGCCTTCCCCCAAGCCCTCGCTTTCCCCCGTCCTAGGAGCCAAGGTTATCTCCTGATACCTCCTCAGTGGCTTCTCCACATTAAGTCTCTCCCTCCTCCCTCCATAGTCAAGAGTGAGTCTAATCAAGGCACAGCCCTGCTCAAGAGTGTTCAATAACTCCCTATTACCACGTGAGTTAAGAACAAGCTTCTCATTAGAAGACTCTACCTAGATGACACCAACTTACTTTGCCGGCTGCTGATTCCCCTAAACGTCTCCTGCCCTCCAGTCCAACTACACTTTTCAATATTCCCCTAATAGTCTTTCCCTCCTCCCTGATTTTCATCAAACTGTTTCACCTTTGTAAAGCCTCTGTCCATCTCTGCCTACCAAAATTCTCTTCATCTTTCAAAACTCATCCCAAAAACCCCTTCTATATAAAGTCTTCACTGGTCTCCAATAATCAGATGTGAGCTTTTCTTCCCTCGCACAGTCAAAGGTGCCTTCTTTGTCCTTTTCCCGAGATGTGCGTCTCAATCTGTCCTAAATAAACCAAGAACTCTAGGGGAAACATGAGCTGCAATTCATTCATCTCTGCATTTGCCCATTTCCGTAACCTTTTGTTGTAATAAATTGTAGACACAAGTGATCAGATTGATGGGTCAGATTGATGGAGGGCTGGGTGGGGCAGTGGCAGGGGTGAGGAGGGGGGAATAACCAAGGAATTACTGTTCTCTGGCTAAACCATCACACTCAGGCAGCTGCGCTGGAGGCTACAGGAGCTGCCTTCCCCGGTGAGGTCTCTCCTGCTAGGTATTGCTTAATCTTCTCAGGCTCAAGTGAAAGAATACCTTTAAACAAAAAAGGGACTTGCTGGGTGGGGGAGCCGGTCTCTCTCTTCTCCCTCTCCACCCTCAGCCCCACTGTGTATTGGCTCCATTATTGGAGAGGCTGTCCCCTATGGAGGCAGGATGGTGGCACCAGCTCTCGTGGTCTGAGATACTTGCACATCCTCTCAAATTCAAGCCCAAAGAGAAGGAGTCTCTGCCTCCCTCTTAGCAGCTCCAGCAGAGGTCTCATTGCCTTTCTCTTTCTTTTCACGGGTTCGATGTCCACCTTGAGCCAATCACTAGGACCACAGCAATGTATTGCCCTCATAGGTAGGGCCTGAACATACCTCCACTCTGGCTCTCGGAGCCAAGGACTGAGTGGATTCCAGGCTCCCACAGGCACGGGATACATCCTGAAATCGCTCCACAGGAGGAAATCGACATAATGTTACCAAAAGAAGGAAGAACAGATGCTGTTGACCAAAACCACCCAGTAATCGCAGTGCAGAGCAGAAGGCGGAGCACTGCTGCCCTTCTGAAAGAGAGGGATGGGCCTGAAGCCTCAACCCTGAGCCATTTCCCTCCCGCCTGCCACTCTCCCCTGCCCCGTAGGCAATGGGTCTAGCTTCCAAACACAACATGGTCCTCCAAGGTTTGTGGCTTAGCCGCAGGACCAGTGTGAACAGATCCTAACCAAACCCCAGACCAGGCGATGGCTGGCGTGGTCCAGCCGGCTCCCAGTTATTAGAACCAGGAGTCCCAGCTCCAGTCCCAAGAGTTGTACGATTGTTTATCTTGGTTGGGGAAAAACTGCAGCCAGAGCCATAAATCACTGCCCAGCTGGATGGCTCTGCTGAAATGTTTGTTTAAACAATGAAATCTCCTGACGGACTGAAAATAGAGGATAGATCACCCTGTCCTTCTCGGGCCTAGTCTTGCAGGCGGGAGCCTGAGGCCTGCAAGAGGGATGCAAAAATTGGCTCCCTACCCCCCACTCCCCATCCCTCCCACCCCCAATATCAGCACTGAAGAATGAAGGCACAGCATAGCTAATCTGAAACAGCAGATAATGCAAAAGCCGCGTCTATCAATCTTTGAAATGCAATCTCTAGAGTGGTTTGCATTGGACGTGCCTTCCTAATGGAAGTAGCATTTCTTGGCTAATGTGCGCAAAGAGGCTGCTTTAGGGGTGGTCTCTGGGACACAGCATGGAGCATGGGGGAGCTGGCTCTGCCCAGACCACTGGGAGGCGTGGGCAGATGCCTTCTGCTCTCTGGACCTTGGTCTTCTCACTCGTTACATGACAGTTACATTTGGTCTTTGCGTTTTCTTCCAGCTCTCACTTGCTAAGTAAAGCAACCACGTGTTTACATTCCCTGAAGAAAGACTAGATAAACAGGCGGGGACAGGGAAGGAGAGGGAGGAAGAGGGGCGTATTGAACTGGATTGTTCCCTGAAGCCCCTTTCAGCCCTGGGGTGCTCCCTTCTTTGCTCTCTGGCCCTTCAGAGAAGGAGGGAAGGTGAAGCCTCAGACTAGGAGCCTACTCTGCCGACCCATAATCGATGCCTGGTGCCCTCTGGAGGTCAAAGGGTGACCATTCACAGGTGTGGGACATAGACCTGGTCAGCCTGCAGGACCGGCCCCCGTGCCCAAGCAGTACCTAGCTCGTGCAGGGAGGGAGCCAGTCTGGCCTGATGGGGCCTGATGGGAGCAGGGGGCATCCAGACAGAGCAGCTTCCTTCCCAGCCCCCTCCTAAAGGAAGAAGGCTGCAGAGGCCCGAGCTCTTCCAGTCTGGGGCCTGAGACCCTGGCTCAGTGATAAGAGCCATGACAGGGCTGTGATGGAGTATGTGAGGCAGGGTATGGAGCCATGTGGTCTTGGGCTTGCCAGATATTTTCAAAACATATTATCTGTTCCATACTGCGGGAGGCTTTGAGATGCCAAGCTGAGTAAGACCAGGGTCTTTGAGGGTTTGTGAGGAAGTATTCCAAAGGGGCAGGTGGTGGGATTTACAACAAGGGCCATGGTGGAGATTGGGAAAGAATTGATAAGGGATGTGTTAAGGGTTGTGTGCGGGGAGTGTGGTAAATAGCGCCTCTAATTGCCGCGGAGTGCGTGATGGGATTTAACGATGGGATGCTGTGGGGAGTCCATAAACTAGGAACCGAGAATATGATGGAGTGTGCACGGGTGGGGGTAACTGGGGATGTGACGGGGTGATTAGGGTACATTAGGGTCACTAACAGAGCAACCTTTTTCCCAGCAGCCCTGATGAGATCAAATTTTTCCTCTTAATGTGGTCTCAGTAACACTTTATATTTATCATTTATAACAATACAATTGAAAGGAGTTCATTGTTTTGTAGCTATTTGCTTAATTCCCGTCTCCCTTACTAGCCTCTAAGAGCCACAGAAGGGGTAGCCTCGTAGGCTCTTCACTTCTGTACCCCCACCTCCCACCCCACCCCAACACTTAGCCGAGGGCTGGACACATAGTAAGTTCTCAGTAAATGTGATCAGACAAACAACTCTGTGACAGTCAGGGTGGCCAAGTCCTCCCCCAAATTCTTCAGGGCAGCTGGATGTCCTCAGAATAAGTAACAATTTTGTGTCAAGAATCAGGTGACTTTGGGGGCGCCTGGGTGGCTCAGTGTGTTGAGGCCTCTGCCTTCAGCTCAGGTCATGATCTCGGGGTCCTGAGATCGAGCCCCGCATCGGGCTCCCTGCTTGGCAGGAAGCCTGCTTCTCCCACTACCATTCCCTCTGCTTGTGTTCCCTCTCTCGCTGTATTTCTCACCGTCAAATAAATAAAATCTTAAAAAAAAAAAAAAAAATCAGGTGACTTTGGCTCTGTTTGAAGGGAGGTGTTGCCATCTTGTGGCCAAAAGGGAGAAATACACCGAGAGGAGGCCACCTTCAGCCTTCACGGAGTAAAGGGCCCGCTGCCAGCAGCCACCCCTCGGCTTGTGGTCCAGCCTCCAACCACACAGAAATCAGCCCCAGCTTTCCACTCTGCCTGCGGAATGGAGCAAGAAGAGGCTAGGAAATGGAGATCATGCAGACTGCGCTGGACTGCCCCTTCGTCAGTCCACTGACCTTCCATCAAATCTGAGGGGTGTTCACATCACCCAGCCCTGCCTGCTTCCGGCTGGGCTCAGCCCCACTACTCCCTAACTTGGTACTCAGCCCTTCATCCTCGAAAACAACTAGTCCAGGGAAAGGGGGCGCATACAAACATCCTTGATGAAAATTTCTTATCTGAGGCTTCATTTAGGACTTTGATCAAAACAGGTACAGAAATAGGATGGCCGCGGGGGGGGGGGGGGGGGGGGGGGGGGGGGGGGGGGGGAGTACTTTAATCAGGACTCAGTCGCCATTGTGTAGAGCAAAGATGCAGCCTTTTTTTTTTTTTTTTTGTGAAACTGAATTGACCCACTATGGGCAGTGGGTGCTGGTAGGACTGCTGGTAATACATAGTTTCTATGACTTCTCCTTGACAGATGAGTGTATTGCTCTGCACTTACTCTCTTCCTCCACTTCCTCTCTTCGGTCCTTAAAACCAAACATCCTTTGGCCCACATTACAATGGTACCAAGGATTTTTTAAAAAGATTTTATTTATTTATTTATTTGTCAGACAGAAAGCGTAGGTGCATGCAGGGAGGGAACAGAGAAAGAAGCAAGCTCCATGCTGAGTAGGGAGCCCAATGTGAGACTTGATCCCAGCACCTTGAGATCATGACCTGAGCTGAAGGCAGGCGCTTAACTGACTGAGCCACCCAGGCGCCCCATGCCCGGACTTTTTTTAAAGTCCAACATTCAAACCAAGTTTATGACAGAGAAAATGGAACTTTACCTGCAACATAAAGGATTAGCTGCTTTACAATGTGAATGACTACAGTTTCACTCATTCAACAAGTATTTGTTGCACTTGTACTTGCACTAAGTCTTACTACAGACACTGGAGGAATGAGATTAACTAGGCAGCTCCCCTAAAGGAGTTTAGATTCTAATGGAACATCCTTTAACTATACAGCTTTTACCATGGAGTTCCTCATCCTCAGTAATAAATTGGGGTAATGATTTCCTGTTTGCTATCTTTTTTATATTTATATGGAACATGTTTTATTTTCCTTACTGCAACTGGGTGAAGGAAAGTGGCAGTGTCCCCCAAAACAATCCCATATAAGCAGGCCAACTGAGCACAAACAGTGCATTCACTAAGCAAACCCCGGTGTGTGTCCCTTTGCCACTCCCCTCTGGCCCTTAACTCATTCTATATGGGAAGGCTGATGCTGTAGTGGCCAGGAGTGTTCCCCTAAGGACATGGGAGCACCCGAGTGTCCTCTGTCAGAATGCTGCTCCCCAGTGGACAGCTTGCACATAATAAAAGACCTCCTCCTGCTCCCACAATTCCACTTTCCACAGGAGCCCAGGGGCCCCAAGACAGCACTGTTCCATGCTATAGTTCTCCCCAAGGTGGAGAAAAATCTCCCCCACTGTGCTTGGCTCTTTGCGTTGATTTTCCAAAGGGTGGCCTGGTTCTTTCCATTCCACTACAGACCTCTCTGTTCAATAACTTTAAAATCTTCCCCAAGGGCAAAGTTGAAGGACATATGATACAACCCACTAATGCCTCAACAATTTTAAAGACTTGAAATTATACAAAGCATGTTCTCTGGCCAAAGTGGAGTTAAACTAGAAATTAAAAAAAAAAAAAAAAAAAAGATGCCTGAGATACCTGGAAAACCCCCAAATATTTGTACATTGTCTGATGGGTGTATTCAGTAAGTTGTGACTGCTCTTCTCTACTGCCTCACTGAAGTCCTTAGTAAAATCTGTGTAGCTTACTAATGCCTTAGCCCAGTGGGTGGCAGAGTAGGGCCCACAGGACAAATCTGACCCTTGGGCAGTTTTGCTCTGGACCAAAAGCTAAGAATGGCTTTTACAATTGTAAAGGATTGTGAAGAAGGAATAGAAGAGAGAAGAGGAGGAGGAGGGGAAGGAGGAAGAGAGCAAGGAGGACGAGGAGGATGAGGAGGATGAACAGCAGCAGCCTGAAACAGTCTAAAATATTTGCCAAACCCTCCTTTAACCCCATTAAATAAATTGAGAAGTGTTTTCCCTCCTATTTTCTGAAAAAATTTGTGACACATGGGTATTATTTTTTACTTTACCTGTTCACCAGAAAAGCCTGGAGTTGGAGTATTCTTTGTTGGAAGGTTTTGAATTAGAAATGCAATTTCTTTCACAGATACAGAGCTATTCGTGTTTTTATTTCTTCCTTTGTCAGCTCTGATAATTCATCCCTCTCGGTTGAAGTTTCCATCTGCTATCATTTTCCTTCAGTGTGAAGGATTTCTTTTAACATCTCACATAGCACATTATGCCAGTGTTGAGTTCTCTCAACTTTGAGGGGTTTAAAAAAAAAAATTTTTTTTTTTTTTTTAAGCAAAAAAGAGTGGGAGCGGGGGAGGAGCAGAGAGAGAGTAAAAAGCAGACTTGCCTGAGCAGGGAGCTGGATATGGGACTCGATATCAGAACTCTGATTCCATGACCTGAGCCAAAGGCAGATGCTTAACTAATCGAGCCACCCAGGCACCCCTGGGTTTTGCTTTGTTTTGTTTGAAAATGCCTTTATTTTCATTTCATTTGAAGGATTCTGAATGACCTTTTCATTCTGGAGGATATTTTTTTCTGGATAAGGAATTCTAGATTGACATCTTTCTTCTTTTTTTTTCTTTTTTTTTTTTTAAGATTTTATTTATTTGACAGAGAGAAACACAGCGAGAGAGGGAACACAAACAGAGGGAATGGTAGCAGGAGAAGCAGGCTTCCTGCAAACCAGGAAGCCCGATGCGGGGCTTGATTCTAGGACCCTGGGACCATGACCTGAGCCGAAGGCAGACGCTTAACGACTGAGCCACCCAGGCGCCCCGACATCTTTCTTCTTATAGAATTTGAAAAATATCATTCTTCCCTCTTCTGGCTTTCACTCTTTCTGATGAGAATTCAGTGTTCATACCTACTTTGCTTTCTGTATATAATGCGTCTTTTTTCTTCTTGCTGCTTTTATGATTTTTCTCTTCATGATTAGATTGTAGCAATGATATGATGTGTCCTGGTGTGGTTTTCTTTGTGTCTATACGGCTTGGGGTTTGGTGAGATTCTTGGATATTTGAATTTTTAGCTTCCATCAAATTTGGACATTTTTCAGACATTTTTTTCCAATATGTTTCTGCCACATTCTCTCTTTTCTCTCTTTCTGGAATTCTAATTACATACGTATTAGACTCCTGATATTATCCTGCAGGGCACTGAGTCTCTGGGGGCTTGAGAAAGGAAAGTTGCTATGTTTGCCCATTCATAGATATTTTCTTTTCTTTTCTTTTCTTTTTTTTTTTTTTGCTTTTTCAGAGGCATAGATATTTTCATCTGCAATTTCTAACTTATGTGCTGCTGAGTCCACTGAGTGAATTTTTCCCTCTGGGTATTGTATTTTCCGGTTCTAGAAAATTTAATACTTAGGTTCATTTTTAGATTCCATATTTCTCTTCTCGTCACATTCATGTTTTCCTTTAAATCCCTGAACATCTTTATAATAGTTTTCTTAGTAGTTCTTTGTAATAGTTCTTATAATAGTTCTTGTGTGCTAATTCAATAATCTTTGCCATTTATAGATCTAGTTCTCATCATAGATTTTCTCTTAGGTATGGGTAATGTTTTCCTTCCTCTTTGCATGCTAGTAAGCTTTTATTGGATGCTGCTGGACAATGTGAATGCTATATCATTGAGTGGCTGAATTTTGTTCTTTCTTTGAAGATTATGGAGACAGGGGTGGGGACAGACAGTTGACTTACTTAAAGATCATCTAAAAGCTTTCAAAGCTTTCAGAGACTCAGATTTCAAGGCTTGTCTTTGTGCATTGTTATGGTGGGTCTAGAGCAGTGGTTCTAAATTAGATATAATTTTCGCCCATCCCTATCTCCAGCATATTGGCAATGTCTATAAAAATGTCTAGAAACATTTTTGGTTGTCACAACCAGGAAAGTGCTACTGGCTTCTAATAGTTAGAGGACAGAGACACTACTCAATATTGTACAGTACACAGAAAAGCCTCCCAAAACAAGAATTATCTTTCCCTCAAAATATCAGTGGTACCAAGCATGAAAAACCTTGATCTGAATTACCTTTACTCTAGGACCAGTGTTAACCCAACTACTAAGATATCTACTGAATGCCTTAGGGAGTCAGTGTCTCTCCACACTCCAGTCTGGCTGGTTAGAACTTAAACATCTCCCAACCTGATGTGAGCTCTGAACATTGTTCGACTTACAGCTTCCTTGTAGTAGTTTTTCCAGTAGTTGGCCCTTGCCTGACTTAGGAGAGTCCTAGCCCACACATGAACAGCTTTGTATTTAGCCAAAACTCAAGAGAACCCTGTGTGAATTGCTAGAGTTCTTTCTCTGCATAGCTTCCTCCTTGCTAGTACTATATCCCACGAACTCCAGCTGCCTCAACCTCCCAGACCTCGAATCTCTGGCATTTCAATTCAGCGAGCCCTGCAGACTGTGTGTGGGTTGCCCTCCATTCCTGTGCTGGGTCTGTAAAGCGTGCCAGGCAGAAAGCCTCAGTCCAGGCAGAAAGCCTCGGTGATGGAAGGGTTCTCCCTGAGTATCTCCCATTTCTGCACATCTTACAGGCTAAGGCACTGACTTCTTTGTTCCTGACCATCTTTTCAAACATGTTGGTACAATGGACAGCCTTGACAATTAAAGATAGTTTCTCCCTGTGGAGCAAAGGGCAGGTTTGTGTACTGTCCAGTGTTATAAAGATAATGTCTCCCTGCAAGGCAAGGATCAAGTAGGCTTACTGCCCATTATAAATGATTCTGGTTCCCTAAGCTCAGTGTTCCTCTTCTGTAATGTAACCCACTGCCTTTGCGTGTGGCACCTGGACCTCTTCACATCACCCTATGAGAACTGGGATTCAAGGAACCAGTGCAAATGCAGATGCTCTGGCCACTGCTATTGCTGTGAGTAATAAAGTCTTTTGTCTTTGACCTCGGAGTCTTGTGTCTTCTGCCAGCATCCATGAAAGAGCTGCATGCTAACTTGTTAGCTTATAAGTAGAATTTCAGCCTCCTTCACAGTTCTTAACATACAGGCACTATGATGGGCTCTGATCATCACAAAAAAGTCCTAATCTGCCCTTCTGCAATCTATAGTCTGGAGCAACAAAGATTTTAAAAGATAAGCATACTTTTTAAATGGCAATATTTAAAAGTATTTAAAAAGAAATCCGAAAATTACAATAAGAGAATGATGGGGGGACAATTTTAAATGAAATGATTAGGGAGGTCTCTCTGAACAAGAGATATTTAAATTGAGTCTAAAGGATGAAAAAACAAGCAGACATAGGATAAGCAGAAAAAGAGCTTTCCAGGAAGAAGGAACAGCATCCACAAAGGTCTCCTGAAGCAGAACTGAGTTTGACACATTTGAAAAAATGAAAGAAAGCCAACACAGAGAAAGCATAGTGAGCCATACGCATGCGTGGTGGTGGTAGGTGAGGATGGAGAAATAGTCAGGCTCTAAATCAGAGGTTCTAAACCCTGACTCTACTTCGGCATCTACTTTAGGAATTTGTAAAAATGTCCATACCCCAGACCTCATCCCATATGAATTAAATCAGAATGTGTAAAGTGAAGCTCAGTCAGTGATCACTGAAAAAATACTCCTAGGTAATTCTAATGCAACAACGGGGCTGAGGACCACAGATCTGGACCCTGCAGATCTTTGTAGAAGTTTGGATTTTATTGAGGAGTTTGGGTTTGAGTCAAAGTGTAATAAAAAACCACTGAAGGGATTTAAGCATAGGAAAGACATTTGATTTGAATTATTTTTCAAAAGATCTCTGGCTGCTGTGAGAAGAACAGATTAAAGGAAATCAGTAGTGGGAGCAAGGAGATAAATGGGAAAGTTACTGAAATTGTCCAGGCAAGAGGATAGAGCCTTGGGCTAGGGTGTGGCCACGAAAAGAACATTGGAAATACTGGGAATGCTGGCCAGATGAGTAAAATGGGGCCAAAACATGAGTGCAAACATCCTCAGGACCTTTGTAGATGCTGCTCCTTCTGCCTGGAAGGCTCTTTCCTTTGCTCATCCTACGTCTCCTCATCATTTAGGCTCAGCCTAAAAAATACCAGGTTGGGATGCCTGCCTGGCTTTGGAAGAGCACGCAACTCCTGATCTCGGGATCATGAGTTTGAGCCCAAGTTGGGTGTAGAGATGATTAAAAATAAATAAATAAACTTTAAAATTTTTTAATTTTTTTTAAATAAAAAAATACCAGTTTAAGGAAATTTGACTTAATCCTGTGGGTATTGGAGGAAGAGAAAGGTATTTAAAAATCATGAATTAGGATTGCGTCCAGATGAGCATAACAAAAAACATGACTCGCAATGGCTTAAACAGAGGTTTATTATTTTTTTTTCATATAAATAAGGAAGTAGTAGCATTTGTTCAGCTATTCAGTGAGGTCAGGAGCAACAGCTTGGTTTCTCCCTCATGGTTGTAAAGTGGCTGCGGTAGCGCCTTTATAACCACATTCAGAGCAGTAAGGAAGGAGGACAAGAGGCCCTCACAATTACCTCTTTTAACAGGCAATGACAAATTTTCCCAGAAACTGCTTCTACTCATTTCTCACTGGTTATAACTGTGACTCCCTTACGTGAAGGAAGAGTAGAAAAGAAATGATTTTGGTTTTTTCCCAGATTTTAGCATGTAAGGCAACAAGAATGTCTGAGTTTAGTTCTTGAGCTAAAGAATAATATCATCAAAGAGGTGTTTTAGCCAAGTACAGCTTGGGGACCATGCAAAAGTGGAAAGGAAAGAACTAGAAATGGAAAGGAGTTAAGAGGCTATTGCCATCAATGAGTGAGATGAAGATCTGGATTAGAATGAAGACAGCAGAAATAAAGGGTTTCATGTAAACAGTATGTCTACTCACAGCTATGTGTTTCTGTGCTATCACGTAATTGCGGACCGTTTTTGCAAGGATAAAGAAATGTATGGAAATAGATGTTCATTTCTGTGTATTACCTTTGTTTTTCTCTGTGTCTATGACTGTATCATTCATTCATTCAGTAAATACTCACTGAGCCTCAGCTTTGTACAAAGTCATATACCAGGCACCACAGGGGAACACAAACACGAGTCAAGCACAAGTCGAGTGCCCTTGAGGAGCTTACAGACTAGGACAGGAGAAACACATGTCCCCATAGCTAAAATGCAAGTCAGTGAAATGATAAATATCATAAAATTATGAAAGTCCAGAAGAGAAAGTGATTTACCTTAGCTAGAGAGGTAAGGGGGGAGGGTTGCATTTGAACTTGGCCTTAAAGAATTAGTGGGGGTGCGGGGGAAGAAATGTAGGCAGGAGGCAAGTGACAGACAGAGCACTCTTAGCCAATTGGCTGGAAAGGGCAATGGATAATAAGCCTGAAAGGATGCTGATCTGAAGAATTTGGATTTTATTTCGTAGACTAGCAAGTACCGTTGATCCATGAACGACACAGGTTTGAACTGTGCAGGTCCACTTACTGGTGGATTTTTTTCTATAAATACAGTACAGTATGGTAAGTGTATATTCTCTTCTTTGATTTTCTTAGTAATATTTTTCTTTTCTCTAGCTTACTTTAAGAATGCAATATATATATATACGTATAACAAAACCAAATACATGTTCATTGACCATTTATGTTAATGGTAAAACTTCCAGTCAACAGCAGACTATTAGTAAGTTAAGATTTGAGAGAGTCAAAATTGGGGCGCTTGGGTGGCTCAGCGGGTTAACGCCTCTGCCTTCAGCTCAGGTCATGATCTCAGAGTCCCGGATGGAGGCTCTCTGCTCAGCAGGGAGCCTGCTCCCCCCACCTCCCCGCCTGCCTCTCTGCCTACTTGTGATCTCTCTCTCTCTCTCTCTCTCTCTCTCTCTCTCTGTCAAATAAATAAATAAAATCTTTTTTAAAAAAAATTTTAGGGAGTCAAAAGTAAATAGGCAGATTTTCAACTACGCGGGGGTAGGAGCCCCTAACAACCCCCCAACCCCACCCCCTGGTGTTCAAAGGTCAACTGTATTGATTGTAGTCCTACCAAGGGTAAAGTGCTGTGCCAGATCTTGAATTTCTACCTGTGATTATATGTCTATGTTTCCATATATATTTTTCTGTGAACACATATGTGTTTTAGGTATGTACACAGCTCTGTTGCTGTCTCTGTTTTAATGCTCTCTCTCTGCATTTCTCTGGGCGGACCTTTACACCTAACCCTGTCTACGTGTCTATATGTGGCCAGCAGATGGCGCCATAAAATCATAATTAGCAAGGATCTTTGTGCCTCTTCTAGCCAAGCAGTCTCAGACCCCATCAGGTGGTGCATGGAAAGATCCCAGGCCCTTCTAGGGCCTTTATCTGTTTCCATCATTAGCATTAGTCACCATTGTGTTCCCATGTCTAGTGTGGAACCTGGCAAATTGAAATAATAAATACGTATGGAATGAGTTGATGAAATGCTAACAGGCTCCATGGGAGACACAGAAGATGGGGGTGGGAGTGGAGGGGCAGGGGGAGCCAGGGGAAGCGGAGAAGTACAGAGATAGTGGTGGGATGTCAGCCACGCTCCCAGAGGTTACAGAGGGCCCAGAGGGGGATTCGTAATAAAACAGTAAACTCAGCCATTGCTGTCACCTCCAAGACTTCCCCTCATAATGTAGCGTCTGACTCTGATTTTTCCCTTCTGCTTTCATTGAGTGTCCCGTGGGCACTAGGACCTGTGGGAAAGACTGCCTCTGCTCTCCAGGTGGTCACAATTTAGGAAGATAAAGTTTATCTTAAAAAACACAACAACCAGGGGCACATGGCTGGCTCAGTCAATGGAGTATGCAATTCTTGATCTCAGGATCATGAGTTTAAGCCCCACATTGAGTGTAGAGCTCACTTTAAAAAACACAACCACCAATACAATTCTCTCTGCCTGTTGCTAAGAAGGTTCCTTCCCATCGCATGTGAGAAGTGCTCTGTTGAGGAGAGAGCCCCAAGGCCAGCTGGGTCTATTCAGGGATACTTTGACCCAGAGACCTCTGCCCAGTCCTCCTCTGGCCCCCGGCACCTTCTCCCAGACCCCCCTCCACCCCAGATGCTTCAGGAAACTGTCTCTCCCCCAGACCTGGACTGCCCTGAGGTCTCGCCCTTTTCAGGGACCAGACCTGAGCCCTCTCCTACTCACCCTCCCCCTGCTAGCACAGGCTCTCCTCACTGGCCTGTCCAGGAGGAAGAAGGCCTCTGATTGCCCACAGCGATAACCACTCTGGCCTTTTCACACAGGAACACAGAAACCACCTTCCATACTCACTTTGCTCTCATAGGAGCACTGGGGCTCAGACTTTCATAGCAAAAACCTTTGACCAACAAAGACCTACTCAATGGAACCAATTTCATGTCAGTTGCACATATGAAGGGCTGGGAATGTAAAACACCCTAATGGTCTCGTTGACTTATTATGCACGGGTCTGGCTGCTTCCCCTTCTCTGCCCCTTCCTCCCCACTGCCTAGCTTCTTTCTGAGCTGCCAGCAGCATGATTTATTGTGTCGTTGGCAATCAAGTGTTCCTCACGGCCCTCCGAGAAATCTCACAGGCCTGTGTCTGACATTCAGGACCCTCCACAAAGTCCAGGACCCACCTCCTACTCCAGCCATTCCTTCTACTGCTCCTTTGTACCCACTTTTGCCCTATGCTCTCAGTACCTGATGTGCTTGCACTTGATCTCTCCTGCACCTTTGCTGATGCACGACCTTCCCTGCCCTGGAAGGTCCTCTGTCCCCATCTCTATATGTCAAATGTGCACTTGCCTTTGAAGGCCCACTCTAAAGCCAACTTCTCCCTAAGGCTTTTATACCCTGCCCCAACCCGATGTGGCCTCTCCCTCCTCTCTTGGCAATGGTTATTGCCAGCTTCATTCTCTTAATGCTCTCTTATGTGAATCCCAGTTCCTTCGATTCAGGTCTAAGATCTGCAACGGAAAAGCTGTCTTGATTCAGTTGACACCCAGCAACTAGTTTGACATGTAGTAGGTCTTCAATCAGCCCAGAGGAGGTGAGACAGGTCAGGGTGTTTGCCGCACTTCAGTGCTGACATACGGGTCCAAGGAACTGTGAGCTCGAAGGGACCCACAATATAGATGCTCTTTCCACGAGAAGATGAAAGTAACACCAAGTGTCTACTAGGTGCCTTCTGGCCCTGACCCCATGTCCATCAGGCTCCCGGCCTCCTCAATCCTCAAGGACACACCACTTTAAAAATATCTCCCTTTCTTCCCTCTGCCTTGCCTTTCTCCCTTTCCCTTCCCTTCCTTCCTCTACTGTTCCATAAAACCCTAGGGTTCCTGCCCACAGAACCCTGGGCAGAAAATAGAAGGCCTTAGGGAACGCACCCCCTTCTGAGCACAGAGATGAGGAAGTGATCATCAGAGGTCACTGTCTTGGTCAGTTCCTGTTTCTGGAGCAAAGATGCCAAAGTCTGTTCCTTTTTCTTGTGAAAAATTGTAG
>CM053610.1:88734557-88750248 GCA_028646535.1 Procyon lotor | reverse complement strand
GGTCTTACATCATCTGTCCAGTCCGCCCACCACCCCTTCCCTCTCTGTCTTTCTCTCCTGATACTCTCTCGTCTTCACTCATTTTGGGAGTCCAGCCTCCTTGCTGTTCCTGTGCCCCGACACACGAGGCATGTTTCCACATGGAGGTCTCTGCTCTAGCTCTATCCAGAAATTTAGCTGATGAACTTTTTCACTCCTTCAATCTTTGTATCTTACCTTTTCGATGAGTTCCACCCTAACCACCCTGTTTAATACTGAAATTTGCCCTTTCTCCTATATCCCGACACTCTGGGTCACCCTTAACCTGCATGATCTTGGGGGTTTTTTGGTCCCCACGGCACTTATTACCTTCTGACATACTGTGTAATTTACATCTGTTATGTTTATTATCCATCTCCCTCCCCCAAAACACACAGGAATCTTTGTCTCTTTTGTTTACAAAAATATCCCAAATGCTCAGAATATGCTTTACACATGGTAGGGAGACAATATACATATTTTTTGAATGAATGAAAAGAATCCAAACAGAGGGGAACTTATTTCCTTGGCCGTCAGAAACGGTTAGCCCAAGAACAAAGAAGAGAATGGAACTAGCAAGAGCAACTGGACCTGACCAGCAACACGTGATGAATGAGCAAAGTCAAGTCAAGCTGAAATGAACAACCAAGCCGCACACTTGTAATTACAATAGAGAGAAAGAGAGAGAGAGATAAGATCTCCCACGTGGTAGGGAATAAAGTGACTTTATTTACTTAGCACATACAGAGTAAACACAGGCCTGCGTCAATGGCACTGACTTACCCAATTGCCATTCGTGGATAGTTGCTTTTTAGCTGCCCTCCCAGCCCTATGTGAGCCCTTCACACTGTTTGGCAGGGAGGCACCAGAAGGAGTAAAGGCAAAAAGAGAGGATCCTATGAGTGAGGTCTTGGGGAAAGAAACTCCTCTTCTCTGTTCCCCTAAGTGCCTTCGTAGAGGATATTGCAGTACCAGACATTTCGGGCATTCTCTAGGCCCATTTCACCAGAATTCTGCAATCACTGGATGCAGATGGGTTCACAGTTCCACATGTCTGGCCCCCACCGTGTCCACTGTTAACACAGGCCTCCTGGAGGCCATTCCTTCCTTTCCCTCAGGGACTGCAGCCTCAGAGCTGACTGCCAACATATCCTTTCTCCAAAGATGCCAGTGTTATGCAAGGAGCCTGTGCACTCAGGATAAACCAAGTCAAATGAGGTTTCTAAGGTCCTCCAGACATTTGGTTACAGACACTGGAATATCAGCCAGGTTTCTGCCCCAGGGGCTTGAGACCAAAGTAGGGTCTGGGGCAGGAGGCTTTCCCTGTCCTAAAGAGAAACAGAATTTCAGAAGCTTTTACAGTCTTGAGACTTCACCTCAAAACATACTTAAACAACCCCCAAGCATCCCTTAGTTTCCAAAAGACTGTGGGCAGAGGCTCTAGAAGATGTCTCTTGACCAGGCATCATAACAAGACCCCAATGCACAGGAGATATTCAAATGACAGTGCAGTGCCTTTTCCAGAAGAGGGGCACCCTCAGCTGCACCTTTCATCACGTAAAATATATGTGCATTGAGGAGGCCACCAGGTGCTAAGAGAGTGGCCAGTAAGCATTGAAACAGGGTAAGCCTGTGTCATTTTCCCCATAGAATTCTTCCATTCTTGAGGAATGCATTCATGTTTGTGTAACCCAAGTACAATAGGGGACCCTGTGTTGCTCAGAGTAAAGCACAAAAACACAATAGAAGAAATAGCATTCCTGTAGAGAAATGTAATTTAAGTCAGTTAAAATATTTACTCAGTCTCATAAGAGTAAGTCAAAGGGGTTAAGTATATTCTCAGCAGACAAATGAACCTCTCTTTTTTCCATTCAGAGCTGCCCCATTTTTTTCCTCTTTACTCTCCCCAAACTCAACCCACACCCCTCCTACACCTTCATCTCTCTCTCAATCTCTCTCACACACACACACACACACACACACACACACACACACACACAGAGCTCCCGATGCTTTTGCTCTTTCCCTGCCTCCCTGGATCTTTTCTTTTCTCCATTTCCAACATAAGGGTTTCTGGCTTGTTCCAGCTGCTTCCAAGACTTAACTCTTTCTGGTTATTATTCTGATCAGCACAGGAGCAGAACAGCTGACCTGGAATCGTAGGCAGTAGTAGGTAAAGCTGTACTCCTGTGGAAATATTGCATGATCCTTTGCCTCTCCTCCATGTCTCTTTTTAGCCCCCAGAAGGGGGTTCTAACATCCACATCTGTCAGTATTTTATTTCTAGGGGAAAAGAGAATGAGACGGGGAGAAAGGAATAAAAGGAATCAGAACACGTCTGGGGAAGGAAAGAGGGAGAGGTTATTTGATCTCTCTGTACTTGGATGCTGACCTTGAACAGTGTCTAGATTATCAGTGGATTCTGAGCTATCCCTATATTAGCCCAACGCCTAGCAAAAAAGAAAGCTGGCCACAGCCAACAAGGGGTTAAGGTACAAAGTTAAAATAGAGAGGATTCTCTAGGCTTCTGGACCTGACTTGAAATGTTCAGTGTGAAGGCCAGTGCTGGGGAAAGAGAGAAAAAGGGCGTTATACTTTGGATTTTTTTTTTTTTTTTTTTCTGATTACAGAAGTCCTACACATTCAACGTAGAAAATCAGAAAAATACAAGAAAGGATTAAAAAAATACTTGTAATCCCACCACCCAGATATAACCAGTGATAACATGTTAGTTCACCTTTCCAGTGCTGTTTCAATGCCTAAATATTCTTTTCAATCAAATTATAAAAACAGTGTAATGCTTTTTTTTGGATTGCTTTCTCACATAACAACATATCCTAAATATCTTCCCAAGTCATTAAATAGTCTTTGACAATATGATTTGTTAAAGCTATTTATGGTTTAGTGCTATGAATGCACTGTATAGACTTAACCAGTTTAATGTGGACAAGCATTTAGGCTGTTTCTGAGCATAGAATTTTAGCTGTGGCAAGGTTATCTTGCACAACCCCTGTTTTCAGGCTTGCTGACATCATCCCTTACAAGCAGGTAAGGATTCCTTTGAAATCCTCTACCCAAGAGAACTTTGCCATGGCAGAAGTAACTCTTCACAAGCATTCAGCTGTCCTTGCGTTCTTCAGATAAAGCCTGGCGTGAGCGTAATCTTACCTGTCCCCGCGAGCACTAGACCATTCTTGAGCAGATGGAGAGGAAACATTCGTCGTTCTCTCCGAGAGCTAGCCCACATCTTTCAGTGCATTTGTGCTAGTCCCACGCTGGATATTATAGAAGAAAAGATGTGCTCTCTGCCTTTCAGAAACTTGCAGTCTTCTTGGATTGATAAACATATAATTATGAAAGAGCTAGGTAGAAACCCAAGGCTGTGTAGGACTAAAGGCTAACTCTGGTTCCAATCACAAGGGCTTTAGAGGGTGAGGAAAGTATAGGCACAGTGTGGACTTGGGTGGTTTGAGAAAGCTCCGTAGTGGAGATGAAGCTCGAAGGTGGAGTGGACCAGGAGCCTCCCACGCCGAGGGGACACAGGGCCTCGAGGCGCAGAGGAGACGAACACAGGAAGCAAGCTGGTGCATCTGGCTGCCGCTGAGGGAGAAAAGGCCAGTCAAATCAGATAACTCACGTGTGGGGCATGTAAGCAGAGAGCCAAAAAGTTTCTGCGGGTATTCCCCCTTGCGCTGCCGGTGTTATACCAAGAAAGGAAACAGGAAATCAAACAAATTCAAGCTGGGTTTTGTTTTTGTTTTTGTTTAGTTAGTGGTGGAGATGATTTATAAGCAGAACTTCTCAGAGTCTTTAATATGCTGCTCTCTGTGCAGAGTTGAGAGAAGGGAACCAGATTTCCCAAGAGACTTTAACCATAGAACTGTTTTTGTCATGAAACATCTCTTCCGGTGTTTCTTGAAGCAAAATGAGGGGTAGGGAGCCACTGAAGGTTTTTTTGAGCTGGAAAGCAACACGTGGGGGGAAAACAAAGTTTTGGAAGACCGATCTCAGGTAGAATATAAGGTGAACAGGGGAGAAGAGTCTGGATTCAGACAATACTATTAGATGGTTGAATTAAGATTCAACATAAGCAGGGAGGGTTGAAGAATACTGGGGCAAAGAATGGAGACCAAAACATGGCTTGTATGCAGAGTCTTTTGTTGGATTCTGGGGAGATACAGAAGTCAGTCCCTAGATCTTATAGGAGTTTTGAGTATTAATCAGGATTTTGATTACAAGGGACAGAAACCAACTTGGGCCAGCTTAAGTAAAAGGGGTGTATTCACTAAGAGCCGGATGCATATACTGGAAAGCTTGCAAAAAGTCCCCTGTCTATCCGGTCTCAGCTACTCCGTGTGTCTGCTTCATGTTCTTTATATTCTGTCTCTCTCCTCTCCTCCCTCCTCTGCCCTCGTCTCTCTCCTTCCTTCCTCTCTCCTTTCTCTCATTTGTGGAGGTAAATGGCTTTCCTACCTGAGTTTGCGTGTTACACTAACTTTGCATATAATGGTTCCAGACACACAGGAAACTAACTCTCCATCCCTCCTCCAGTTTCAGATTTCCCATAGAAAGAATCTTGTTGACCCAGCTTGGGACTCACCACTCTGACCAGGAGGACTGGTTTTAAAATAGAAACATGATTGCGGGAGATTTGCCCGGCATAGAGGGAATTGGTGTGGAGGCCTCTTACCAGGGAAAGGTGTCACTATAGGGTGATGCTGTGACCTTTAATTGAAAGTGTACTTCTGGAAGAGTTGAGCAGGAATAGGCTACCGTTGAATGAGTGAATGACGATGAAGCTTTGAAGCAGCGTCATTAAAGAATGCGTGTCCCTGTCCCTTTCCCAAACTCCTTCAGTTCCCAGGTCCCGAAGGAATCTATGAATGAGGGAAGCCGGAGACCACAGTGGTTAAGAGCACATGTCCTGGGGTTAAGTTGCCTTTGTATTTTGGATCCTGGCCTTGAGGACTCGAGCAAGTTGTATAACCTACCCGAGACTCAGGTTTCTCACCTGTAAAATGGGTATCATGAGAATTAAATACTTAACGTGTGTAAAGTGCTTAGCATAATACCTTCAGTGATGTAAGCGACATAATTTTTTTATGAAAACTAACTGATTGGGGCTGAAATTCTATCAAGAAATCCAAATATCTTCGGTAAACTGAGAAAGGAAAGATGACCTGGCACAGGCAAGTGGGTCCGCTTGGTTCTCCGGATATCCCCATGTATGCAGCCTCCGGGATGGGGGTTGGGGAGAGAATAATAAGGCACAGAGATCTTGTGGCGCCATTGGGGACTTCGGAGGTCACAGGCCATTTGGGCCAGTCACGCTTCCTTTTGTTCCTAGAGGTTTAATATTTAACTGCCTATTAAATGATCATGATTTGGAGGAGAGAAGACAAGAAGAGGAATTGCTTTCAGCTGGCCCTCATCTTTAAATAACCCGGGTACAACATCTTTTAAACACAAAGGAGACCATGTGTAAAACATTAGTTAAACTCAGATATAAATCTAGTCTTTGACCAGTCCAGAGCTAATCAATATGCTTTCCTACTCTCTTTGAACTTTGAGTTTGCTGGCAACAACAAAAATCCCAAACTCCATCCAAAACCATCGTCCAGACAGCCCCGCTCCCCTGCTCCCCTCCCTCGTGTCCCGTCTTGTTGACAGAGCTACTCCCGTTACCACATTCATTCCAGTGGTGATTCAAATTCTTCTGCAGAAATGGACTTGAAAGACAGAAAATTGCTCTTGTAATCAGCAAATAAGGAATCCTGGGCAAGGAATACAGAGCCACGAGTATGGATTTACTCTTCGCTTTCACAGACGTATTTTTCTCCATTATTTTCATTGAAAATTACGAGGAACTTATTTAAATAGCAAGGTAAACTGAGATGGAAAATTACCCATAATGAGAATCTTGATGAAAATCTAGACTGGCCTGATTTTAAGCACATCAAGGACACTTGGTTTAAATTGCAAATTCGCATATATTTGAAATGTGTTTGCTTAAATGTGTCAGCTTCAGGCACAACTAAACTACTCTGTTCCTTTCCAAAAATCAAGCATTTGCTTTGGAAAAAAATCATGCGGTTTGATGTACAAAGCAGAGGGGGAAGAAAGTAAGTAGTGGACGAGAAAGACCCACCCAAGGGCTGTAGCCAACTTTTCTAGGAAGATTCATGACCAGACCTCAACACCATCCTGCAACTCGTTCCAACAGATTTTACTCTAACTCTAAATCATCAGAAGCGACTGCTGCTGTTACCAGAACTGTCTTTGCCTCCAAAAGAGGAAAGTTCAGGATATGCAATATAATCCTCTCACTATCTAAGAGAGAAACCAGCCCATTTGTCCTAAGAACTGAAAACATCAGCTACGTAGTATACTACACATTCAGGTTTCATACCTCAATATTATATATCCTTTGCAAAAAAAAAAAAAAAAAAAAAGCAGGAGGAGAGGAGCCCACACAGGGTGCTTGGAAGCATCAGTGGTAAAATGGCTTGAGCTGGTTAACTATACCATACAAAAAACATTCTACCTATTGCAAATCCTTTTCAGAGAAAGGTAAGAAAATTCAGTCAACAACATTTTGGAAACCTTCTGAGATATTCACAACAAATGCATCCTTGCTCTTACCAGATGTGTAAACATTTATGTAATGCAGGGGTTTCATAACTGGGAGCGTGTCATGAAATGCAGCATGAATACTTTCTTCCTCCCTTTAATTTGAATGACTTCTTCCCTTTTAGGATCATTATTGCTTCATAGTGTAGCAGGGATGAGAGGACGTTGAAAGGTCATTCGTCTTGCAACCCAAATAGCAACATTGGCATTACTAGGGAGAAGCTGATTAGAAATCCAGAATCGAGTTCACCCCTGTCTTACTCAGAATCTGCATTTTGACGGGACCACCAGGTGTTGAAGGTTAAAATAGGCTAGTGTAGATCATTCCCCTGCCTCTGAGCAAACTGGACACAGTGGACAGACTGGTCTCATTCAGCCAATTCAGGTCCTTTATAGTTTGTCCTAGTTGAGTTATTGAGAGGAAAGGGGAAATATACTCATTTAGGAAAGTCTTGCATAGCATAACAGAGCAACTTTTTCAATACATTCAAGTGCCTGTTCTTGGAAGCCCTGCAGATGAAGTCAAAAGAAAGAGAAGCAAAAACGGATTGGGTTCAAACAACAACCTCTAATAAAGTAAGGGTAGTTCAGAAGCTGAGTCTGTAAGGGACGGGAGGAGCAATTTCATCAAACTACCAGTTCCAAAATTGTCTCCGCACTGTGGGTGATTTATAGCCCTGGACATTTAAAGGCTTGAGTCTCTTGCCATATTTCATTTCAGATTAGTAATTTTTAGTATATGTGCTGCCGAAGCGAGCACTCAGATTAGTAATTTATATCTAGTACTTCCTTGCAGCTTAAAATGAAGGCTCTGGAACTGGCAAATCAAATCTATCTGATGATCTATATGCTCATTCTGTAGCTATCCTGTAGGTTTCAGATTTGTAACTGGCTGGAATCTAGAAAACAAAAAACTCTGCGGGTTAATGGTAGCCCAATCTCTAAGCCAAAGACTTAGGGTAGTTATACATGTGTTCCAGTGGTCCTCAAGCCGAACATTAGTCACTTGGATTACTTGCTTTTAAAACAGCTTTCTTGAGGTGTAGATAACATACAATAAGTTGCACATACTTAAAGTGTGTAACTGGGTAAATTTTGATATATGTTATATACCTATCACCACAATCAAGCTAATCACCCCTAAAATTCTTGTGCCCCTTGATAATCCCTCCCTTCATCCTACAATAACTTACTTTTCTGCCACTCTACATGAGTTTGCATTTTCTAGAATTTTACATAAATGGAACCCTACTTTTTTTTTTTTTGGTCTGCCTTCTTTCATGCAGCATAATTATTGTGAGATTCATCCATGTTGTTGCATGTTTTAATAGTAAGATCTTTTTATTGCTGAGTAATATTCCATTGTACGTGCATGCTACATTTTGTCTAACCATTCACCACTGAAGGACATTTGGGTTGTTTCCAGTTTTAAATAATTATGAATGACACTGCTATAAACTTTAAAGTACAGGTGTGAATATAAGTTTTTACTTCCCCAAGTAAATGCCTAGAAGTAGGTGTGGCAAGCATACATTTAACTACATTTAAAATAAGCTGCTGAACTGTTTCTCAAAGTGGTTGTACCATTTAACTTGTCCACTAGAAATGTATAAGAATTCCAGGTGTTCTACATCCTCTCCCGCATTTGATACTGTCAGCATTTTTTATTTTTGCCATTCTAATAGATATGTAATGGTATATCCATTATGGTATTAGTTTTCACTTCCCTCTAACGACTACTGATGTTGAGAATATCTTCATGTGTATAATTTTCATCTCTATTTCTTCTTTGAGGGAGCTTTCAAATCTTTTCCTTGCTTCTTTAAACTAGACTTCACACCCAGTGTGGGTCTTGAACTCACGATCCTGAGATTGAGAGTCACATGCTCTACTGACTGAGCCAGCCCATGCTCCCCCTCATTTTTTTTATAATACATTTTGTTTTGTTTACTTTAATTGTTGAGTTTTAAGAGTTCTTTATATATTTTGTATGTAAGTCTTTTGTCAGATATATAACTGACAAATATTTTCTCCCAATCCTTTTGTTCCCTTAGCAATGTCTTTCAGAGAGAAGTTCTTAATTTTGATGAAGTCCAACTTATTAATTTTCTTTTATGGATTCTGCTTTTTGATATATTTTGTGATATATCTGAGAAATCCTTACCTAACTCTAAGGTCACAAAGATTTTGTGCTATATTTTTTTCTAGAAGTTTTATAATTTAGATTTTATATTAGGCCCACTATCCACCTTGAATTAATTTTTATATGTGATGCAAGGTTTGGAATGATGTTTACTTTTTTGCGTATGGATATCCAATAGCTTCTGTACCATTTATTGAAAAGACGGTCTTTTTTTTTTTTTTTTAAGATTTTATTTATTTATTTGACAGAGAGAGAGAGATCACAAGTGGGCAGAGAGGCAGGCAGAGAGAGAGGGAGAAGCAGGCTCCCCGCTGAGCAGAGAGCCTGATTCGGGGCTCGATCCCAGGACTCTGAGATCATGACCTGAGCCAAAGGCAAAGGCTTTAACCCACTGAGCCACCCAGGCACCCCAAAAAGATGGTCTTTCTGTACCGAATTGGCTTTGCACCTTTTTTGAAAGCCAATAGACCATATATTTATGGATCTATTCTAAATTCTCTATTCTTTTTTTTGTACATTCCATAGAATTTTTTACATAGATAATTATGTTATCTGATAACAAAGGCAGTTTACTTCTTCTTGTCCAATCCGGATTCCTTTTATTTTTTTTCTTGTCTTATTATGCTAGCTAGAAGCAGTACAATGTTAAATAGAAGTGATGACGGCAGATAAGCCTGCTTTGTTCCTCGTTTTAGAGGAAAAGCAGTCAGTCTTCCCATTGAGTATGATGTTAGCTTCATGTTTTTCATAGATGCTTTTTCTCAAGTTGAGAAGTTCCCTACTTTGCTGAGAGTTGCTTTTTAAAAAATCAGAAATGGATCTTAGATTCTGTCAAATCCTTTTTCTGGTTCTACTGAGGTAGTCCTATGGTTTTTCTTTTAATTATATGCAACTGTAAGACATTCATACGTTAATATGATAAATTAAATTGATTTTAAAATATCAAACCATCCTTACATTCCTGGGGTAAATCCCCCTTCATTATTATCTATTCTTTTTTTTATATATTTTTAGACTCTATTTGCTTAAGAATTTTTGCATCTGGGGGCACCTGGGTGGCTCAGTGGGTTAAAGCCTCTGCCTTCGGCTCAGGTCATGATCTCAGGGTCCTGGGATCGAGCCCCGCATCGGGCTGTCTGCTCAGCAAGGAGCCCGCTTCCCCCTCACCCTCTGCCTGCCTCTCTGCCTACTTGTGATCTCTTTCTTTCTGTCAAATAAATAAAATCTTTAAAAAAAAAAAAGAATTTTTGCATCTGTACTAATGAGGAATTTTGGTTTCTGGTTTTCTTGTAATGTTATTAGTCTGATTTTGGTGTCAAAAGTAATGCTGGTCTCATAGAATGAGTCAGGATATATTCCCTCCTCTTCAATTTACTTGAAGTGTTTGTATATAAAATCAGTATTATTTCTTCCTTAAATATTTGATAGTATTCACCATCTGGGACTGAAGTTTTCTCTATGGAGAGATTTTTAACTACTAATTCTATTTATTTGTTAGCTATAGAACTATCCAAGTTATCTATTTCTTCATGAATATGCTGTAGTAATTTGCACTTACCAAAAAATTTTTCCATCTTCTCCAAGTTGATAAAATTATTGGCATAAAGTTCTTAATATTTTTTATAATACTTTTACTATCTCTAGAATCTGTAATGATATCATCTCTCTCATTTCTGATACTAACAATTTATATCCTTTCTCCTTTTCCTGATGTATCTGGGCACAGGTCTATCAATTTGATTGATCTTCAAAAATAAAAAACAGCTTTCAGTTTCAGTGATTTTTCTCTATTGTTTTTGTTTTCTATTTTGCTGACTTCTTCATACTTATTATTTACATTTTTCTGCTTAGATTTAATTTTTTCTTTTTTTAGCTGCTTAAGGTGGAATCTAAAATCATTAGTTTGAGACCTTCCTTCTTTTCTAATATAAATGTTTATGTGTGTTAAATTTCCCTATAAATATATGTCTTGGCTGAATCTTACAAATTTTGATATGTTGTGTTTCCATTTAGTTCCAAATATTTCCTAATTCCCCTTTTGATTTCTTCTTTGACCCATGGATTACTTAGAATTATGTAAATCTGTTCCCAGATATTTGGATATTTCACAGATATTTTTTTGTTATTACTGTCTAGATTAATTCCACTGTGGTCAAAGAACACATTTTGTCTTATTTGAATATTTTTAAATTTCTTAAAGCTTATCTTATAGCCTAGAATATGGTCTATCTTGGAAAATTTTCTGTGTGCACTTGAAAAGAATGTGTATTCTAATGTTGGTAAATGGAATGTTCTTAAAATATCAAGTCAAATTGGTTGATGATATTGTTCAAGTCTCTCATATCCTTACTGATTTTCTATCTACTTGTTCTATCAACTATTGAGGCAAGGGTATTAAAACCTATAATTATAACTGTGGATTGTTTCTTTCTCCCTTACACTTATAAATATATCACTGCCAAGTCCACATATGATACCAGTTAATTCAGAATCTCTGGGGGGAGTGTGATTCAGGCATCAGTATTTTTTTTAAATCTCTGAATGATTCCAATGTGCCACCAACTTTGAGAACCACTGTCTCATGCAACACACATTATGGATTCAACAGATTGTCAAATGCATTGTCTTATTTTATACCTTTGAGGTAGGCATTATTCATTCCCATTTTGAAAATGAAATTAAGCCAGGGCACCTGAGTATCTGAGTCAGTTAAATGGCCGACTCTTGATTTTGGCTCAGGTCATGATCTCTCAGTCATGGGATAGAGGCCCACATCAAGCTTGGTGCTGAGCCTGGAGACTGCTTGGGATTCTCTCCTCTCCCTCTGCCCCACTCCTCTGCTCACACTCCCTCACACCTGTGCACACTCACGTGCTCTCTCTCTAAAAACAAACAAACAAACAGGAAAAAGAATTAAGTCTTGGATATTTGTCCAAGATGACAGAGCTGATCAGAGAGCCTAGCTGGGATTTAAACCCAGGTTTCCTAACTCAAAGTTGAGTGCTTTGAGCTACTTTTATTTTTTCTGTGAGGTATGTTTATTGACTTGAATTCTATCTGTATTTCTACTCTGTCTCTCTAGTACAGTCTTCTGGGTTGTGGGCAGGAGCCATGTCTAACCTAAAGCTTATAATTTGCACTGGACCTACCACAGTGTCTGTACTCTGGAGATGATTCTAAGGTTTTTCTTTTTCCTCTTGAAATATCTAAGTATCTGGGGTCATCTGACCACAAAGTAGTCATCAATCTGCCTTTTTCATGGTCTGTCCACAACCTAGGGTTTAAACCAGGCTGTAATTAACCCTGACATATGGGCTCTTCTCCAAAAACCTTCTCAGGCTGCAGACTATCAGCCTACTTCACTGCATTAATACATGACATTGGCTACCGGGGACCAGGTTTTGCCCCAAGCCACCCATACGAGTTTGGGGCAAGATTATGAGGGAAGAGCAGGTTGGGGTGGATGCATCTCGTATGTGTAAAGGCTGTTTGTTTGAGGGCTTCCAAGTGCTGGTACACTCTGATTAATTATGTTGGCCAAGGATTAATATTTAAAATCAGGAATGATTTGAATCATTCTTCTAGGTGACTTGCTCAGCTGCTCCCAGGGAAAGGATCAATCCCCCCCCCCCAAAAAGACCATTAATGTTTTAGAGACAGTGCATTCCAGAGAGATAAAGAGAAAGACTAATGGGATAGACAAAGACTAAAGCGCTCTGGTGTGCTTTCTCTCGTTCGTTCGTTCGTAGGTATGTCAGCTTCAATATAGACTAATGAGTCAGTGTGAGTTTGTTCTTTCTCATAAATATTCAACTATGCAAATCCTTCCCCCAACCTGCCTTCTTGGATCTATGTTCTATATCTGTTATCTTAGATCCCCTTACCTGACTTATCTCATTATCACCAAGTCACATTCTGAGTTCAAGACTTGGTAGTTGCTAATGTGCCTTCTTCTATGTTCTGAATGTTTTCTCAGTTATTGCCCTGAGCAAAAGACAACCACAACAAGTGAGGGAGCTTGGGGATTTTTTTTAAAGGATTATTTATTACCCAAACAAGTCTACAACACTTAACGGTATTTAAAAAGAAAAACAACTCATTTTCTACCCCTTTCTCTTCTCCCAAATTTCTTTCCAGTCTTCATTCAGATAGAGAACCTCATGATATAAGGTTCATATAATTCCTTTGTTCTACTTTCCTTGTCTTCTACTTTCTTATTTAATGTCACTTAAACACTTTTCATTGTCCTTATATAGTCTTCCTAATTTTCACTTTTTGTGGCCGCATGGTTTTCCATAGATATACCACAATTTGTTTAACCATTCTCCTGCTGCTGTGCTTCAAGTTTTTTCTAGTTTTCACCATTGTAAGTGATTAACCCATATCTAAGTGCATATAAAGATTTCCTCTCTTCTTCTTTTGAGTTACTTCCTTTGTAGAAGTTTCTAGGACTGCTATTGCTATGTGGAAAGATTTGAATGATTTTAAGGGGTGATGAGCCCTTAAAAAAGCAGTACCACCAGGTTCATAGCCCATGCCCTATCTTGATTTGTAAAATTAATCATGACACAGAAGGGCCAAGATACTTCCGAAAGCGTCACTTACTTCAGTTTTATCCCACAGAGTGGTGCAAGTGATAGAAGATGAATGGATCTCTATTAGCTTATTCCTTATGCCACTGAAGCCAACTAGGAAAAAAAAAAAAAATCAATTCCTCCCACATTTTAAGTGATGACCTTTGCAATAAGTCTTAAACTCCACAACAAAACCATGGGGCAAATCAAAGTTGTACCTCCTGTGATAAACCCTAGAAATGAAATGAAGACATACAGTGTGTGTGGCAGGAGAGTGGTGGGGAGGGGGATGCAGGTCAGATGTGATTGGAACGCCAGTGTCACAGTTGTCCCCTGCAAACTGGTCTCTGGGAGCTGGGTCAAGGCAAGCCAAGTTGAAAGCCAAACACAGACAGCAGCTGTTGAGAATGTAAAGTCTCGGGCCAGAGTGGGTAGGGAGCTGGGTGTGGTTGCCCAAAGGCCGATTTCCACCCCACCCTACAGGGCCAGGGACGGGCTGAGAGGAGCCAGCTTCCCGTGTTGCATTCCAGTCCTCCTTTTAGGGCTTCGTGGCAACGTCTCTGGGAATGCCTCTTGCAGCACACACCTCCCTCAACATCATCACCGCTGGAAGACACCGAGGTTCTGCGAATGCCACGTCCAGAGAGCCAGGACACAGGACTGACCTGCAGCTACCACACAGTCCCAGCTATAGCCCTGGCTTAAAGTACAAGTAAATCCCACCCTGGGACTAACTGAAACTTCAGGGAGCACGTGGATCTTTCCTGTGTTGCACAAGTAAGTGCTGAGCTGTAAGGGCCACACCATCCTCTTCAACCATTTCCCAGAATGTTTGATGGGAGCCCATGCAGGCTGCATCACTGAGCAGAGAATCTTCGTGATGCATTTCAACATCACTTTCCTTGGAAACCCTGACTGCTCCACTGTCCAGAAATAATCCGTCAGATTTTTTGCTTTGTAGAAGTCATACCGTAAAAACACCCATAATCAAATTCCCCAGTTAGGACCCCTGCTGATATTATGGAACAACAGAGTCAAGAGGGAAGAACAGTGGGTCAGACACTGACATCTTTTTTTTTTTCTTTCTCTTTCCACTTTTTTTTTTTAAGATTTAATTTATTTATTTGAAAAAGAGAGAGCACCAGCAGGGGGAGGGGCAGAGGGGGAGGGAGAAGCAGGCTCCCTGCTCGGGGAGGGATAGGGGATCGATCCATCCCAGGACCCCGGGATCATGACCTGAGCAGAAGGCAGCCGCCCAACCAACTGAGCCATGTAGGTGCCCCCTCTTTTAACTTTTTTATCATGAAAATTTTCAAACACACAAAGCAAGAGAGAATGGAATAATAACCCCCACGTCCCCACCACCCAGTTTGAGCGGTCCCCAAATGTGCCAGTCTTGCTTCATCCGTCACCCCGCTCCACTCCTATACCCCCACAAATATGCACATTTTTCTTTTTTTTTTTTTTTTACAGGAATTTTTAAAAGCAAGTCCCAGACACGGTGTCATAAATACTTCAGCATACATCCCTAACCAGCAAGGACTTTGTTTTTTGACATAACCTCTGTAAGGCACTAGTATTTATTTAGGAACTACTGATATTTGTTAGACATCGAGTATTTGGCACAAGATATTACAGTAAGATTCTTTACAGTTTATTTCATGAAATCTCAGCTCAGCAGAGAAACACCTTGGAAATTCACAAGCTCCCCAGGAGAAAGAAATGCCCTGGCCTGGAGAACATTACTACTTGCATTTTACTCATGACGAAAACTGCTCAGCCAACTCAGGGTAAGCTGTGGAGAGGCTGCAGTCCAGGAGATGGCAAAGCCTGGAACAAAAGGCTTGTCAGAACCTGACTTTGCTCCATCCCCCTGGATATTCAGGGTATTCGAAGGGCATTGCTTCCTCATCTGAAAACCGGCTTTTTTTTTTTTTAACTACCTTACACCTACCATTTGAATTTACATTGTCAAGACAGAAACACCCAGCCTTCTTGAAAAGGTAACACCTTAAAAAAAAGAGCAGAGTTTTGACAGATCCACTTGACTTACCAGGCACGTATGCATTGAGAGCACAGGGGAAATGTTGCTTCATGCAAAAGCAATCTCAGTATAAGTATTTCCACTTACTATATGCTGTTCCTTTGCAATCCTACACCTAATCTGTATATCTATACTCAGGAGGTTTAGCTACATTGGGTTGGTTTACCTCAGTAAAATGGAGACTGCCTAGAGGCGCCTGGGTGGCTCAGTGGGTTAAAGCCTCTGCCTTTGGCCTGGGTTGTGATCTCAGGGTCCTGAGATCGAGCCCCACATCGGGCTCTC
>CM053610.1:88652814-88734457 GCA_028646535.1 Procyon lotor | reverse complement strand
TTTACTATATGCTGTTCCTTTGCAATCCTACACCTAATCTGTATATCTATACTCAGGAGGTTTAGCTACATTGGGTTGGTTTACCTCAGTAAAATGGAGACTGCCTAGAGGCGCCTGGGTGGCTCAGTGGGTTAAAGCCTCTGCCTTTGGCCTGGGTTGTGATCTCAGGGTCCTGAGATCGAGCCCCACATCGGGCTCTCTGCTCAGCGGGGAGCCTGCTTCCCCTTCCCTCTCTGCCTGCCTCTCTGCCTACTTGTGATCTCTCTCTCTCTGTCAAATAAATAAATAAAATCTTTAAAAAAAAAAAAAAAAGACGGAGACGGCTAAGCATAGCCTTGGGAGGAGTCTTTGACTCAAGGACAGACTGATAAACCCACTTTCGATCACGAAGAAGATCCCACACTTGACTTTGGGCTTCTGCCTGCTGCCAGACCTCCTAACTGAAGTCTCCTATACTTGAAACCCCAGGTCAGCCAGCATAGGCAGGCATCGCACTGCTGACTTCCCCTCGTTAATGCCCTCCTCCAGCTCACATCACTTTATGCAATTTGCTACCACAGCATCTGTCTCGGACTCTGACAGTCCCAGGTCAGACGGGATACCCTCTCCAGGTCCAGGCAACCACGGCGGGAGATTGGGACAAGTCATATGAAGCAGAGGCTGGGAGCTGCAGTTGTGGGTGAGGGCTGTGCATAGGGAGTAGGACGAATTCTGCAACCTGAACCAGCACTGTACGTAATGCCCCTTAGAAACAGAGCTGTTCTCACATAGTGTGATAAATGTTCCCTCCATCTGGACCACCCATTGGATGCCTGGGGTATGTGACTTGCCCCTTTGCCACCTTCACTTTTTTCAGGTCTCTGCACAATCCCCGTTATCAGAGAGGCCTTCCCTGCCATCTACATCCAATAACACACATCTGCTCCCAAAGGAAATCCATGGAGAGATACAGATGAGCTTTACAGCGCTAATACTCACCCCGAAACCCCAGCTGTTCTAATAGGAATGTCTATTTCTTAAATCCGTGTTCTCTGTGACTATCTTCTGTAGAGCTTCTAACCACGAACTCATACTTTGTTCTTATCCTTCAGAGTCCACGTGAAGCCTTCCAATGGCCTGACTCTAACAAACTCGCAAGCGCATATGCTTTAAGAATAATATACCCCTCTCAGAGCTACGCCACTGAAAGGTGCTCCTCCAACAACAGAAAGATTTATTACTTTCTTCCCCCACAGAAAAGCCACGGAAATATTTCCAACTTGACTGTAGTAGTGAGTTCCAAGTTTCATTAAAGAACCGGCCAGATGCTTCCTCCTAGCTTGTGTGGGAAGAAGTTAAGATAAAGAGCATTTGAAACTCTACCTCGGCACACCTGCCTCATACCTTATTCCCTTCTGATAGGTCTTCTTCCTGCTTCCCCCAGGTTGGGGATATAGACCTGCCTCCCCAGGCACCGGGGGCTCCGGAAGCCCCCTGACCCCGCTCCATCTGCTATTAATAACAGATGGCTCTTATTGAATTGCACACCTGCTATAAACCAGGCACTGCACCTTACAAATTATCTCAAATTCTTAACCCCCAAACTGGAAAAGAGCTGTAACCTGAGCGCTGTCTGGACAGCCCTTGTAACCTTGACTTTTTCTTTTTCTGCTTTTGTTACCAAGAATCACTTTCTTCCAGTGTATTTGCAGAAAGGGAGTTGGTCTCTCAGCCCCAAAGCCAGTCCAGGCTGCAGCCTGTTCCTCTGCGCTCACCTGCTCCTAAATTCCACATTCAGCCAAGGTCTCTGCTCACTCTAGTGTGGGTTCTAGCCTCTGCTCTGAGGCTGCTATGCTCTTTCAATGTGACATTGACAGTGGCCTCAGGGGTGTAGTAGACAGAATAATGGCACCCCCAAGAATGACCATATCCTGGATCCTGTGGATGTATTACCTTACATGGCAAAGGACTTTGCAGATGTGATTAAGTGAAGGACCTTGAGATGGGGAGATTATCCTGGGGAACACGGTGTAATCACAAGAGTCCTTATAAGGGAAAGAGGGAGGCAGGAGAGTAAAAGTCAGAAAAGGAGAGGTGGTGAGGGAAGCAGAAGTCAGAGGGATACAAGGAAGGGGTTGAGGAATGCAGGCATTCTTTAGGAGTTGAAAACAGATTCTAGCCTAGAGTCTCCAAAAGGAACACAGCCCTGCCAACACCTTGGTTTTAGGTCTTCTGACCTCCAGAAGGGTAAGATGATAAATCTGCGGTGTTTTTAAGCCACTAAGTTTGTGGTAATTTGTTACACCCACAAGAGAAAATAATTCAAGGGACGATGCAGGGAAACCACACTTGCCTTTGTTGTCTTAGACACACATGTATAAACCACTTCACTGTAAGTTTGGGGATAAGTACGAAGGGAAAAAAGGTGGATATTAAATATGATTGTTCCCAGAGCCCAATGGAAGGAGGAAAAAAAAACCTTTCACAAGGTCCTTCATCATCCCCCATTTCCTAGCACTGCTCACCAGTCCAAGGTCCACCCTCTTTTTCTTCTTTTTCTCTGTAAGCTCACTGTTCCTTTCTCCATGGTGAAATTCATTCACTCAGCAAACATTTACTGAGTGCCTACTATGTCCCAGGCACTGTTCTAGGCGCTGGCAATAGAACTGTGAACACAAGAGAAAATAACACAAGCTATCACAGGGCTTATGTTTTAATGCAACCCTCCTTTCATGATATTCCCACCCAATAAGGTCCACCCAACCCTTAGCCTCTACCCCAAATATGACCATCTGTAACATACAAATAACCCACAACAATATATTTCTCAATGTCTGAGTTACTCCATTAAGGCTCATGCCATGCCATGTAGTTAGATGATTCCCAGAAAATCCATGGTAGACTTCATTTCCCAAGTTCTTATTCTCTTCCAGGTCCCTCTGCCAACACAAAGTCAAGATACCCCTCCTCATTCTTCCTGTGGTCTTCTGATTTGCTTCGAGGAACTCTTCGATCACACAAACACACACCCCAAAGACAAACCCATCAGTCTCAGTCTAAGTCCATGTTACGTAGGATGCCTTCCTAAAGGTAACATATGTTGCCCAACTAAATTAAGACATGGCTTTACTTCTGTTGTGCAGAGCAGCTCCAATCCCCCCTTCTCGGCCTCCACCTGTAGACTGTGCCTACCCGTACACCAGAAACGCCACCTGTTACTGTGCCTTTCTAAAAGGAAAGACCTTCAATTGTTACCATTATCCTCTGCTACTCAGAGAACTGGTAGAAGCTTGACAGATGTGCTTTTTTGATACACTGAACCATGTGAAATTTCTACCCAGGGCTTCCTCTCCTAACAGATTCCACTAGGAAGTGAATTCACGCCCTGTGGTCCCCATCCATAGCAAACCCTGGAGAGTTATGAGACTTTTCTTCTTCCAGTTCTAGAACGAACCCCCAAGGCGAAGTACATTTTAATCACTTAAAATGATCCTCCCCTCCTCTCTTATGGGCTTTTTTTAAACTAGTAATCCACAGGCACCATCAGGCAAATACTTTTGATTAAAACAATTCTCTGGGCATTAAGAATTACAGAAGGAAAGATTATAAGGTATCGATTCCCTTTAAGCTTACCACCATTAGCTTCATAATGCTGGCTGCAGAGTAATTATTACAATATAAATAATAATACATTGATTACGTGTTTACTCGGTGCCAGGGACTTCACTAAGTTGCATTAGCTCGTTAGTCCACACCAATGAGTCACCTTACCTGTCCATATTTCACAGGTGAGAAAATGGAGGTCAGGAAGGGTTAAGGAAATTGCTCCAAGGTCACACTGCCAAGCCAGGGCTCCAACACGGGCTTTCTGCCGCCCAGACCCTGACCACTATTGGTGCTTCTGCGCCACACTTTAATAACTGGGAGGCTATCCAGGTGGTACCTTCCCATTACAGTGGAAAACTTCCAAGTGAAGATAATAAAGGAGGAAAAGAAAGACAGGTTTCATGAGCCAATACGATCACCCTGAGAATTAAAGATAGATAAGAAGAAACCTGAAGCCAGGAACAAGAAATGCTTCGCAAATTAACAGCCAATTGAGCAATGGTCGTTTGGAAAACTTGTGGTTTAGAGTCAACAGTGATGTTGGGACTGGTGGCAACGTTTATTTTGAAAGTGTCAAGGACTGCCACCTCCATTTAGATACCTTTAATAAATGAGAGTCTAAAATACTCTAAAGAGAATCCCAGCAGAGATCACAAGCCAAAAACCCTTGGCTTCCAAAATAACAGGGGCTGCCTCTTCCCAAGTTACCATGCACAGAAGCAAAATTTGGCAATCTGAAACAAAGGATTTTGGTCTTGTTCTTACCATTGCTTCCACAGAAGGAAGCAAAGCAAACCACTGGGTTCTATCCACTGCAACTCCCGAGGACCCAAATCTTCCCAGGTGCTGCTCAGAAGAGGATCCCATCCTGCTCTCTGCCCAGGGAAATGGCCATTTTGGAGGCAGCCTTTAAAGAGTGCAGGGTGGGATTCTTTGACCTCCACTTATTTTCTGCAGAGTTCTGTTTCTTGGGGAACTTTTCAACATACAATCGAGCTGCTGGTCTGACACCATTTTCATTGAGTAATTCATGGTGATGTCACGCCAGCCAGGCACTAGGGGAAGCCCTGCTTTTATGGGTTGGCTCTTAATTTAGGAATTTTTATTTTCTGACTTCCCTCCCTTTTTTGCTGGACTCCACTGCTTTTGAGCAAGATGCCTGAGTGGTGAAGTGTTGCCTGCTTTTGAGAAAAGGAATTCCTGCTCGTTGAGAGGCGAATGATTGAGTGAAGGCAAAATGTGCGTCCTGTAACAGTACATCTTAATTGGAGAGTTGGCAAGAGAGGAAGGATGTGTGGGCCCGGTGTGGGCTCTGGGCTCATGATGGGGTTCATCAGGCCGAGCCCTTAAGGTGGGCTGGGGATTCACAACCGCTCCCTGGTGCCACCATCCTGTGGACCTGGGTAGCCAACCGGCTCCTACCTGGCACCTGGGCAACCACACCTAACCCCCATCCCTGCCTCCCTTCCTCACCTCACGGTTGTTCCGTACAGCGAGCAGAGCCGGCAAAGGCAAAGACGAGCTTGGCAAACCTCGCCTGTAAAAACCTAATCCAAACAGCATGTCCGCTGAGCTCAGCGGGGTGACTCATGCGCAGTGATGTGTGAGGCCAGCGAGCAGAGATTAGGATCTGGCCCGCCCGCCAGCCTAGCCTGCACTTCCTTTGATCGACTCTGATGGTTTTTAATTCTGCAGAAGCAGCTTCCTGCCAGCAGCAAACACTTCTTGGTGGAGGCTGGAACCTTGTCGATGCTGACCTACTTGTCGGCAGAGAGGCGAGGCTGGGGTGTGTGTGATAGTGCAGGGACACCCTGGGCTCGCAGCCCCCCCACTCCTCCTCCGTCCCCCACACCCCTCCTCCCCACCCCCCACCCCGCCCCTGGGAGCCCAGAGGGGAGCCTCTCTCTCGGAGGTGCCCAGGGCCACAACCGACAGCCGAAGCTGGCTGCTTAGCCAACACCAGCAAGGTCAAGCGCGTGAGCAGCCTGGGCTCTAAACCTGGTGCTGGCGTTGGTTAAGTCACATGGTAGTAAAGGAAAGTGGGACTCTCTAGGGGAATTTTTTTTTTTTAACTTTTTTGTAAACTGAGGCATCTCTAAGGACAGTGTCTGGCACAAAATGGAGCACTCTCTGGGTTCTCCAGAAGTTCTTCTTTTCACATTTGTTTTGCTGGACATGGAACACATTTGGAGTATATTACTCTTGAACTTTTTTTGTCCCCAGCTTGAGTGGAATGGGTTTGCCCCTGGACTCTTCCAGATGCCCTCAATGACCAATGCCAAGCAGAGCACCTGAAACCAGGGTCTCATTCTCTCTCTCTCTCCCTCCTGTGCCCAATCTTGCTCTCTCCTTATTCTCTCTTTTCTCAGAGAGTACATGAGTGATTCTCAGCCTTGGCTACCTTGGTGGTTATAACCACCCTGGGGGGGGGGGGTTGTTGAAAAAAACCCTATGCCCCAGATCCACTCCAGAATAATTCACTCAGAGTAATCTGAGGGTAGGACCAGACATCAGTCATGTCTAAAGCTCTCCATTGTGCAGGCAAACTTGGGAGTCATTGAAATGTTAGGGTCTCGGGCACCTGGGTGACTCAGCTGTTAAGCATCTGCCTTCAGCTCAGGTCATGATCCCAGGGTTCTAGGATCGAGTCCCGCATCAGGCTCCCTGTTCAGAAGCCTGCTTCTCCCTCTCCCACTCCCCTGCTTATGCTCTCTCTCACTGTCTCTCTCTCTCTCTGTCAAATAAATAAATAAAATCTTTAAAAAATAAAAATAAAAAAGAAATGTTAGGGTCTCATGGCATCAACCACAGTAAACCCAAAGAATGGTTCTTACCTCCCTGTCTGTCCTCCCCACCACCATTCAGTTTGAGGGCCTTCTGGAGTCTGGTGTGTACTTTAACCACTTTAAGGTAAAATGGTATCTGGTTATTCAAAACATTGGATATAATTTTGAATTATGTGTAGACCATAACTGATTCCAAATACATCTTTGCCCCATAGATTCTTTTCATTTAATACAAGCGTTCATGTAATTTTTTTAAAGATGTTATCTGGTTGGGATAACTAGTCTACCTATTAAGAATTTGTTCAGCTGATTAAGCATATCTACCATCCCACTGAGACTTAGAACAGAGAATGACATGGAAACTGAAATGCAGAATGGGTGGGTCTTACAAGGAAGAAGTAGGGGATGGTTCAGCACACAGAGCAATGATCAGCCCAGTTAGAATTCCTGGGAGGCAGGTTTGTATGTGTGGGTGTCAGGCTGTGAGTAGGGCTTCGAGATAAAATAAGGACCTTTAGTTAAATTTGAATGTCAGATAAGTGACAGATAATGCAATATTGGAGACATATTTATACTAAAAAATTATTTGTTGTTTATCTGAAAATCAAATTTAACTGGGAGTTCTCCATTTGGTTTGCAGATCGGGAAATTCTAGTTGAAGATGGCAGGTTCCTAAAGAGGAGACTCTTGGGCATTTGAGGGACTGGTAGGCCTCACCTGGGTGGCTCCTGTCCTCCAGGAGGCATGGGGAAAACATGCAGACACATGGGGGTGTCCCAAAGACTGGGGATTGCTGCTGGCATCTAGTGGGTGTGAACCAGATGCCAAACATCCTGCAGTAAGCAGAGTAGTTCCAATGGACGATTGTCCCATCTGAAATGCCAGTGGCACCCAGACCAGTGCCACCTATCTCACCCTTTTACTAAGAACTGACCCTATCACCTTCACATAGTTGCTCCCTAGAAAGCAGTGCACTGGCCACTCAGAGAAGTTCAGAGAGTGTCCCCCTAGGAAAGAGTAAACCAGGCAAAGTCCCAGGTGCTTGTCCCAAAGCCTCCTTGAATCCAACTCAACCATACAGAAGGTCCAAGGGAATAAATCCAGGCCTTCAGAGCTTACAATAAGTACTGCCTCCTTCAGGAAGCCTTCCTTGACTGCTCCAATATTCACTGATCTGTCTCCTCTAACCCCTGAAACCTTGATTCTTTTAATTTAGTACTTGAACATATTCTTGTAATGATTGCGTGTGTTCTGGCCTGTGAGTTAGTCTCTCTGACTAGCCTGGCGACATCAGAAAAGTGAGATCAAGGTCTGGGTGAATTTGATTATGTTACCGATTTGTTGGTTGGCTTTGCTGTTTGTTTTACTTTGCCTCTTTTAAAAACTCTGATGTAGGGGCACCTGGGTGGCTCAGTCGTTAAGCGTCTGCCTTCAGCTCAGGTCATGATCCCAGAGTCCTGGGATCAAGCCCCACATCGGGCTCCCTGCTCGGCAGGAAGCCTGCTTCTCCAGCTACCATTCCCTCTGCTGTGTTCCCTCTCTCGCTGTGTTTCTCTCTGTCAAATAAATAAAATCTTTAAAAAAAAAAACCCAGAAAACAAAAAACTCTGATGTAGCTGAAATTAAATGTACAAAAAGGTGAGGCAATTAAAGGAAACATAAAAAGGAAGATGAGAAGCCACCCAGAGGAAAGGGAAGAGTAGGAACCAGAGATAAGATAATTGTGTAAATGGATATTAAATTTAGATCTGGGACCCCTGACAGTCAAAGCAAAAAGGGAAACAAAATTGTTCCATCACTCTTATTGTCTGAAAAAAAAGGAAGCACTATCAGCTCCCGAGGAAACGTAATGTCTTTCCTCCTGCTAAAAGCTAAGTGAAATTTATCAGATCTTTAAAAGGCAGGACTCTGAGAAACATAATGGATAATGTCTTCACTTGAGTTTTCAGAAGATCCCAAAAACGTAGGGTTTTTTTCCCCCTATCTCTTATGTTTCCTTTGTAAGAAATCTGGGACTATCCTAATGAACCTTGGCTCAGTGAAGGCGTTTTTATAAGGAGCTAAGCTAATATATTCTAAATGTATTCGTTTCCAGTGGTCTGATTAATAAAGGGGCACTGAGAAGTTTTCAACTGCCCAGAGCTTTTATGAAGTTTTTATGTGTGGCTCCCCTAGCAGCTTCTGACAGCCTCAAGGAAGAGGCGGGGATGCTGTCGAAACTAGGCTTGGGGTAGGGGTAGAGGAAAGACGGCCACCTCCGCGTGGAGGTACAGCCATGTGTGGCTACAGCCGCATTCTACTTCACACGCGACCTTGTTCCCTGCAAGCTAGCATCAGACTGTTGGACTTACCCACCCTGCCTAGAAGGTACTTCCCAGCCACATCCCCAGGAAAGGGATAAAGGAAAACACTGTGTCACCAAGGTCCCACCTCAGGGTAGGATCCTGGGAATGACTTGAGACCTTGCCTGACCACGTGTAGCATCCCTTAATGAGTGCTACCTTTGGGGATTAGTTTGCCGCTCCTTAAAGGCAGAGAACAAACAATTAGATGACTCAAAAAAGAGTTTCCTTTTTTGGTTTTATTTGGGTCTTCTTTTTTTTTTTTTCCTTTTTTTTTTAACCAACTCCCTAAACGGGTGGGAGACTAAAACAAACAAAAAATAAACCATAGATTAACCCCCCCGCCTCCCCGGGCTGCACAACATCAGGGAGAGGAGGAAACTGTGGCCTGGGGCTTTGAGGGCTCGCTGATTAGCACAGATGTTCCCCCTCCCTACCCACAGCCTCCATCTCAGACGCACCAATCCTTGTGCTTGGTGGCTAACAGTGACAAAACCAAGATGAATCACCGTGTGTCAAGATCCATAGATTATCGAAAGACTAAGTAGCAGGTCTGGGATGAGAGATCAAAGCCAAAGGTAAAACGCTCTGACCTAGGCTTTGTCGTTTGTTTTTAGATGGTGGCAGCTTCGATTTCCTTTCTGCTGGCCCAAAAGGGACTGGCTGGAGCATTCAGAGCTGATCTAGCTGCAGGTGGAGGGGCTGCTTGAGCCATCAGGAAGCCTCCCCGCCACCCCATCCCCTCTCCCCACTGGAGGCTGGAGAGGGAGAGGGCCAGCCAGGGAGAAGTCTTTCCCTCCTCCCTTGAGAGGAGGTCAACTGTTTGTGCTGGCCTGGCTTCCTAAAGGGCTTGCTTCTCAGGCCAGTGGGTACTGCCCTGCCCTTGGTGCTAGAACGGGTATGCTGGACTCATTTCCAACTCTGGTCAGTCAGCGGTGTCGATCCAGGCCCTCCCCTTCACTTGGAATTAGAGGAAGGGGGGCTAATTGGGGTCATTTCTGGCTACTCAGCATCTGAACTCCTCTCCCGAGCTTAGGACATTTACCACCTCACGAAACTTAGAAAGAGCCCCAAAGTCCAGATGCTTTCTTCTCTGGTCTCCTTTGGATGTGGACACACAGTGGGACTTGGCCAATCAGGTGCTCCTACTTCAGATGGAATCAGAAATGAACTGGCATCGGGGCGCCTGGCTGGCTCCATCGGTTAAGCATCTGCCTTCAACTCAGGTCGTGATCCCAGGGTCCAAATATCCAGCCCTGTGGCGGGCTCCCTGTTCAGCAGGGAGTCTGCTTCCCCCTCTCCCTTTCCGCCCCCCCAACCTCCACTCATGCACAATCTCTTTCTCTCTCTCAAATAAATAAATAAAAATCTTAAGAAGAAGAAGAAGTAGTAGGAAAAGGAGTTGTTGTTACTGATACCAACAAAGAGGGACAGGGGAGAATCCTTTCCGGGGGATGCTGCAGGGCAACGGCAGTATCCAGACTCCCAAGGGCAGTGGTGCCCATGGCCGTGTCCAGTGTCCAGGGCAGAAGGTGGTGCAGCATGAGCTGTGGGGCAGCCCTGGGCGGCAGCTGCCTTGGTGTCCTTGGTGTCCTCATCGCTCCCTTTCTGTGCTGGGACTATGCCTATAGCCTGGGGTGTGATCCTGAGTTCCTGGGCCCTGTGTTTTCTGAGGCTGTTTCTCCAGCCTTCTCTGTGAGTCCCTGGGTTACTCAATAGCCTTTCAACAGCTTCCTTCTCCACTTAGATCCGTCAGAGTTGGTTTCTGTTGCTTGCAGCCGGGAACCCTGACTTTGTCCAACTACAACTGGTTTCAGTCAATCGTTTACAGATGCTCCCCCTCGCCCCCCACTGCCTGCATTCTTCTTGTCTCTGCCCTCCTGGCAATTCCACAAGTAATCCAGAAAAGGAGGAATAAGCATGCAGAGAATTTGAGCGCAGCTGGGAAGTGAGCCAAGAGAACCCTGAAGAACGTGAATATTAGAGCTCTCATTTTGTCAGGTGGGGTGGATGCAGGATTAAGGAGGCAGAAGGCTGCGGGCTGTGCATTAGGTTTTATTTTTCAACCCAATTTGGTTTTACAGTGATTATCTGGGGCACTTAAAAATCCCACCAGGGTATGGAGGGAGCCTGTCTTGTTTTCTCTAGTACCCTGTTCATATTGGATACTTAGTAAATAGTAGCAACGGGGTGATGATGGAAGTCTCAGGAAGAGAATTCAGGGAAGGGAAGCTTAATATATCCTTAATGCCTCTTTAAAAAAAGAATTGTCTCAACTCGGTGGGAGCTGACGATTAAGGCCTGTGAGTCCAGCCAAGCCAACGCTGCAGATATGTGGTTGTGTTGACTGAAGAGCAGGAGCCTGGAGCTTTAGCCATCAGACTGTCAGAGACAGAGACAACACATTCCCAGGCGGGCAGAGCCTGACTTGGGTCTAGGCCAGATAGAATGCCGGTCTGTTTCTTCTTTGGAAGGGGGCCCCTAGAGTGTGCCTGCAAAGCTGAACTGAGATGGTTCTCCGAAAAGCATTCTGAATCAATTTCAAATGCGTTGACAGTATTTGGTTGAAACCCCAGAACTGGGTTGGGGGTGGGTAGGGTTAGTTTGAATCTAGAAAACCAAGGGCAGGTTTCCGTGTCAGCTACCTTAACTGTGTAAGAACCTCAGTCCGTCGGCTGTAGTAAGCTGGTTTTAAGTGACACTGACATTTGGATTTGGATCCACAGGGCGCATTTGCCACAAATTAACTGACTTTGATTCTAATTCTTGTCTGTGGCACTAACCCGTGAAACCTTACCTTAGGTAAGTCTCTTAACTTAGTCTAAGCTTTCATTTCCCAATTTCAAAGTCCCTGGTTTTAAAATAGAGGGTTTAGGGGTGCCTGGGTGGCTCAGTGGGTTAAAACCTCTGCCTTTGGCCCAGGTCATGATCTCAGGGTCCTGGGATCAAGCCCCGCATCGGGCTCTCTGCTCAGCGGGGAGCCTGCTTCCTCTTCTCTCTCTGTCCGCCTCTCTGCCTACCTGTGATCTCTCTCTCTGTCAAGTAAATAAAAAATCTTTAAAATCTTTTAAAAAATAAAATAGAGGGTTTAGACCATCTCGATCACCCATTTCCTATCTAAAATGTGACCTTTCTCTTATTTTCCTTAAGGACAAAAATCACGTGTTCTTCTTCAGTATGCCCTTTCCATCCAAGTACAAAGCTGGACACAGCAGGCACAGACAGCCTGCACTATGGCCATGTTCCAGAAAGGCCTAGGCCCAGACTCCTCTAAGAACTTTCTCGAGCCAGGACCTAGGGCCAGCAGTGATAAAGTTAGAAGAGGAAGAGCACTGGCATCCTTTGATCTATAACTGGTTACAGAACCTTCTAAACAGCTTGTAGCACTCAGGTTTGCTGCTGGAGCTGGACTTCCAACGCCCCCGCGTGAAGCCCAGGCTCATCTTTGCATTCACATTGAAGAGTAGAAGACGGCAACAGCCAACACTTCCAATACGGCCTGGGGCTGGTGGGGGAGAGAAATACATATTTGTTAAAGCTGGGCTCTAGAACTTGGTTTCAACATGCGGAATCGGGGGCGACTCTGTCTGCCGGGCGAGGGTGCTGCGATGCTTTCCATCCTG
The DNA here is from genome assembly GCA_028646535.1 of Procyon lotor. Taxonomy (NCBI): domain Eukaryota; kingdom Metazoa; phylum Chordata; class Mammalia; order Carnivora; family Procyonidae; genus Procyon; species Procyon lotor. The sequence goes on along the minus strand of CM053610.1, from coordinate 88,722,121 downwards.
GGCTTAGAATAAGTCACCAGTGACAGCAGACAGGATGGTCATCTTACTTCCTCTGCTTCCTTCTGGGGAACAGGAAAACAATTAAGTCCCAGCACGGGGAGCAGGGAGGAGAGAGAACGGCAACAGACACGGGAGCTCAGCTGCCAACAAAGATCTGAGGTACTACATCGCTCCGAGCAGGGGAGGCAAGCCTTCCTGAATCCAGGCGCCCCAACATGATTGTGAAAGCCACACCCATGGGCCCACAGTCAGCCAACACTGCTGCAGAACCAGTGAGACACCTTGGGACGCTGCTCAAGTTTCTGGAGACCTCTCTGTAAAAGGTGTAAAAAAGACCTCTTTGTCCCCTGCAGATGCATGGAACCCCAGTGGGAGGTGATCCTGGAGCTGCCACCCAGAGCTGAAAATCCCATTTTTTTTTTTTAAGACAAAGTTAATTTCAGAGATTTTGTTCTCAATTTTGTCCTAGGGCTCCGAGCCAACTCCTTCTTTCTCAGTGGCGGCCGGCTGGCAGGGCAGACCGAGCGAGCAAGCGCAAAGAGCTTTGATGTCAAGAGAGGTAGGCAGGGCAGGCCCCAGTGGAAAACTGTGAAATCAGCAGAGTTATCTCGGGCACTCCTCCCTTCCCCCTTGCTTCCCCTTTCTCCACCCATTTCCCCCTCTCGGCTTCCAGCTTCTCATTTCCCAGGGGACCCTGGAACTTATGAAAACCCACCCCTCCAAAGATGTGAGGGGGCCAGCTTGTGGCTCCAGCTATCAAAGTCTGCTCTTTCTCCCCCCCTCGTCTTAAACAAACAAAGGCGTGCATTCCCTACATTTCCTAAGGAAAGAGAGTGAATATGGAAACCTTGTCCTTTGTGCTCTCTTGGTGAAACCCCAAAAGCCTGGGGCCTCAAGTTTGGAGTTGTCTTCCTGCCTCCTGGGGCTTTAAAAGGAATCAGAAGGGCCTCAAACCGACACATCTGCTCGGTTTATGGCTCAAATCTAAACCACAGATTATAAAATGATAAATCGCGGTTCGAATCTCTTCCAGGAAAGACTATGCCGTCAAGATTAAGTTACAGCCTCACGGCCGTGTGAGTGAGCGTCGCTGCTGACTAACTCTCTCACTCATTTTCCTGCCGGAGATGTTTTTTCTACGTGAACTTTCACTGTTTCTGAACGCTTTAAACAAAGAAAATGACCGAAGGCAGGAAAAACATCGGGACTTCTTAACCCATGGAGCCTTTCTCAGACTTCATTATGTAACGGCTGCTTTCGTTTTGTGAGCACCAAGGGAAGTTGAAGAAATCTCTTTCTTCTTGAGCGCTGAACTGCCCGAAAACAGTGACACGTGGCCTCACGTGGGCAGCGACACTCACTTCAGACTCTAGTCGGCATGTGGAGTGTGTGGTAAATCAAAGCTGCCTTAAGGAATCTGGGTCTTAAAGTATCTGTTTCGTGATTTGGGCAGGATTGCAACATGAATTACTGTATTTCGTCCCCATGAAAATCAATTCTTGAGAATTCTCTCACAGGGCCCGGTCTAGCAACAGAGGAGTGTGACAAGTAATGAGGCCCCAGGCAGGCTTTCCCATAAGGCTGCTCCTCTCCACCAGAGCTTTGGCAGGCCCGAGGAGGAGAGACGAGATCCTTCGCTGAGGCCCCTACCTTGCCTGGCTCTGGGCCTGTCCTCATTTTCAGAACCCGAGGCTGCGAGAAGCAGCCGGACCCTCCATCGTGTTTCTCCAGCACAGCGCCTGTGGTTATACAATCCCAATCTGGTTTCTCGGAGGCCACTCAAGGCCTGAGGACCATCAGACTGTGAGTCAGCTTCCGGGCAGCCTTTCCTCCTAAGTTCCTTCTGGTTTATTTTACACCTCAACCCCTTCGGTCTCTTTCTTGGGGTCCCCAGGCCCTTGCGTGGCAGCTTTTGTCTCTCTCTTACTTGGGGTCCCCGGGTCCTCGTGGTGGTTTTCACTTTCTGACATAATTCCACAGTATCGCCCAGCTCCTCTTGTCTCTGCCTTTCCTGAAGTCGGCCTGCTGTCATTACTGCTGCTTTTTCTGGGACACTTCAAGTTGTGGAGAGAGGTTGTTTTTTTTTTTTTCCCTGTGATTATAGCTCTTTCTTCCAATTTTGACTAGTCTGGCGTCTCTCTGATTATAGCTCATTAGGACTCCTGAAGCTAGAAGGCACTCTTTTTTTTCTTTTATGCTGCCTTGTTTTTATTTTTTTTAAATAACATGCATTACGACTTATTTTTGCAGGGCAGTATAAAGATGAAAGCAATAATAGTCATGAGTCCCACAGTCCAGACAACTCCAAAGACATTAAAAATAAGAAGCACGGAAGTTGCGAATGTGTGGGAAGAAAATAAAAACAATTTTAAATAGGTGTAAAAGGGAGAATTAAAAACTTCCCATTCTGCCCGAGTCCCTCCCACCAAATATAACCACTATTTACTATTTTTTGTTTATTCTTGGTACTACAGATTTATCTATGTCCTTTTAACAAAATTTTATATACAAGCGGTCTTACTATACTTACTCGGCATTTTGCTTTTTTCACCCAAAAAGCTACCTTAGAGATCTTTCCACATGTGCACTGCAGATATGCTCCCTTCTTTTAATGTCTGCAGAGTCTTTGTTAGAAGAGAATGTGACTTCCAAATGAGTGGCACTCAATTAACGTAATTCCTGCCCCCTTTCTGTCCCTTTACTTCTTCTATTCCCTGAGGACAGAGTGACTTATCTGACTAACAAGCTTGGAAGAACAGCCTAGACATACCGGGTTCAGTTCTGCCCTTTCTGCTTAGCACCGAGCTGCCTATAGGGAGTGTGCCTTCTGCTGCCGTAAAAATAAGCAGAACTGGGTGAATGGCTGCTCAGTTCTGGGTCTCAGTGATATGAAATGTCTCTCTCGTTTAGTGTGAGATCGTGTATGGTACCACATCCAACTTTGTCTTTTATCAGTGTTATTTAGCCTTCATCCGCCAGTCCTTTGTTTTATTTCTCCATTTATTCAGAACTAGAACAGGGAAGAAGGCTGCCATTTATTGGGCCTACCTAGGGTCCCCAAATATTGTTCCTTATTTAGATATATTAAAATGTATTTGATCAGTTTCCTAATGATGAATGTTTAGGTCATTCCAGTTGATGGCTTAAACAGACAACACCTCAGCAAACATCTTTATGCATTTACCTGGGTGTAATTTTTGCAAGCACATCCATCAGTGGGTAAATTCCTTATACTACAAGTGCTGGGTCAACGGCATATGGCTTTGTGTCCCAAATAAAGATGGGAGAAAAGGCCTCCCTGGAAAGGAGGTACCAAGATAATAAACTAATAATCATAATGCAACAATTAACATGGAGTTATTTCTGGTTGTGTGCCAGATTCTGTGCTAAGCACTTTGTATATGCTAATGTTTTTTGATCCTCACAACAACCTTCTGACACAGTGACCATTATTGATTCCATTTTACAGTTGAAGATTCTGAGATCAAAACTGTTCAATAATTCGCCCGAGGTCACAAAACTGGTAAGTAGTGGAGATGGAATCCACATCCTTGTTTGGGTGATGACAGATCCTGTACCTCTGGCCACCTGATTAAGGGTGTTCCCCATGACGGAGAGTGGGTCGTAGCCTGGGGAAGCCCTTGCAAATGTGTGAGGACCATTGGCTCAGCTCACACATGTATACATTCTACAGAGTAGAATGACCAAGAGTACAGAATCTGCAGTCAGACTCTGTGGGTTCAAATCCCAGCTTGGCCTCTTACCAGCTCTGTAATAAGAACCTAGCTTTCCTCATCTCCGAAATAGAGATTTTTAAGAGAATTAAGTCATCTGATATTTGTCAAGCACTAAGAACACAGCCTGGTATAGAGTAAGGCCTTCATGATTGTTTGAGGTTTTTTTTTTTAATTTAAATTTAATTAACATGTAATGTATTATTGGTTTCAGAGGTAGAGGTCAGTGATTCATCAGTTGTCTGTAACACCCAGTGCTCATTACATCACGTGCCCTCCTTTATGCCCATCACCCAGTTACCTCTCATCCCCCCACACTTCTCCCCTCCAGCAACCCTCAGTTTGTTTCCTATGATTAAGAGTCTCTGATGGTTTGTCTCCCTCTCTGATTTCATCTTGTTTTATTTCTTCCTCTCTTCCCCTATGATCCTCTGCTTTGTTTCTCAAATTCCATATGAGTGAGATCATGTGATAATTGTCTTTCTCTGATTGACTTATTTCACTGATACCTTCTAGTTCCATCCACGTCATTGCAAACGGCAAGATTTCAATTTTGGCCAGGTAATACTCCATTGTACATATATATCATGTCTTCTTTATCCATTCATCTGTTGATGGACATTTAGGCTCTTTCCATAGTTTGGCTATTATGGACATTGCTGTTATAAACATTGGGGTGCATCATTGTTAAGTAAAATAAATTCATTTATTTTACAATTATTTTTTACTTCCAAGAAAAGTATATGAATTCACATTTGTATTACACTAAATAATTGAAATAAAATACAAATAAATATGTAATAAAAAGTGAAAGTTCCCCCTTCTCCTTAAGCATCTGCCTTAAAGTGCCTCCTGACCCCATTCAGTCCTACTTCTCTCTTTAGGGGTTAATGGTTAGTGTCTATGCTTGCAGACTTTTTTGGTTTTGTTTTTCATATGTATTTATCTTTATATGTATATAGTTTTATTTGTGTGCCTATGCTATTGGAAGAGTACTTTACCATAGTGATTAATAAATGGGCACTGGAACAAGACCATCTGAATTCAAATCCCAGCTCATTTACCTACCAGCTGGGTGATCTTAGACAAATTACATAACCTCTCTAAAACTCAGTTATCTCATAATCTCCACAATGGAGAAATAGCCAATACCTTTCTTGTGTAGGGATAAGATGAATTAATATATACAAAGCTTAAAAAAAAAAAGATTTATTATCTATTTTAGAAAGAGAGTGTGTGCACAGGGGAGTGGAGCAGAGGGAGAGGGAGGGAGAGTTGAAGCAGACACTGTGCTGAGCACAGAGCCCAATGTGGGGCTCACTCTCACGACCCTGAGATCAGGACCTGGGCCAAAACCAAGAGTCGGACATTTAACCGACTGCACCACCCAAGCGCCCTATATATACAAAGCTTTTATACAATATACAAAGCGCCCTATATATACAAAACTGATGCATAGAAAAATCCTCAAGAAGTGCTAGATCTTGTAATTCCTACATATGTTGTATGAGGACTTCTCTCTCCCTTGACAATCCATCTTAGGGATTATTGCGCAGCAGTATATACAGATATACCTCATTTTAAAATTGGTTAGTACGATGTTTCGTAGTACAACCACAATGTAGTGTATTTAGATCTGTTCTAATTTAGGTTGTTTCTAGCATGCAGCCTTTTCTCATCTGAAAATACAGAGTCCTGGAGCCGATCAACACTAGCTTCACCAGCCATCAGTATATTTTACTTCTTCTACTTAACAAATGCGTACAGTGCCTACGACCTGTTACACAATGCCCTAATCACCTTCAAAATGTTAACACATTTTATACTCATATGATGCTTCTGAAGTAGCGGTTACTTAATCCCTATATTACAGATTGGGAAATTGAGGCACGGAGAGGTTAAGTAGCTTACCCAAGACTGCAGGGCTAGGAAAAGATGGGCTAGGATTCCAAGCCATGCAGTCTGGCTCCCAAGTTCATACTCTTGACCTCTCTGTCCACAATCTGCACCTCTCTTCTCGAAAATCCACAGCATCACTCTAGAAAGACCTTGAGCCTCATCTTGTCACATTTTCACCCATATCGTGAATGGGAATCCAGCCTCTTTGGAATATACAAGCACTCTAAAAGAGCAACCTGATTGCTACATCAATCAGACTCCTTAAACTACCAAGAGCTAGCCTTACTGAGGACTGTTTGGACTATAGCCAGCTGGCGGTTGAGAAACCCTTCAAGTGATACCAGCACCTGCCTTCAGAGGCCCCAGGTCTGGGCTCTCGACTCCGCCTCTCTGTGCCATGCTGGCCCGCTGAGCAAACTCACAATGCAGGTCAGCAGACAGCCTTAAAATAAACAAATATGTTTGTGTTGTGCCCAGTTATGGAACAGTGCGTATCCAATTGGTAGTGCAAAACTCATGCAAATAATCTTTTCTTTTTCCGACTCCTGCTGCATATGAGTCTTTTACAACTGACTTGGCCAATTCAAATTCTTAAAATGCTGAGGTTCAGAAAGTCTGGTCAAAAGTTTGCTGGTAAAAAATGAAACCCTGTCTTCCCTGTCCTCCATCACTGTCCCCATCCCTACCCTCAAGCTACTTTAGCTTTTAGACATGTGGATACCAAATGCCTTTTTCCTTAAAGATATGGGTGAGATATTTCTTTTGGAATATGTCCAGACAATCTGGAAAACCCATACTTGATATTAGCTACAGGAAGCATATTTGAAAAAAAAAAACACACAGACAAGAAACAAGAAATAAAATTAGGGCAGACAATGGGCCTGCCCTCTTTAGAAATCAGTATATCTTTCCAAATGGAAGATTTTCTAAAGCTGAATGGGTTTTTAAAAAATGTCTGGCTTTGTTAAGGAAAAAAATAAGTAGACGTACCCTTGAAATTTGATATTCTGGAAAGTACTTATTTTAATGATAACAGTTTAAGTTTTCATTTCAAAACTTATTGCTCATTCTAACATACTAAAACCTGCATTTTCCTTTTATAAATAAACTCCTATCTCTGGGTCTGTCCTTACAGAGAGAAAGTACTTAAGGCCAGTTTCCTACCCATCCCAGTGCTTAAGTTTGGCCAAAGGAGCTTCCTGCCCTGTTCCAGCTGTGACATGTTGAAAGCAGACCTGACAATCGCAGACAGCTTGCTGTACTCTCTGAGCCTTCGCTGGGGCTCTAGTCCATGCCGCTTTAGGAAATAGGGTGGAAGATAGAGTGAGAATGGGGGGAGCTCTAATGGGAATAGGAAACAGGGTCTTCTCAGGGACTCCTTTCTACTCCTTTACTCTTCACACTATACAAGGGGATGGAATGTCTCTATCACCTATGCCTAATTCAGTTCCTTTCACAAGGAGGTACTTGAGCCTCAGGATGGGACCATAGGCTCGCCTTACCCTTAATTACAATGGATAAAGCTGGAGATTGGATACAAGAAACTATATCCTGGCAGAATTGCTAAGACCAAAGACAGAAGTTTATTGAAAAAGAAGTGATTCATTTTCTTTTCTTTTCTTTTTTTTTTTTTAAGATTTTGTTTATTTTGGGGGGGGAATCACAAGTAGGCAGAAAGGCAGGCAGAGGGAGAGGGGGAAGCAGGCTCCCCGCCGAGCAAGGAGCCCGATGTGGGGCTCGATCCCAGGACCCTGAGATCATGACCTGAGCCGAAGGCAGAGGCTTTAACCCACTCAGCCACCCAGGCGCCCCAAGAAGTGATTTGTTTTCATTAACTATTAAAAATATCAAACCACATGCAAAGAGATCAATCGCCATGCCCTCCTATACCAGCATCATCTAGTGGAAACTGCTCTAAACTCTAGTCCCTGCTAAAGAAAACGTTAGGTCTCACAGTCATGTTTTGTACCATGTGTTCCAGCTCTCTGTTCTCACGGCTGATTGGATAAGAGGTGGGCACCTGATTCAAGGACCATCCATCCATAGATTAGCTAGATTCCCTTGACCTGCAGCCAGGTATGAAAAGAAATGCTGGGCAAATCAGAGTCCCTTTCTCAGAGAGGTGGCATGAAAACAAAGAAAGACATTACTAGTTAGTAGCAAGGCAGAAAGGAGTATGGCTGACCTATATTTCTAATGACGAAATGCTGTGAACACTTACAGATTTCCTTTTTTTTTTTTAATGTTTTATTTATTTATTTGACAGAGAGAGAGAGAGATCACAAGTAGGCAGAGAGGCAGGCAGAGAGAGAGGGAGAAGCGGGCTCCCCGCTGAGCAGAGAGCCCAATGCGAGGCTCCATCCCAGGACCCTGAGATCATGACCTGAGCAGAAGGCAGAGGCCTTAATCCACTGAGCCACCCAGGCGCCCCAGCACTTACAGATTTCTATGGGTGAGGTCTGTACTGTTCCCTCCCCAACCCCCTCCCACCCCGCCAAATTGAGAACTAGCTTCTAGCACTGGTTTCTCTGAAGCCAGCCCATTCTGGTTCCTGATCTTGGGTTTCTGAAAACTCGTATTATCTTATCATGTATTTTTCTTAACATACTTGAGCTAACTGGAATGAGTGCCTGATACTTGCAGCCAAAAAAAGCCAAACTAAAGCACTATCAAAAAGGCAGGCTAAAGTAGAGCCAAAATAAAGGGAACGGAGGAATCAGGAAAGTCCAAACCAGAAGCAATAGGAGTAGGTGACTTTCTTAAGATTCTTGAGGTTACAAATAATACTACTGAAACTAACTCAGGTTGATTAAGGAAGAGAAAAAAAAAAGAACTCATGGGGGCGCCTGGGTGGCTCAGCGGGTTAGATCCTCTGCCTTCAGCTCAGGTCATGATCTCAGGGTCCTGCGATAGAGCCCCACATCGGGCTCTCTGCTCAGCGGGGAGCCTGCTTCTCCTTCCCTCTCTGCCTGCCTCTCTGCCTAATTGTGATCTCTCTCTCTCTGTCAAATAAATAAATAAAATCTTTAAAAAAGTTAAAAAAAAAAAAAGAACTCATGTATTTGTGTGAAGGATACTGAAGGGCAGCCAAAATTTTTCAAAACCTAGTGTCAGTTCCTCAAAATGTTAATCCATAGGGCTGTTGCCATATGACCCAGCAATTCCGAGTCTATGAAAAGGTATGTGTGCACAAAAATGTGTACACCAATGTTCCCAGCAGCATTATTCATAATAGGCAAATAAGTGGAAACAACTCAAATGCCTAACAACTGATGAATGGATAAACAAATAGATATATCCATACAATGGAATATTATTTAGTCATAAAAAGAAATGAAATTTGATACACACTACAACATGGATGAACCTTGAATAAGTGAAAGGAGCTGGACACAAAAGGCCACATACTGTATGATTTCATTTATGTTAAATGGCTAGAATAGGCAAATCCATAGAGACAGAAAGTAGTGTGATGGTTGGTAGAGGTTGCACAGAGTGGGGAATGTGCTGCTAATGTGCCCGAAGTTTCTTTTCTTTTCTTTTCTTTTAGATTTTATTTTTAAATAATCTCTGTGCCCAACATGGGGCTCGAACCCACAACCCTGAGATTAAATCGACTGCTCCACCAACTGAGCCGGCCAGGTGGCCCTGGAGTTCCTTTTGCGGGGGTAAAAAGGCTCTGGAATTAGATAGTGATGATGGTTGCACTGCTCTGAATGTACTAAAAGCCACTCGATTGCGTAGTTTAAAAGACTTAATTTTTCAGGATGTGAATTGTATCTCAATAAAACCGTTATTACAAAAATTATGTCTATACAAAAACAGAACAAAGCAAAACAAAAAAAGGAGTGTCACAAAGTAGAAAGCCAGAAACCACACAATTCTCTCTTTCCTTCTCTCTCTCTCCCCTTCACTGTCATCTCTGCTTCCATATGAACATTTGCTTCATTCTTGTCTTTCTACAAATCGGGTTTCTTGGCTTTTTCATGCATATAGCAGACAGACTATGAACTCCATAGTTAAACACTTGTATGCTGTGACAGAGACTAACTAGGTGATCACATACCCATTTTATCTTCCTTCTGGGCATATGACTGGACTACATTTCCCAGTATTCTTTACAGCTAATTAAGGTCATGTGGTGAGTTACAGCCTTTAGAATGTGGGCAGAAGGAATGCATGTGATTTCCAGGGCTGACCAACTGAAAAACCTACTCTGCACTCCTTGATTCTCCCCCTCTTCCCTTGACTACAGCCTTAGAGAATAGTTGAACCATTAGAAGGAAGGAGCCTCTGTGCTTGATAAAATTTGTGGAGCATAGCATTTCCCCATCTCCATCTTCCTACATTGAACTGTGATATTATGGAGAAATAAACTAAAGCTACTGAAATTTGGGGATTGGTTGCTGTAGTAGTTAACTTCTTCTGACTCTATGTCCTCTGTATAAGAGACTATCCCAGACTGACTGTCTGACTCTCAATTTCAATTTGGAATCTAAAGTCAGAAAATTGCATTGGCCTGATGTGAGTCAGGTGGTCTCCCAGTTCTGTCAACTGAAGCTAGAGCATGAGGTCACAGAACCTAAATATAGTTCCCTGGGGGCCTACTCATAGAAGCGAGCAGCATTTCTTAGAGAAAAGATGTCTGTTGTCATGGTTAAGTAGGAAGGGTTGGTATGAACCATGGAGACAAAGACGCAATGCCTAGAGTGGGCTTTTCGTTTCTCCCCAACGCATTCAGAGATGGAGACATGGAGAGGAATACAGATACAGATATAGATAATATGGATATATTCTGGTTCCTAATTCTAAAAGTAAAGTTCCTTTTGGACAATTTGGAAAAAAAAAAAAAAAAAAAAAAAAAACAAGCCACCATTTTCTTTTCTCCTTTACTTTCCATTTTTTCTCTTCCTCCCATCCTGTGAGGCAATAGAACATAGTAGCTGAGGGTGGCTAAGTCTCTAGAATGAGACTACCTAGCTATAGCCTCGCTTCACCGTTTTCTGGTTCTGTGACTTTGGGCAAATTATTTAACAGCTCTCTCTCTTAATTTCTCCATCTACCTGGGGATATCAGTGATAGCACTCAATGGAAAGGAGTCTCAGGAAGATTAATGAGTTCATATCTGCTTAGTGCTTAGTGTAGTACCTGGTACATAGTGAGAATTTGTTTATTGTTCGTGGTTATGATGCATCTGAAACTGCATTCCAAAATTTTAAAAAATTTTTCTTGAACGTTCTAAGGATGGAAGGTGGACTTCATCTTTAAGTAACAACTGTTTTTATGTTTTTGAGGACCCAAAGGAGTGGCAACAGTTGTTTTTGGGGACCCCCTGAGACAATGGAGTAATCCAAATGCAGATGTTTTAGATGGAGATGCTGAGGTTTCTGTTTAATCACACAAAAGCCATGGGACGCCTGGGTAGTGCAGTCAGTTAAGTGTCTGATTTCATCTCAGGTCATGATCTCAGGGTCCTGGGGTTGAGCCTTGAATTGGGTTCCCTGCTCAGCAGGGAGTCTGCTTATCCCTCCGCTGCTCTCCACCCTCAGCTCAGGTGCTGGCTCTCTCTCTCAGATAATAAAATCTTTAAAACACACACACACACACACACACACACACACACACGAAGCCATTTTTTTTTTTTTTAAAGATTTTTTACTTATTTGACAGCGAGAAACACAGCGAGAGAGGGAACACAAGCAGAGGGAATGGTAGCGGGAGAAGCAGGCTTCCTGCCGAGCAAGGAGCCTGATGCGGGGCTTGATCCCAGGCCCCTGGGATCATGACCTGAGCTGAAGGCAGACACTTAATGACTGAGCCACCCAGGCGCCCCACAAGAAGCCATTTTTACTGGGGACAGGTATACCTCTGTCTGGATTGTTGCAATGTCTCATGTCCCCTGTTGATGGTCAAAAATAAGAAGTTAGAACAGTCCCTGGGTGGCTCAATTAAGCATCTGACTCTTGATTTCAGCTCAGGTCATGATCTTGGGGTTGTGGGATCGAGCCCCAATCAGGCTCCGTGCTGGGCGTGTGGCTGGCTTGAGGTTCTCTCTCTCTCTCTCTCTCTCTCTTTCCCCCCCCCTTCTTCTCTCCCCAGCTTGCTCTATCTCTTAAAAAAATCAAAAACCTGAAGTCTCAAAGCTACTATTCTTTTTCACTAAAATCAAGATATGATATTGAGGTGTTCTATGATGTTATAAAATGATTATAACTTGATTATATAAATGATTGTAAAATAATTTTTATAAAAATAAATTTTAGGGGCAGCTGGGTGGCTCAGTGGGTTAAAGCCTCTGTCTTCGGCTCAGGTCATGATCTCAGGGTCCTGGGATCAAGCCCCGCATGGGGCTCTCTGCCCAGCAGGGAGCCTGCTTCCTCCTCTCTCTCCACCTGCCTCTCTGCCTACTTGTGATCTCTGTCAAATAAATAAATAAATAAAATAGTTTAAAAAATAAAAAATAGTAAATTTTATAAAAATTTATAAATGATTATAAAATCATATAAAATGATTATTAAAATGATTACATTAAATAATTATAAAATGATATATAAAATAAATTTATAAAACAAATGATTATGAGAATTTGCTATCAATGTATTTTAGAGTTGCCTGGTTGGCTCGGTTAGTAGGGCCTGCAACTCTTGATCTTGGGGCTGTGAATTTGAGCCCCATGTTGGATGTAGAGATTACTTTGTAAAATGTATTTTATTTGGTAACAAAAATGCCAGACAAATTCCCAAAGGAACAGAGTATACTCAGTTTTGAAGAAGTCCAGTAAAGTTTGGCAAAGTCAGTCTCTGCACTCAGTGTTGAGTCTGCTTGTCCCTCTCCCTATGCTCCCCCCTTCAAATAAATAGGTAAATAAAATCTTTTTAAAAAATAAAAACTAAATTAAAAAATAAAAGAAATAAGAAGTTGGGGCCCCAGTGGCTGGGTGGCTCAGTCAGTTAAATGTCTGCCTTCAGCTTGTTTCATGATCCCAGGGTCCTGGTATCAAGCCCTGAGTTGGGCTCCCAGCTCAGCAGGGAGCCTGCTTCTCCATGTCCTCCGCACTTGTCCTCTCTGTCTCTCTGTCTCTCTCTCTCAAATAAATAAATAAAATCTTTTTATAAAGATAAAAGAAGTTGGGGCCCCAGGACTTGGTCAAGTGTACCAGGGGAGAGCCCCAACCAGGAGGGTGGGGAAGCTCCAGGCATGGCAGGCTGAGAGTTGGGGGAGGGACTGCTCAGAGGGAGCCCTGGAAAGGGTTCTACAGGGAACTTTAGAGGCAGTGAAACCCGATATCCACTTTAAGTTTTCTTTCTCTGCACTGTAATTCCCTTATGTAATCCTCAAGACTTCACAGAGTTTGTTGAAATTGCAGCCTTATGTTAGATGTGTCTTGGGTAATAGGAAGAAGGTTTTCACATTTCATGGTAAGGTAGATTGGAGAGTGACGGCCAGCTGGAAAAGCCATTATGAGAAGGCCAGGGGTGATTGGGGAAGAGTCCCAGAGCAGGTGACCAGTGGAAACCAGCATAGATGGTGGAATACATAAACACTTTCTGGAGATTCTCAGAAATACACAGAGAAAGGACTGGACTTTCTCTAGTCCTATGAGATGGAGAGTAGAATCAGGATATATGAAGAGAAGGCAATCTAATAAAGTTGGAAAATCTGGAGTATATCTTTCTTTCACTCTCTGGCTCGCTCTCTCTCTCTCTCTCTCTCCATATATATATATAATGTGCAATTATATATTATATATATATATAATGTGTATTATATGTATGCATGTGTGTATATATATCTACACTGGGTTTATACTACATACTTTTTCACTTGATATCATGAGGTTTTCTTAGTATCCTTAAATATTATTCAAGTACATAATAAGTATAGAATGAATAATGGCCTCTGGTGTGATTAGTCCATGCTTTATTTAACTCATTCCAATTACTGGACTTTTTTTAGTTTTTCACTTTTGTAAAGAGCACTTCAGTGAACATTCTTATGTAGTCTTTTTGCCTATTAAAAAAATTAATTCTAGGGCACCTGGGTGGCTCAGTTGATTAAGTGTCTGACTGTCCATCTCAGCTCAGGTCTTGATCTCAGGGTCGTGAGTTCAAGTCCTGCATTGGACTCCATGCTGAGAGTTGAGCCTACTTAAAAAAAAATGTATATATACATATATATGTATACATATATATACATATGTATATACACACACACACATATATGTTTCTCACAATAAGTTCTCAGAACTGTATTTTCTGTGGCAAATGATATGAATGGTTTTAGGCTTTCGATAGAGATTAACAAATTGCCCGCTGGAAACATCATACCCAGGACTCCCCATACCCCCAGAATTGTATGAGTGTCCATTTCACTACATCTTCCTGGGGTAACTTGCACCTTCAGGGGATTAGCTGTGCTCATTTAAAGATGCTGAACATGACAGATACAGACACAAGAAGGCATTCCCTTGTTACCGAGGGATTTCACCAGGAAAATATATCTCATTTTCCACGTCGAAAGAATTGCCTTTCTTTACCTTCACAGTAGTCTTTAGCAGGGTTGGCTGCGAGGAAACATCAATATTCCTTACAGAGAGAACTCACTGGATTCCTCAAAGGGAGCTTATTCTTCATTCTCCCCTTTCTACTTCAAAGGCCATCTGAAATAATCCATATTCTGGCGACATGATTGAGGGAAAACCTTGTGTCCAGTTCTCTCAGGTTTACCCCTGTAGGTATTCTGGCTCTGGGTAAGTGCCTACTAGGTCTCACCTAATATACTTATAGTGACCAAGACTTTAAAGATCATTATGGGGAACAGTGGCGGGAAAATGGGACTGGGGCATGGAGATCACTTAAGGACCAGATTGATTTTATCTGATGTTGTCCATGAGAACATGAAGGGTTTCAGGGAGGATCTGATGTCATAGCTTTGAGAGAAGCATCAACAATGACGTGCTCCCACCCACTCTCCTGGCTCTCCCTTCAGTGCACCCCTCAATTCAAGTATAACCACGAGGAGCTCAGTTCCCGGCACCCCGAGTGGGCAGAAACGTGTAGGGCACAGTCTGCGAGGGAACATCTACCCTGTTGGTGACCCAGCTCCCAAGTAGGGAACTGTAGGTCAAAGAAGACATCTAAGCAAAAGCTGTTCAATTTCTCTGACTTCGTAAATTCAGGGACAGTAGCTCCCTGGACGTACACTAGAACTCTGTTCTGCACTTGAAATATCTGACAGCACAACTCCTCCACTGACCAGGTAGGAAAACTAAGCAAGAAGGTTAGTTATATCTCCTGAATTGTAATTAAATCATAAACGAACCTGGGCTAGTACTTGGGATGCTGTACGTTGCCTTTTGTTTTTAACAGCACTGATGCTGACTACCAAAGTAATGCATGTGCATTATAGCGATAGAAAAAATACAAAGAATAAAATAAAAATCACCCAGAATCGTAGAATTCAGAGATTACCACTGTTAACATTCTTTTAGATATTTTTTCACTCTTTTATCCATAGCTCTATATACATACTGATCATCTCTTTTGTAATCCCAAGGTCATATGGGATTATTTTGTAATCTCCTCTTATAGCAGGTTGTTTTTTATTTTGCACCATTAAAAAATAAAATTGTGAGGAGACTTCTTGGCAGATACCTCGATGGCTCTGATTATTTCCTTTGGGCTCATTCCTAGAAGTGAAGTGGCTGAGTTAAAGGTAAATCACATTTTAGGGTTTTGATAAATACTAATAATGTGCTCTCCAGAAATGTTAACCATCTTACACATCTATGAGTGGTATATAAGACTACCTATTTACCTGCCTCTTAGTCTATGCTGAATTGTATTTTTAAAAAATTTCCCAATATGATTTCTGGCAAATGGTATCTCTTTATTTTAATTTGTAAATGTGAAATATTCTTGCCCTTATACAGAATTATGGGCGATTTGTATTTCTTCCTATATGAAATGTCTGTTCCTGTCCTTAGTTTTGCCTATGTTGCTTGACCTGCAGTTGGGCCAAATTGGTGAGCCTGGTTTTGTGCAAAATCTTGGATGACTGAGACTGGCAGTTGCTCCACACTGACAAGAAGATGGCTTCCCCACACCGTTGGCCCTGGGAACCTCTCTGGGGGCACGTCCACAGGAAGCTTTGGTGTGAGAGTAGCCCATCGTATGCCTGGACTGTGTGTATCTGGGTCACATCTTGCCACACAGGCTGGTACAAAAATGCTGCCATTTTGGGGACGCCTGGGTGGCTCAGTCGTTAAGCGTCTGCCTTTGGCTCAGGTCATGATCCCAGCTTCCTGGGATCGAGCCCCACATCGGGCTCCCTGCTCAGTGGGAAGCCTGTTTCTCCCTCTCCCACTCCCCCTGCTTGTGTTCTCTCTCTCTCGCTATCTCTGTCATAAATAGAAAAAATCTTTAAAAATTTTAAAAAAAAAATGCTGCCATTTTGAAATGTAGGTTTTAGGTCCAAAGTGCTCTCGTAACATTTTCATTCATGGACTACCAGATTCATAGATCCTCCCAAAACTTCAGCCTTCACAGTTTACATTGAGGGGACATGCTATGGAGGCCTTATCTGGAAATGAGCATTCAGTTAAGAGCAGGGCCCAGGTACCCAAGAATGAAGAACCCCTCCTGTGCCAGGAGGACATTAATGATGACCATCATTGGCCTATGCAACTGGAAATGCTCTGCTATTACAGACTATTCATACCTTGACCAAGCACTCAGTGTGGGCAAAGCCAAGCTTCAGACTAAGAGGAGGATGAGGAAAGATCTGAAAAGCTTCTTGACCGCCTACATAGGGGCCTGCATACGTAAACACCCATGCATTCTGTTTGCATGCACATGCACATACACATGAAATTTCAAGAAAAGAAACTAAAAGGAATGATGTGATCAAAAGCAAATAATTCATTTTATATTTCTTCCTGTCTTTTTCCAAAAATAATTTCTGACTGCCTAAAGGCAAATTAATACAGTAACACCCACACAGCTTACTACCTCTGATGGACCTATAATAGGCACTCAAAGACCACCTCCCTAAAGTCTGCAGGCAAAAAGGAAACTGCTTCTCAACTACATTGGAAAGCCATTATGTGCTTTAATTACATCCATGAAGAACCATAACCTAGGGGCGGGAAACCTCCAGGCCTTTAATCTTATTATTATAGTCCAAGCATTTCATTGCACTTAAGCACCACTTAGACTTCTTACATTTCTAGTTACAATTTTTTATTTTTTATTATTTTTTTATTTTATTTTATGTATTTTATTTTATTTTTTTTTTTAAGATTTTATTTATTTGACAGCGAGAAACACAGCGAGAGAGGGAACACAAGCAGAGGGAATGGTAGCGGGAGAAGCAGGCTTCCCGCCGAGCAAGGAGCCCGACGCGGGGCTCGATCCCAGGACCCTGGGATCATGACCTGAGCCGAAGGCAGACGCCCAACGACTGAGCCAGGCAGGCGCCCCATTATTTTTTTATTTTTTAAGATTTTATTTTTTATACGTAATCTCTACAATCAACATGGGGCTTGAATTTAACAACCCCTAGTTCAAGAGTTGCACACTCCACCGACTGAGCCAGCCAGGCATCCCTACATTTTAGTTTTTAAACTTTTATTTTTATTTATTTATTTACTTATTTATTGAGAGAGAGTGAGAGAGAGCAGGGGGAGGGGCAAAGAGAGAGGAGGAGAGAGAGATTCTTAAGCAGGCTCTACTCCCAGTGCAGAGCCTGATGGGGACTCAATCCCAAACCCCTGAGATCATGACCTGAGCAGAAATCAAGAGTTGGCTGCTCAACTGACTGAGCCATCCAGGCGCCCCTATTTTTTAAATACATATTTTTAAAAAATATGTTCTTTACTCATAGACTTCTGACATCAGGAGAGATAAAAATTTAAAATACAATAAATCTTACATTTTGTGTTTATTGTTATTTAAATCAGAGGCCATTTACCTGTAGGCTTTTATAAGATTTCTTTACAATGTTTTGATGCTATATTGGTGATTTGGTTACTAGATTTAAATTTTGGTGTTTTAAAGGATCATAGAGTAGTGAATGTCCAAAAATGTGCAATTGCAATATCATCTGATGGTATACCTGAAATTAAGTTTCTAGTTAATCAGACTTAGTTTTATCAGGTCATGTGCAACAGGTTGTTGAGCTTCTACTGTGGTATGAAAATAAATATGGATGAATAATATTGGACTTACTTCTGAGTGGGACATACATTAGTCCAAGAAATATTATTTTCTGAGGACAATGAGAAATTAATATGGATGAGAAATTGTTATCTAAGGAATATTAGCTTATCGTACCAACAAAGGGAATAGTGGAGTAGGGAGGATAGTAGTGTGGGGTGGGGAGGAAGCATCTAGTAGGTAACTCCCGGAGAGTCTAGGAAATCAGGTTCTCCAGTCGAAGGAGGAAGGAGAGAAGACTTGGTAAGGTACCCCCAATTCTAGAAATGCGCCCCTTTACTGTTCTTCAGCTCAAGTTAATCTTCTGCTTCTGCTCTTCTTTGTTCACTCAACAGATATTTATTGAGCACTTTCCATATGCCAGGAACTTTTCTAGGAGCTGGAAATAACAGTGAAAAAGACATACAAAATCCTGCCAAACTTCTTTAAACGATGACCTATATTTTCTCCTTCTGCATTAGTCTTAGTCTTCACCCCCCCTACAACCTGATATCCTCTCCCACCATCATGATAAAACAGCTCTCTAAAGACCAGTGACCTCCTAATCACCGTATCTAGTGCCCCTTTCTCAGTTCTTCTCTTCCTTGGGCTCTAGTACTTAATATCATCTGATTTCCATAATTTTTTAAAGTCTCGGCTCCTTTGGGTTCTGTGATATGGCACCAGGTTGTTTTTGTTTGTTTGTTTCTGTTTTTTATTTTTATTTTATTTTTTTTAGATTTAAAAAAAAATTATTCATGAGAGACAGAGAGAGAAACAGAGGGAGAAGCAGGCTCCCCCACTGAGCTAGAGCCTCCATCCCAGGATCCTGGGATCCTGGGATCACAACCTGAGCCAAAGGAAGACACTTAACCGACTGAGCCACCCAGGTGCCTCAATATGGCATTAGTTTTAATTTGCTTCCTACAACAGTTACTGCTTCTTCCCTGACTCATTCTCTTGCCTCCTAAGTAAATATTGGTGGTCCCTCAAGTCCTACACTCTGCTTATTTTTTTCTCTCTCTCTCTCAAATCTTTTCCCTTGATGATTTCTCATGGCTTATATCTTTGACTCTATTTAGAAATACCCTAAATCTATATTCCTGGACCCAGCCCTCTCCTAAACTCTAGTCCCACATTTCAAACTATGTGCTCGAGGTTCCCATCTGGGCATCTGAGCATGATGCTAGCACAATCTGTTTAAAAGTGTTTGTGGCACCCAGGGCTCTCAACTGCAGACAACAGAAACCCACTCTGGCTAAGTCAGACAGAAAATGAACTCACTGGGAGGATATCAGGTGGCTCACTGGGTAGACAGGGAAGCCAGAGGACCAAGCATGGAAAACGGGCAGGAACCCAGACAGGCAGTCTAGGGCACAGAAGGCACCACCAAATTTACCCCACGGGAAGAGTCTGTTGAGGACGCTGCCCTGGAGCTGGCTGTCCCCCCATCTTCCTCCCCTCCCCCACTATCAGTGCTGGACTCCAACTTCTCAACCTAACTTCCAGTGTGGTACCTAACTGCTAGTTTTTGTGTTATCCTTCCTGATTTAAAAAGCTGAACTGGGGCTTCCAATTGGTCTAAGTCATGATAAAAATGACCTCTAATTCCCTTCGGCTTCCCTCAGAAGGAAAGGAATTCTAATGCAGGCCAGTGAAATATAGCAGTTAATCACCGTATTTTATTTTCTATAATTACCTCATTTCTTGAAGTTGCCCATTGCATTTAATGCTGGCATCATTTTCTCCATCAGCAAAACTGCACCTCAAAACTCTCCTTTACCCCTTCCTCTCCCTCAGCTGCTGAGGCAGTCATCCAGGTCTGTGAGGGTTTTGTTTATTGTTCATTCATGTGTTTCCCTTCACACTCTTTTCTTCTTGGACCTTTCTGCAGCAACCCCTCCCCTGCAACAGCCTCCTAATTGCATTCCCCACTTTCAATGCCTCCTCCAGGTTATCCACCCACAGGTTAATTTTTCTGTGACAACACTTTGATCATATCGCTTGCTGCTAAAACTACATTGTTAATAGATGTCTCAACCTGGCATGCAAGGATCTCCACAACGAGAATCCCAATGAGACTAAGAGGCAAACTGGTGCAGTGAAAAGAACTTGACCCTCAGATGCAGACTGACATGGGCTCAAGCCCTGATTTTCCCACATTCTAATTGTATACTTCTGAGGTTCAATTTTTTGGTCTGAAAAATTGGGGTAATAAACTAGATCTCCGAGGGCATTTGTAAGTCATCTCTTTGAAAGTCAGAATGGTGTTGCTATAATTTGCATTTAGGTTGCAACATCAACTCACAGATGCTTATAATGGACAATATTCAATTACAGACCTGTCTGATTCAAAACCTTGAATAAGGTTGTCATCAATGTGGTTTTAACACAGGCAGGTTGGGATCAGCATTCTACATGTTTTTGGGGCTGGCAATCTAACCATTATTTATAGCATTGTTCCTGATTTCAAACAGCTGACTTATAAATGACCTTTTGGAAATATTTTATTTGCAAGTAGAGAACTTCCTGTGTTATTAATTTTGAGAATTGAATTTCCCTGATCGGCTGCTTTTCACTATTTTAAAGTATTTCCCAGCAGAGTTTCAATTTTGTGAGAGGCTGCTATGAATTCCTTGTGGAGGAAAAGTGTATAGTTATGGTGGACAGATAAAAATTGTTAGTTATCATGTCTAAGGTTTGCCCAAGATCCAGTAAATGTGGTGAAGCTCTAGCACATAGAAAGACATTTTGAAGCTGATTCCACAATCTCAAGCCCCACTTCGTGGCATAAGTCCTAGGTTGGTATTGGAAGAACTTAATTCCTCAGCCTATGCTTGGTCTCTTCTCTGCTTGTGACGAGTGGCACTAACAGAGCTATCAACATTAACTTGCGTCCACAATCATTCACACACAGCAACTCCCCCTAAATCAGGCATGTTTGGTGATCCCTACAGGATAGATTTATTTCATTCATATAAGCTCTTGCCAAGAATTTACAGAACTGTTAATTGCTTGATTCTTTTCTGAGGTCAGTAAGTCTGGAAAGTCTTAGGTGAAAGATAATAATCATGCCAAGTTTGGTAAAACAATTATTTAATAAATATGATATTTTAAACCAGTCCCTACAGATACAATTTGTGGGTGTGTGCAAAATATTTTTTTCATTTTTGCATCATTAATGGTTTTAAAAAATTAAAACACATTTATGATATTAAAATAACATAAAAGCAAAATCCCCCATATCTCTCTCTATCCTTGTCTTCCTCCACTCAATTTTACTTCCTAGAGGCAATTACTTTTGAACACTTTGGGATATATCCTCCCATGCTCTTTGTTTTCTCTCTTGCAATCATTTTAGTTAGGCCTAGGCATTCTTTATGGTTAGAAGCTACAACAACCCTGCCATTTAGCCTCTTACAGATTTTGGAGCTCTTTCATACACTGCTTATGTTAAACATAATTAAAATAAAGAAACTGCACCCCCCCAAAAAAAAACCCATTTCAGTTATCACACATAAGCTCATGTGGACAATCTACAAAATTCCGTGAATACAGGGTTTAGTCTTTAAAATAACATTAAGACAATGAAATAAAAGGGGTGGAAAGCCCAACATACCTAAGAAAAACTAAAAACAAAGCAAGACAAAAAAACCCACTTCATTATTCTTGACTGACACTCTTTTCCCCGAAGGTTGTTTTATTGCAAACCCATAAATACAACACCGATATGAAATCATTTAAGTAACTGATCCTCTTTAACCACTAAAAGGATGTCTTTTTGCCTTGGCATCAACCAACTGGGAAATAATGTTGCAAGAATACGGAGGTAGTGGGGGAAATCTGAGCTGGGGCTTTTGGCAATTTAGGGAACCAAGTAGAACCTTCTTCTTCAGCTTGGGTATGTGCCACTTTAGACAAGAACAGACAGGTAAAAACAGCACCATTTAAACAGTTCAGTTTTAACTTTTATTACTTTGTAAAAATCTTTTCTTTTTTTTCCTGTTCCTTTTCTCCACTTGACATCAGAAAAAGTTTTAAACGTCATGAAATTGATTTGACTGTATATGGAGATATGGTACCAAATAAAGGGAAATGAAAAACCCAGAGGACACACAGAAAACCCTAAGTAAACCCTCAAGTTTGGTGTCGAGGGTTTACAGATCACGAGAACCATCAACTCAACCCCCATGCAATGTGACTCCTTGAGGAGCTGTTGGATCCACACCAACGACACAATGTATTCTTGACTGACACAGAAAAAGTTGAGAAGCCAGGAAGAGTTTATAGTTTACCCTTCAAGGTCATTTAGCTAACGAGAGCAAAAACAAATCAGAGTAAGAATTTTTAATTTTCCTTCAAAACTCAGGTCAATGCTTTGACAATAGATGTTGTGTGTCTTTTAAAGTATTCTGAAACTGGGATGCCTGGGTGGCTCAATCAGTTAAGCGTCTGACTTCCATTCAGGTCTTGATCCGGTTCAGTTCATGATCCCAGGATCCTGGAATCAAGTCCTACGTCAGGCTCCTTGCTCAGCGGGGAGCTGCGTGCTTCTCCCTCTGCCTGGCATTCCCCCCGCTTGTGCTCTTTCTCTCTCTCTCTCTGACAAATAAATAAATAAAATATCTTTTTTTAAAAAGCATTCTGAAACTCCTCCTACCATAAACCATTTTGACATTTAGGGGAATGTAACTATGCACAGAGTAAAGACTCTACATATAAAGAGAGTGTTTTTGATTTGTATTATTTGATATAGCTATACTTAGTCTTTTGCAATAATTGGACTCCTGGAAAATGGTGTATATTTTACATTTACCTGAATTAAACTGCACTTACGGGGCTCAAAGTGGGGGCAGGGGGAGTTCTGTTTGAAAATAATCTAAAGATAAATCCTTTGAAGAATCTAAATAACTACCTAGTAATGATAATTTTATATTTGGATTTTTATGTGTGTTTGATGATAGGGTATGGTTATATTTTCATTTTGAGGGATTTATGTTCAATTTTCCACTTTATTATGGCATTATTAAACAGTTTGTCAGGTTGAATATGATAAATATAAAACAGAAATATTAATACTGGTTGCTTTAAAATACTGGGACATTAGCTGTTGAATAATGTATTCAGATTGACTTGTTTTCAGAGTTCCTCTATGTTTGTCCAATATTAATAAATATTTATTGACCAACTTCTCTGTAATAAGCACTGAGTATACAATGGTTTAAGCAAAAATAGACACCATACAAGCCCACTTATAATAATAACAGTAGCTAATACTTATTGAGTACTTAGAACATAATGGGCCCTGTTCTGAGGGATTTACGTTTACTATCTCATTGCATCCTCTCAGTAACACTTGGAAGTAGAAATGGTATCATCTTCCTTTTACAGAGGGAAAAAACTGAGGCACAGAGACAGTGTTACACAGCCTCTAAGTGGTGCACTGGGATTTGAATCTAAGCAGTATGATCTCAGAGCCTGCAGTCTTTTTTTTTTTTTTTAAGATTTTATTTATTTGACAGAAAGAAACACAGCGAGAGAGGGAACACAAGCAGAGGGAACGGTAGCGGGAGAAGCAGGCTCCCCGCTGAGCAAAGAGCCCGATGCGGGGCTCTATCCCAGGACCCCGGGATCATGACACGAGCCGAAGGCAGACGCCCAACGACTGAGCCACCCAGGCGCCCTGCAGAGCCTGCAGTCTTAACCTCTGGGATGTACTACCTCTCCCACATTCTAAAAGCTCTTCCTGTTGTATACAATAAAATGGATGAGACACTGAGTAATCATTCAAGAAAATAAAAAAACTGTAACTCTGATAAGAGCTTTGAAGAGAAGTATGGCAGGAACTATTTGGCCAGTTGTCACTAAAATGTTTCTCTTTTCCTTCCGTTACAAAGTTTGGCTGTACTTCCTAGCCCCCCTCGCTGTTAAGTGCAGTCATGTAACTAAAATGTGGCCCACGGATTATGGGTAAAAGTGCAGACACTTCCATGTCTGAAACATAACGGCTTCCTAATTGGCCCTCTGTATTCTCCTACTACTACTCCTGTTTGCTAGCTGAAAAGAGGGGAGTTCAAGATAGAAGCTTGGATCCTTGAATGACTTCATGGAGCAGAGTCCCCTTCATGGATCTGCACTGGGTACTGATAGAAGTGAAAACATTTTATTATATTAGGCTAGTTGAAATTTGGGGACTGTTTGTAATAGCATCTAGCTTATCTTGACTAACACAGAAAAAGAAACCTTTAAGTCAAATGCTGCTCTAAGGAAAAAAGGACTAAAACATGTGATCTTGAAATAGTAGTTAGGTTGGAAATGGTGTGAAAACAAATATTGGAGGTTGAATTACTCCAGAGACTTGCCATGGCATGGCAAAAGATTTGCTACAACTGTCGCTTATGCAACTTGGAAGATAGCACACTACTTGCCTAGTAAGCCTATCACTCTAGAGGAAGTTTTTGTCAAGAGAGTAATAATATGTGTTGGCTACTATTTGCTAACTTTACTAAAGCATTGCAGGAAAGGGAAAAACTCGAGCAAGCATTCACTGATTTGGAAACAGAAATAAAAGAGAATTAGGGAAATCCAGAAATTTGGAAGCTAAAAGATTAGAAAGCTGACTACTTCCAGATAGGAAACAAAATATTAAATACCTTTGAGTAACAAAGGTCCATATAGATCCAGACTACAATGATCTGACCAAGAGTGTGGGCTTCTCATCCAAATCTAATGGCTTGAATTAGCCCCTATTAAATTCAGGGAGAGAGAGGAAATGGAGAAGGAAAGCAAAGACAAAAATCATGCCTGAGAATTATGTGTAGGAAAGAAGTATGGGTGTGGTTATGGGCACATGTTGCTGACTGGAAGCAAATGGATCAGAAACCTACCAAGTTTTTGAGGGAATCATGTACTCGAAGAAATTCTTTGATTATTTGAGTTGGAAATAACCTTTGATCTCATGTTTGTACCAGTAAGGAGTGAGCTGAACAGGCTATAAGGAAGGTATATTTCTCAACACCCTCTCATAGACCAGCAAAGCCAGGGGCCATGGAGTACAATGGACAAGGAAATTCCTTGGAAAGAAGATTGAGATTTAAGCAAAGAATTTTCCTTGCCCTTCATAATGCTTATCCCAGCATTCTGGTTATAGAAACATTATGCTTATCCCAGGATTCCGGAATTGCTGTGGAGGAATAACTGCTATATTTCTCCTCCTAGTTGTCCTTATTCTGCACCAGCATTTATTTAGTTTTTCCTGTCTTTGCCCTTTCCATATATATAAATTTTTGATTGTCCTCACTAGTTAGGATGAGCATGGGTTACTTTAAAAAAAAAAAAAAGTAAGTGAGGCGCACCTAGGAGGCTCAGTCAGTTGAGCATCCAACTCTTGATTTGGGGTCGGGTCTTGTCATTGTGGGATCGAGCCCTGTGTCAGGCTCCAAACTGGGCATGGAGTCTCCTTAAGATTCTCTCTCTCTCTCCCTCTCCCCTCCACTCGAGCACTCTCTCTCTCTCTCTCTCTCTCTCTTAAAAAAAAAAAGTAACTGAAACAGAGGCAGATTAATCATGAAGTTAACGAAACTTTCTAAAGCCTCTTCCAAGGCTCTTCTAGAGCCTCTTCCAGGGCTCTTCTAGAGCCTCTTCCAAGGCTCTAGAAAACCGTGTCTTTCCACTATAATCTCTCATTTGTCACATTTCCCATTATGTCAGGTGGCGTTGGAGTGGCTTTGTATATTTTAGGTGTCTAGCTAATGGAAAGTTGAGTTGAGGATACATTTAATTTTAGGCTTAATGAGATACTTACATGGGTTACAGTTACATTTAATTACATTATTGCTGGCTGTCTTTGTTTAGCAATAGATTCCAGGAAAATTCCTATGGGCCATTGCAGTGACTCACCCAGCACCCTACATGGAAGTGGTAGGGCTAGGGGTCATAATATACTATGAAAATATGGGTAGCACTGAAAAATTGTGTTGTCTTATGGGAGAAATAAGGTTTGAAACATAAAAAGCCAGAAGCTAGACTAGGGAAAATTCTTCTAATCATTATATACATGATACATATTTGGTTGTCAGTGATGTCAAACAAAATAGAAATTCTATCAGGAATATACTCAATAATTCAGTATGCATAATTTAAAATTCACTATACATTTTATTTTTTTTAAATAGGAATCACATGAAATAGAATTAATCAGAATTACTGCAGCAGCACTACAAACAGCTGTACTACATATGCAAAGTGGTTTTTTATGCATTCCAACTATATTCCACGAATAAAGACAAATCTGATCAACCATGCTAGAAGAAAAACTAAGTTATCTTTTTATCCTCTCTATTAAAAAGTTATTTAAAAATCACTGTCACTGGGGCACCTGGTGCCTCAGGTTGTTGGGCATCTGCGTTCAGCTCAGGTCATGATCCCAGAGTCCTGGGTTTGAGTCCTACATCAGGCTCCCTGCTCAGCGGGGAGCCTGCCTCTCCCTCTCCCCCCTGCTTGTGCTCTCTCTCTCTCTCTCAAATAGATAAATAAAATCTTTTAAAAAAAAATTAAGGGGCGCCTGGGTGGCTCAGTTGTTAAGCGTCTGCCTTCGGCTCAGGTCATGATCCCAGGGTCCTGGGATCGAGCCCCGCATCGGGCTCTCTGCTCTGCAGGAAGCCTGCTTCTCCCGCTACCATTCCCTCTGCTTCTGTTCCCTCTCTCGCTGTGTTTCTCTCTGTCAAATAAACAAAAAAAATCTTTAAAAAAAAAAAATTAAAACTATTGTAATATTCATAACACTGATCTCACATAGGCTTGATGTAACATTGGATTGGGGTTGGGCATAAAACACCTGGATATAAAAACCTGTTATGTAGCAGGATCCCAGTAAAAGATTATCTATTAAGAAAAAAAGAATCATAAGCCAAGCAGAGGAAGTCAATTATCATATGGTTTCACTTACTTGTGGAGTTTAAGGGATAACATGGAGGACATTAGGAGAAGGAAAGGCAAAGTGAATTGGGGGAAATTGGAAGGGAAGATGAACCATGAGAGATTGTGGACTCTGAAAAACGAAATGAGGGTTTTGGAAGGGAGGGATGTGGGGGAATGGGTGAGCCTGGTGGTAGGTATTAAGGAGGGCACGTATTGCATGGAGCACTGGGTGTGGTGCATGAACAATGAATCTTGGAACAGTGAAAAAGTAAAATTAAGTTAAAAAAAGAATCATTGTCATATGAAGAAATAATCAAACAGTATGCAACCAAGAAATTTAGTAAAAAGGTATTGGAGTTATGTTGGGCAGTTAACTGAACGTTGTATTTCTTGATTTTGTAACATTTGTGGTATTTGCAGCTTTTTTTTAAAAGTTTTTATTTATTTATTTGACAGAGAGAGACATAGCAAGAGAGGGAACACAAGCAGGGGGAGTGGCAGAGGGAGAAAGCAGGCTTCCTGATAAGCAGAGAGCCCAAAGTGAGCCTCCATCCCAGAACACTGGGATCATGACCCGAGCCGAAGGCAGACGCTTAACGACTGAGCCACCCAGGTGCCCCATATTTGCAGGCTTCTTAAAATGTGTAATCTATTGTGATTTCTTTTCTGCATCTAAATAAATACTCCATTTAACCTAATTTTGTGCTTGTTTCTTTAGAAGAGTTCCACAAATAGAAAAACTTCAGGCCCCACAAAATGTGGATCCTTCTCTGAATTTAAAACAAATATGTATATACATATATATGTACTGTAGTATGTCAATGGAAGTTCTTATTCTTTTAATTGACCTAAGGCAAAGAGTGTTGCATTCAGACACAGAAGAGCAGCTGTCAGAATTAAGGCCTTCTCAAACATTAAGTGGTTAGACTTAACAGAAACTTATAGATATAAAAATGCCCACGGTAGGGGAAACTTTGGTAAATAATTTAATTTTGAAACAAGAGGACAATCTGGACACCATTTAGTCTGTAACTCAATTTATCTTGGCCTCCTTATGGCTTGTCTCCACATGGTATGCTATTCAGAAGACACACAGGTCTGATATCCAAAAAAGATATGAAAAGTAATTTAGATTTTTAGGGAAGATTACTAAAGAGGCGGGGGGGGGGGGGAGAAGTTTACTGCAAGACAGCAACGAAATGTTTAACAATCCTTTTAACTATGTAATTCTAAGTCCCTCTCATTATGGTAGTTGCTAACCTTGTTATTTCTCATCTCCCTTCTTCTGTCTGTTCCTTTTTCTAGCAACTTGGTCTAGAATGACTCTAATTCTTCCCTAACTCAGCTGTTATTTATTGTCTACATCAAGTTAGTTCATGAGCATCTTACAGTTCTCCTCTCTATTACTCTGATCCACACAACCAAGTCCCAAGAAGAACTTTGGAAATCACTGGAAGGTCTTTAGAAGGATGGAGAATAGGGGTGAGTGGGGGAGGGAGGAGGATGACGAAGGTCGTGTTTATTTGCAATGTCTTGGTTACAAGTCCAATCCTTCCATTTGCAAATGGATAAAGTTGAGACCCAAATATGTTTAGTGACTTGACGCTCACATACTTAGTCACATGGAGTTGGGCTGAGAACTCAGGCTACTTCATTAAAACTCTTTGTTATAGTTCACGAATAGGCGAGCTTACTATATGATGGGTAAGAGATTGCTTTGTATCTCTGGTGGAAAGAACACCAGGGGGAGTAAAGAAGCCTGAGCTCTAGCTCTGCTTCTACCGGGCTCCATGACCTTGGGCAGGTCAGGTCCTTTCTAAGGCTGTGTTCTTCGTGAAGAGGCAAGATGAACTCTGGGTCTTGCTCAGCATTAACATTCCTTGCTTCCAGCCTGTTTTGAGTTCTGAGGCTATGGCAGTGGTGGCCTTGAATTAGTTAGGCAGACTCACCCCCATATATCCCCTACGAGGGTAGAGGAGACCTGGGAATAAGGGAGTCCTCCTCTCACTTAGTTGCCTCCTGGGTGTCCTTGTAGGACACACGCGGTGACCACCTTCTGTGTGTGGGAGGAGAGGGTAAGTGCTGGCCTTTTGGCTTCAATAGGACTCCGCAGGCTCCCCAGGGGGTATGAGAGAGAATCCCTCGACGCTCCTGAGAACCTCAGGCCAGAGGCCAACCCTTATCATGACCCATTCGGACCCAGCCTCAAAACCAACTCCCCAGGCCCTCGGCCAAACCACTGCGCAAGCGCAGCCATCAGTCCAGCGCGAGGCGGCCAGATCCCGAGGCCCAACCAAGGTGAGAGAGAAGGGTCGGCAAGCCCCCGCCTCCATGTTGTCACGTGGGAGGCGGAGTCGGAAGCGTGACGGCGTGCGCCGGGGCGGAGCTACCGCTGCGCGCGGGCGCGGGGGCGGGGCACGGCGTTCGCGGCTGCTGCCTGGGAGGGAGGCCGGGCAGGCGGCGGAGCGGCGCGGCTCTTAACCTGACGGGGAAGTGGCCCGGGCGGCTGCGGCTGACTGCCCCGGGGCAGACGGACGGTCGGACCACGGAGGCGGGAGCTAGGACCGAGCCGGGCGACCTAGGGTGCGAGCGGGTCAGGCTTCGCGTCGGCCACTCTGTCGGTCCGCTGAATGAAGTGCCCGCCCCGCTGAGCCCGGAGCCCGGCGCTTTCCCCGCAAGATGGACGGTTTCGCCGGCAGCCTCGGTGAGTACGACTGGGGAGCCCTCCGTCTTCTTCACAGAGTGGGAGCTTTGTTCTGTCCACACACAGCCCAGGCCCTGCTCTCTACCCTGCCCCTGGGGATGGTAGTAGTTCCACTGCACATGTTCCCCTCGAGGCTACCGCCCCTCTACTGGTGGATTCAGAACCCCTCCCCCCATGCCCTGTCCTCTTCAGCAAGACCCTCCCTTCCTCCCAGCGTCCCCTTCAGTGCAGGGCCCTCCTTTCCGCAAAGTGGAAACCCCCTCACTCAGAGAGGCCCCCAGTAGCTGGGTACATCCCTTTCCATATACTCACGCCCCCCCCCCAGACCTACCTTCAGGGTTGGTTCACCCGTTTCTGAAACCTTGACCCCTTCAATGCACAATATTCCTCCCCCTTTCCACATACTGAGTTCTCTTTCGGAGTGGAGGCACCCCTTACGCACGCAGAGGGTCCCTTTATAAGGTAGGGACCCCCACTCCCTCTTCAGGAAGAGGGCACCCCACCCTCCAGTCTTCACTTTAAATTTGGAGACTTCTTTTAAGTATATTTCAAAGCGACTACTTCCCTTCTCTCCTTCCACTTCTCTGAACATTTTGCAGTGGTGGAGAGAACTCGAAGCACTGAAGCATCATTTGCTTAATACAGGAAAGGAAGAGTGCATCTGTGTTGGGGGACCCTCTTTAAAAGAAGAGCGAAAGCAGAAGTATTCTCTGGCTCTACGAGTATGCTGGGGAGAAGTAATTCTGCCCGGTGAATCCATAGGAAAGGGGGCCTCTGTCAGGGAAAGAAAGGATTCTCCATTTTTGGAATATGTTGTCTTTGTGGAATGGAAGAGGTTATTAAGTAGGCTGCAGTATCCTTTCAGTGTTCCCTTTCAGCAGAATAAAGGTAGTATATTTTGTAACTGGCTAAGGAAATCAGAACTAGAGGCTGGTACTCAGCGCCCTATAATCTGTGTCTGGAATTACTATTCTTTGAGGCTGTTGGAATCTGGTTACTCTAAAGATTGAGCTCAACTGTTAGGATGGTGAGAGAAACAGTTTCTGCTTTGGCTGATTCTGCAGTTATGTGATACCTGTTGCTGGATTTGTATTTTCGGTATTTTATATGGAGGTAGTTTGTATTCAGACACCTTTCTTGGTAATAAATCCCTGGTTGATTAATGTTCATGGATCAGTGCATGATCTGGCCATAGGCCACCCTTTATTCAGCCATATTGGGATTAGTTGAGGTTTTTTTTAAAATCTAAAGTCTAAAAGTTAGTTGAAGAGCAATGGACCCATTGTAGGTATTAAATAGTAAAAACTATAGTTTTGGCTCTGAGCCTCTATGGAAAGAAAAAAAAACACACACACACATTAGAGTGCTTTGAGAGTGGAAATCCTAAAATAGGAGACAACTGAGTGTTACTCTTTCCTCCCAAGGGCACCTGTTGTCCATTATCTAACCTTTGATGTCTTGTAATTCCTTACATAGGTTGTTTCATTCTTGGCTCCTTTTAAAGAGGCATCAATTTTTCACTGCTTTTCCTTTTTTTTTCCCCTTGCCTCATGCCTGTATTTATTCACTAATCATAGTGGACTGAAAGATTTGTCTTATATGTTTTCACAAAGAGGTGATCGTATACTAGGGCAGAAATTGGGAGACGTGTTTTGAGAGAATCTTTCTCACCAATTGGTGGAACTTAAGTTTATTTCAAAACAGTAGATATACCTTGTTAAGTACCTTTGTCCCTTTTTATTCAATTCACGAGGCGACTGATAGAGATTGAAAGATGAAGATGAATTGCTGAGGGGACTGGACGTTTCATAAAGAGTGTTATAGCTGACTCTCACTCTAACCCTAACATTAGGGTTTTTTGTTTGTATTCATTTGATGCCATCCTTGAGTGGGTAAGACTTTCCTTTAGATAAGGTGGATCAGCTGCAAGGGTTCTAAAGAGAGGAACCTGTGTCAGCAGAGAGGGAAAGAAATGGTGCTTGGTAGTATTTCTGGAGCTGCTCCTGATGAAGATAGTTTTCAGCAGGAGCTCTGTGCTTTCTCTTTCTGTCCCCCTTGTAAGAGTAAAACTAGGCCCCATCTTAACTGAAACCTCAAAGGGGTGGGGGAGGGGTAATGCTGGTATATTTTACTGGTAGTCTTTTAAACAGAGCTTTACTTAGCTCTTGCCAGATTGCTTATTTCTGTTCCCTGCTGTTCATTAGTTTAGAGCTTAGAGTTACATTGATCTTTATTTTGTCATAAGAGAGCTATGAATGTAAAGGCAAGCACTTGTATTCTAGAAGGTGTTTAAAAACTTTTTTTTAACTAAACAAGAATTCAAAATATGTGAAGTTCATCTGGGGTCACAAGTATTGAAAGCATTTATTTATTCTCAAGGAAATATACATGTGTATCTCCTTTTGTATACCAGGTGGGTTCTTGGGGGGAAAAATGTGAGAAAACTTCACTTATATAAGCAGAAAAGTTAAGTGCTTTATAGACAGCCTGATTATTTAAGGGAATTTTATGCTGGATCATTTTGTAAAGTGGAAAACTTAAAATTCAAACCGTACCCTTGAATTCTGAGTGATAAGGAAAACACTATGCATTTTATAAGATGTCTAAATTAAAGTTTTGTGTATTGGCTTTTGAGATCATTGAGAGCAATGTTAGGTGATTGGTTATGTTCTGTGTGCCACGTTGAAATTATATACCTGTCTTATTACTTTTGTTTTACATAAAAACATCTGAAGGATGCTTTTAATCTTTGCCGCTGATGAATTTTAGGCAGTTTGGCTGGCAGGTGCTTGTACTGTGGAATTTCCCTTAGGCATAGTATCTTTTGGTTCACAGATTATGGTGATTTAAAAAGGCAGCGCTTTGGAAACAATTTAAAAAAAAATTTGTGGGGGTAGTACCCTAAACAATCTGTCTTCATATCCTGCCTTCAGATCACCACACACACACACACACACACACACACACACACACACACTTCATCCTTAGTCTTTTTACCATCTCTTCTTCATAATAAAGGTTTTAATTTGAGACATTTGTCTTGAAATTAGCCTAGGGTTTAGTCAGTGCTTATACTTTAAAGAAAGCCTATAGTTAACCATATCAGTGTTAACTTTCTGCTCCAAAGGTTAGTTAAAAAAAAACCTGAGAAGTTTTTAAATAAAAATTGTAATGAATAAAATTATAGGGTTAGTATCTATGAGAAACCTAACATTTCGGTGCAGGGTATATGAACAAACAAAATGGAAGTGGTGTACTTCCATTTAGGAAATATTTTAATAAAATACTCTTTTTAAAAAGATTTATTTTAAAGGGTGGGGTTAGGGGAAGAGGGAGAAGATTTTTCAAGTTCACTTCTCCCTGAGTGCTGGGCTGGCCAGGGACATGGGGCTTTATCCCGCAACCCATGAGATCCTGACCTAAGGTGAAATTGAGTATATTGGGAGATGTGGGACTGAGATACTGCACTGTTGCCTCCTCAGCATTTAGGAATGATGGAAGCACTACTCAAAGTAGAAATCAGCTTTTCTTTCCTGTTAATTCCAAGAACTTCTGGAAGGCTTCATTTTCTTTAAGTGTTTTGAGAGAATCTTTCTCACCAATTGGTGGAACTTAAGTTTATTTCAAAACAGTAAATATACCTTGTTAAGTAACTTTGTCCCTTTTTATTCAATTCACGAGGCGACTGATAGAGATTGAAAGATGAAGATGCATTGCTGAGATGACTCCACTTTTCATGCCACCTGGCATTCCAAGAAGTCTTTTAAGGTTTTATTTGACAGAGACACAGCGAGAGGTGGAACACCAGCAGGGGGAGTGGGAGAGGGAGAAGCAGGCTTCCCACAGAGCAGGGAGTGGGATGCAGGTCTCTATCCTGAGACCCTGGGATCATGACCTGAGCCAAAGGCAGACACTTAAGGACCAAGCCACCAAATCTCCCTGAAAACAGTCTTTTTAACATCACAATATCAGAACTATTATTTCTCATCTCATACTCTCTTTCTTACTTTTAAGATTTTATTTATTCGTTTGAGAGAGACAGAAAGAGCACTGAGGGAGAGTCAGAGGGAGAAGCAGACTCCCTGCTGAGCAGAGAGCAGGATGCAGGACCCAATCCCAGGACCTTGGGATCCTGACCTGAGCCAAAGGCAGATGCTCAATCTTCTAAGCCACCCAGGCGCCCCTCTCATACACTTTTTTTCCCCCTAAGATTTTATTTATTTGACAGAGAGAAACACAGCGATAGAGGGAACACAAGCAGAGGGAATGGTAGCGGGAGAAGCAGGCTCCCTGCCGAGCAGAGAGCCCGATGTGGGGCTCGATCCCAGGACCCCGGGATCATGACCTGAGCCGAAGGCAGACGCCCAACGACTGAGCCACTCAGGCGCCCCTCTCATACACTTTCTTAAGGAAACAATGCAGTATATGTTTTTTAAGTATTAATTTAGTCTTAAGTATTCTTTATTCACATAAAAATGTTTCTCATACAGTATTATCTGGGGAATTTTTTCTTTTGATTTATTAGTTGTCTCTTGAAGGGCTTAAGATAGGCTTCAGTTATATAACAAGACATGAGCAGTAACTCTTATGTGGTTACTGCAACATCTATGACATAAGTTAGAGTATTTTTTAGCATATATATGGATTAATACCTGTTTTGTGACTAGTAAGTACTGTGCTTGGTTGTTCTTAAGGGAAGGACAAATACAAGACATGCTTCTTGTCTTTTGGGAGTTTACTATCTGGTTTTAAATAGAGATCCAGAGATGTTTAAGCAAAAATGAAGTACGAGAAATGGGACTAGAGGAGAGAAACTCCATTTAGAATACTGTGCTATGTATAAAGCATGTAACTTCTGAGAGGGAACATTTGGAGATTGCTAAATTTACCTCTGTAGAGCTTGGCTTTTTAAAACAATGAAATTTACTTAGCAAACTTATGTTTGAGTAACATGTGGGGAAAGTACTGTCTTAACTTTATGCATGTGAGTCCATTTCTGTAACATGTGAAACTTAAATATTCATAAGAAATTTGGGAAGAACATTTTGATTTCGAAATAGATTCTAAGACTTAAGGCTGTAATCTACTTCTTCAGCTATTACCTCAGTATGGAAGATTCCCAAGTGTATAGAATATTTCTGCGTCTGATCTCTTGTCCTATAGTTTTAGCTCTATTTTAAGGTCTTAACTTTGCATATTGTTTTATGCTTTATCTCATTTAATCTGTACACTGATCTTGAGAGAGAATAAATTATTCTTTTATAGACGAAGAACTTGAGGTTCAGAAAGTTTGATTTTTTTTTTTTTTTTTAAAGACTTTGAATCCAGAGTTTTCTTTCTGCTTTCTTCTTTTTTTGGTAGGAGGCCTGATTTGTTAGATTTGTAGCCAGTGAAAAACAATACAGAAGAAGAAAGAAAGAAAAACGATCTTTTCTGTAGCTCATCTGTATGCATGTTAACATGTTGATATATTTTTTAGTCTTTTTCTATGCCTAATTTTTTACATAGTTAAAATCATACTATAGATAAAACTTTGTATTCTAGTTGTTATTTTTGGATGCAAGCCGTTTTTTTCATTTGAACTCAGATTTTTCTGATGGTGTTCAGTGTTCTTTTCCCTACCTACTACTGACTCTTCATGGTCCACTCATACATCTAACATACCTTAATCTGAACTCTTCCTCTAAACCAGCGGCTTTTCCTTATTTTCCACTGTCTCATTCAGCCTTGAAACATCAGAACCATGTTTGATTCTTTGCTGTTTTTGCCTATCGCTTTAGCATCTCTTCTGGGACTTTTAAGTTCTTGTCACCTTTCTCATCCATTAATTTCCTTTTCTGCCACTATAGTTCAAATACTTACTATTTCACTTTTGGATTATTGCGTAGCCTAAGGAATTTCCACCTGTCTAATTTATATGGGTCGGGGGTGGCCTTCAGGTTAATACTCCTAAAGCAGTACTTCGATTATACCATTTCCTGTTTCAACTTCATTGCCTTAACTGAATTCAAACACCTTAGCCTTGTTTTCAAGGTCCTCCATTATCTCCTTCTACAGTCTTAACAAGTTCTGGCCAAAATGACCTGTTTCTTGTTCCCCAGGTGTTGTTGGCACTTTCTTATTCCTGTGACTATTCTCAGTACCCTTTAAGGCCCAATTCAAATATTGTTTCCTTTCTAAACACCCTTCGTTATTTGTTCCCTTTCATTCCCAGCCCAAAGTATTGAACTTTTAACCTAAGAGGATTTCTAGGGCACTTATCACAGAATCTTTCTTCTTATAAGGTAGAAATAATTATGACAAGTCTTAAAAATATTATTAGTCTTATTTCTCCAGCCAAATTATAAACCCATTGAAGGCTGACACTCTAATGTGTCTTTAAAATCTCACAGCACAACATTGGAGATTTATGGTCCAGTAAAAGTTGGGGAAAAAAATAGGGGACCAGTATATAATCAACAACTTATAACCTTCTCTTTCACCATTGTTTCCTAAAAGAAAGAGCTTTGAAGATGAAATAATTACTGTACACAATCTGAGAATAGAGTCCTTTAAAAAAAAATCACTCATTATGTTCTTATTTTTCTCATTTTACCTGAAATGAGTGAAAATTTTGTTTCAGACTTTGTTGGGAATCTGATAAAGAATTCTATTCCAGCTTCTAAGGTAGTGTTTTTCAAATGTAGGTCTTATGCATGACTTATAATTATTAGAAATTATTTGGGGTCAAGATCAACATAACAGAGGTAAAGAAAGATTATTAAGTATCAGTGTTTCACATGATACTGCCTCAAGAAACTTTTAATTTCAGTTGCATATGTTTGCCTTAGGTTGCAGTATAAAATTTATTTCTTACTATGGGTTACAGTCAGGTGAAATACACACTTTTAGTGGTTAATCTCAGTCCTTGAGAGATTAGGTGGGAAGGTTGACATCCACATGAAAAAGTGGATGAACAATTAGAAGTAGCTATAATAAATTGTGTGCTCTGTTTTCAAAAAGTTTTTAGGATCTGAATATAATGATTGGAATATAGTTAATAGCAGTAAAAATATATCGATAGTTCTAGAAACTGTAATTTAAGCTCTGTATGTAGAAATATGTTTTCATAAAACTGATAGACTAGGATATTTTTTACTTTGTGAAAGCATTCATCATGTTGTGTTATTGGGGTTTGTTTGTTTGTTTTTGTTTTGTTTTTTTAGCTTTCCTTGTGAAGCTGTCTGTGTCTTGACTGGTTCTTCACCTCATTAGCTGTTTGAAATCTATCCACAGTCTGTAAGGCATCGCTCAGTACATTTGTTTTTTCTGGAAGCTCTGCCTGATTATTCTAGTCTTATACTCAAACCATTGTATTGTGGTGCTCCTAAAGTAGAGGAGGCTGAGTGCTTACACCTGAGGGATCTGGGAGTATAGCCAAAAGTTGGAGTTTATTTAACTTAAAAATTCATATGATTATTTTGCAACCATTCTAATAAGGAATGGTCCAGACAGGAATCATTGATAGATACTGAATCTAGGGATATTTTGATGAGGAGCAGTTGTTAGCATAGTCTTAAGTATCTCCTCATATATTGCTCTTTAGTTGCAAAGAGGTTAAAAAAAAAAGTAACTCTATACAGTGATGAAATCAGACAGCACCTTGAGTATGTGATCAAAATAAATAGCACTAGTGGACATTGTGTGCCTCTGAATGTAATGCCCTGAGAAGAACACATCATTTGTGTAGTACCTCAGTCAGGAATGGATAACCTGAATCTGATTACGAGGGAACATTGAATTGGGTAACATCCTATTTTTTAAAATGGTGGGAAGACTATTTTTTTTTTTTTAATGTTATAAAGACACAGGCTGTGGAATATTCCAGGTTAAAGGAGAATAGACATGACAACTACTTGCAGTATGTGATCCTAGATTGGATCTTATATTAGAAAGGAAAATGCTATAAAGGGTATCATTGGGTTATTTAGCAAAATTGGAATATGGATGTAAATTGGATAAGAGTGTTGCATCAGTGTTAAATTTATTGAAGATGATAACTACCCTTAAATTATGTGAGGGAATATTTTTCTTAGGAAATACACACTTAAGTTTTTAGGGATAAAGGGCCATGATATATGTAAGTTACTCTCAAATGGTTCAGAAAAAAGGATGTAATATGTATGTGTACATACATATATTTGTGTGTATGTATATGAAAGGAGGGGGGATGCTCATGGACAAGTAAAGCAAATGAGTAAAATGTTAACAATAGGTAAATTTGGTAAAACCTGTATGAGTATTTTTTTGTACTGTTCTTGTTCTTACAGCTTTTCTGTAAGTTTGAAATTATTTTTAAAAAATCATGAGCTTTGGATTAAACTCCATAATGTAGCATTTTAAAAGTATAGAAATGGCTCCTCTTTCTTGACAATTTCAGGCAAATTCATGGATAAAACTGTGGCTGTAGGAGTATGTTCCATGTATACCATGTGGTTTCCTTTTATCCCTAGGTCTCATTTTGAGAAACTTGCTTCTGAGCCTGAGGCAGCTGTGGTTCAAATTTAGCCGACAGACATGTTTTGTTTGGCCCTTTTGAATGTTTTAAAAATTGGGAAATTTTGCATAAAAATCTGGATCTCTGGAGTGATCTTTCCCCTGTGGGCTTGCATTCCAGGTGATTTATATACTAAGTAGTGTGTCAGATAAGCAGTCTCAGTCCTTACCTTATACCTACCTTGTTTCAGGCATTTACTTTACCTGACCTCTGTAGGCAGATGTTTGCAGCCTTTAGCCCAAGAGGTGGTGGGGGTGTCTGTGTTCTTTGAACTTAGACGATTTGATTTGAGAGTTAAGTTGTTGAACTGAATCCCTGTCACCTTCTAATGTTGTATATATATCCTATAAACACAGTCATTCTTCAACATACCTATACTACAGTCAATAAAAGGAGGAAATTAATATTGATAATTATTATCCATTGAGATTTTGCTAATTGTCTTAATAATGTCTTTTATTGCAAAAAGATCCAGCTCAGAATCAAGTATTGCGTTTAGTTGTCATGTCTCTTTAGTCTCCTTCAGTCTGGAATAGTTCCCTAGTCTTTCCTTGGGTTTTATGACCTTGATACAAGATTACAGGCCAGTTGTTTTGTAAAATGTCGCTTAATTTGATGTTTCCTCCTGATTCAGTTCACATATCCTTGGCACAAATACCACAGAGGTGAAGTGTGTTTTGTCTCATTGCATGCTGTCCTGTGGTGCATAACTTTGATTTGTCCCAGTACTAGTGATGTCCACTTTGATCATTTTTTCTGTTAGTTGCTTTGAAACCTTGTAAATATTTTGTTCCTCATCGGACTTTCAGTTTATTGGTTTATTTATATCTTTATGAACTGAAGTATCTTCTTATTTTTTTCAGTAGGCTGTTACCCATTACTATTTATTTTGATGCTCACATTGGCCCCATTTTGGCTAGTGGATGCCCATTCATGCTAGCTTCTGCATTCTTTTGATGTGTTCCCATCATTCTTTGAGGACTTTCTTGCTTTTTGACACAGTGAAATGATATGGACACACAGTTCAGCCCATAATACATGCATATATATTTTATATAATTTTAAGTAGGATTCAGATGAGAGTTTGAATTAAGTCATTTTAAGTTAATTTTTTATGGTTCTTTAGTAATTTATAACTGCATAATACTTTATCTTACACCTAAAAATGGTGTTAAACCAGGGACCAGATCATTAATGTAAATTAGTTTGAAGACATATTTGTCAGTGGGAATTCATTCAAGATTATATTTGTTACTGTTCTTTTTCTGTATTTAAACAATCAGTTATCTTGGAGTAAGGTACTGTTAGGTGCTGTGTGTGTTAGGGTGATTGGGTAAAAGAAAATATATTTAAGCAGCAAAATCAGCCATGTTTTTTTCCACTTACAAAATTATGATCATCTTTCCTTCTCAGCAAGTATAAATATAAACTTTAATGCATTGTATTCCATTATTTGGACATCTGGTTTCCTTAAGCTCTGGTTTCCATAATCTAACTTATTTTTGATGACTGATGGTGGTTATTATGAGTGTTGGACATGGTTCTTTGCTGTAACACAGTGGTGCCTTCAAGAGCTTTTTGTGTAGGGCTGTTTGCTCCATACACTAAATGACTCTACGAAATTATAACTGTCTTCCTTGCTGTTGCCTGTCACCTAGTGTCAGTGTGCTTTACCCTTTCCTCTCTCTTTGTTCTATCATTTATGAATCTCACCCATAACATTAGAGTTTATATCTCTTGAAAGATAAGGACTCTTCTTTCATTATTAGACCTTAAATTTGTTCGTAATTTCTTTTTTTTCTTCTTTTCAAATTTAATTTTTTAAAAAGATTTATTTATTTGAGAGAGAGACAGACAACACTAGCAGGGGGAGAGGCAGAGGGAAAGGGAGAAGCAGGCTCAACTCCCCGCTGAGCTGCGAGCCTGAGCAGGGGCTCAATCCCAGGACAGGAGATCATGACCTGAGCCAAAGGGAGATGTTTAACCATCTGAGCCACCCAGGGGCCCCCGTCCATAATTTCCTAATATGAGATATAGAGATATCTTGATTGTCTGGTAAGTGTCACTTTACAGTGGTTTGTTTAAATCAGCATTTAATTAAGATCCAAACAGTGCATTTAGTTGCTATGTTTCCTCTAAGTTGTTTTTTTTTTTTTTAAGATTTATTTATTTATTTGACAGGGGAGAGATTACAAGTAGGCAGAGAGGCAGGCAGAGAGAGGGGGAAGCAGGCTCCCTGCTGAGCAGAGAGCCCAGAACCCTGAGATCAGGACTTGAGCCGAAGGCAGAGGCTTTAACCCACTGAGCCACCCAGGCGCCCCTCCTCTAAGTCTTTTGATATGTATATTTCCCTTCCATTTCCTTTTTTGCAGTTTGTTGAAGAAACCAGACCTTTTGTTCTGTAGAGTTTAATACAAGTGCTAATTGTACCATTTGATGTTTTTAAAACATGTTTCTTTGTTTTTCGTATATTCTTTAAATTGAAAGTATGGATTTTTGTATATTTTATGTATTTCAGTGTGATGCCGTTACTTTTTTTATGCTCATATTTTCCTATCATCAATTTGTAGAATCATCTTCAAGATTGACTCCTGAGTCCTGATTCTAGTAGTCTTTGCTGGCTTCCTTGCTTTCTGATCGACTTAAAAAAAAAAAATTTTTTTTTTTTTAAAGATTTTATTTGACAGAGAGAGACAAAGCGAGAGAGGGGGAATACAAGCAAGGGGAGTGGGAGAGGGAGAAGTAGGCTTCCAGCTGAGCAGAGAGCCCGATGTGGGGCTCTATCCCAGGACCCTGGGATCATGACCCGAAGCTTAACAACTTAGCCACCCAGGCGCCCCCCCCCCAATTTTTTTAAAACACTTCCTGTTGCAATTTCTGCATTCAGCATTTCTCTGAACCTCATTCCTTTGGGCACGAAATGGTACTCTTAAGTGCTAGAGGTGCTCATTGTTACTGGATTGGTTACTGTTTCTTGTCTAGCCTTTCTTTTGATTTCCAATTTTAAATCTGTTGTGGTCTGGGAAACTAGATAACGAAGCTAGTTTGATTTACACATAAGGATTGATTTGACTCTCATAAAAAAAGGA
Organism: Procyon lotor; assembly: GCA_028646535.1. NCBI lineage: Eukaryota > Metazoa > Chordata > Mammalia > Carnivora > Procyonidae > Procyon > Procyon lotor. The sequence continues at coordinate 88,681,046 of CM053610.1, read as the reverse complement.
ATCCAGAGATCAAGACCTATCCCTATCTAAATTGTATGGTGTAGCATCTATGGGGACATGATCATACCTTAATAAATATCGCTAATGTTAGTGATATGTGAGTAACAGGATACCTACCAGATGTTCCTCAGAGGAAAAATAATATATTTCTGAATGAGATGCGTGAGCTTTTTAGCTCACCAACTTGATGATATATATGTTTTAAATTATAGACTGTTGATACTTCTAGTATTTTCTTATGTTAAGATTATCTTTCTCTTGTTTTTTGGTTTAAGATAAATCTCTGTACTACTGAGATTGTTAGAGTATTATGGAGTCAAATTATGCTCTATTTGTCATATTCCATAAAAATGCACTTTTTCCTTTTTATTTTTTAGTTATTTTTAAGGATTTATTTATTTAGTTGACAGAGAGGTGGAGAGGGAGGGGAAGCAGGCTCCCCGCTGAGCAGGGAGCCCAGTGCGGGCTCATTGATCACAGGACCCTGAGATCATGACCTGAGCGGAAGGCAGAGAGAGGCTGTGACCCACTGAGTCACCCAGGCGCCCCATTTTTTTTTTTTTTTTTAGATTTTATTTATTTATTTATTTAACAGAGAGCGAGAGAGGGAATACAAGCAGGGGAAGCAGAGGGAGAGGGAGAAGCAGGCTTCCTGTTGAGCAGGGAGCCTGATGTGGGGCTCAATGATCACGACCTGAGCCGAAGGCAGTTGCTTAACGAGTAAGCCACCCAGGCACCCCACTTTTTCCTTTTAAATTTTTTTTTCAGAGAATGTGCTTGTTCTGCCTTTCCAAAATTAATTACTTCCTAAAGTTGAGATGACTTCCTGTTGTAAAACAAAATTATTTAGTGTTGACATCTTATATTTTTCCTTAAACCATCTTTTGCTCTTGCACACTGGTCTTGAGATGACTACCTTATGCTAATCTTTAAGTGACAGTAGAAACTGATGTTTAAGTGACACGTCAGAACAAATGACAAAATATGTTTGCAATTTTCTTTGAGCCATTTGTTCCAGAAAAGTGTCATAACTGAATCCTGTTGATGAGTGAATAGGAGATTTTTTTTGTTTTTTTTAAACTTTGGAGGATATCCTGTTTTCAGTTTAGTTGAGGCATAGCCTTTTATTTTTCTTTGACTACTTTGAGTACCTCTTGGCATTCTTTTTATTTCTTTAGTCACTCCAATTATAATTAGTGTGAATGTATTTTGGCATGACCAATTTCTGAAATTTTATGATCTAGAATTTTGGATTACTTGAGATAAGTTATTGGGAAACAGTTTGGAGTAAAGTGAGATGATTGGGAAAGCAATTAGTATTTGACTTGAAATTCTTATTTGTGAATGAGATTTAATGATTATATGCACACTGAAACTAGCACACTGTGAAACTCCTTATTTTGCTTCATTAGTACATACTATAATGGCTAAGGGTATGGGTTAGTGTCATATAGACCACTTATTTTGTTTGTTTCCTGGCTATAAACACATTCATTAAGTATAGATTTTGATTAGCTTCTTTGGATCACACTTCGGCTAAGTGCATTGGAAAATTGGTGAATGAGACACTTGAAATCCCTGCTCTCATACAGCTTTTAATTCTGTGGGGGATTCAGACCATATTTATTCAGGAAATATTTATTGAATGCTTGGTATGTGCTCAGCTCTCTTCCAGCTATAAACAGAGCCCTTATGGAGCTTATAATGTAGGCTTTTAAAATAAAAAGTAATAAGAATTGTGATTAAGTATAGAAAGCTTTGGAAACTTGGAGGGCTGTCTTAAGCCTCCACCATCCAACCTTTGTGGATTTTTGTTTTGTTTTTCCAGATGCATGTCTTTCTTCAGGGTGTAAGCAGAAAAATAGAGGTCAGAACACAGTGGCTTTCCCAGGTTTTGGAAACCACTTACAGGAATGATATTTGCTTCCCCCCCCAACCCCCCACCGTATACCTGAGAAAATGACAGACTACCAATAGAGATAACTTTAGTTGCAGTTTTCAGCGTACACCACTGTTGTCAGCTCTGCTCTCCTGGTGTCATCCTAATTTAAGACAGTTGAATTCTATGACTTATGCCCTCTCTCTGTCACCTGTGTAAGCAGTAGTTTTCTAAGATATTTGCTTTTTCCATATCTTTGTAGGACTGTGAGTCCTGTGATTAATTTAAGTCTATGATCTTCTTTATACTTGCTTTAGGAAATAGCCTTTGATAGACGACATTTCAAGAAATTTGATTCATGTGAATAACTTTTTGAAAAGAGGTAGTAAGACAGAGGCACTAACATTTATTCAGCTGTGATTTCAGGAACAATGTCAGACACATTACATAAATTAATAACTTTCTAAGGGACCCAAACATGTTAATTTCAGCTTTTAAAAATATCCTCAAAAAAATACCCTCAAGTGTAACTCTTCAGTAGATTGAATAAAACTGAACTTGTTATTAAAGCCTTTGCTTGAGGATGATGATTATAGTAATATCTGTGACAGTTGTGAAATTAATTATAGCTCCCCAAATGAGAATCTAATAAATCAGCAAATATTTATTCAGCAACGCCTACATACCGGGAGTTGTTTTCATACTGGGAATATGTCAGTGAACAAAAGAAACAAAAATCACTACTCTTTTGAAGCCTATGTTATGGTGAAGGGAACTAGTTGATAAACAGATTTCATTAAATTATTCACAGTAGGACGTCAGTGAATCCTGTATAAACATTGATGTCTGCGTTGTCAATTATAAACACTATCCTTTTTTCAAAGAATGGGGTTTGGTTGTATCAGATAAGCTTAGAGAAAAGTAAGATGCAAAACAGATTGGTAAAACATTGATAACTGTGCTAAGGCTACTTTCTCATCCTACATCTTAGTCACTGCACCTGATTATGATAGGATTTTGGAATATATATACTTTCTTAGATGTTCATTCTCGGATTTTTATTTTTTATTTATTTATTTATTTTTAAAGATTTTGTTTATTTGACAGAGAGAAACACAGCGAGAGAGGGAACACAAGCAGAGGGAATGGTAGCGGGAGAAGCAGGCTTCCCGCCGACCAGGGAGCCCGCCACGGGGCTCAATCCCGGGACCCTGGGACCACGACCCGAGCCGAAGGCAGACGCTTAATGACTGAGCCACTCAGGCGCCCCCATTCTCCGATTTTTAATTTATATTTTTGTTTCATCATTCATATTTAAGGTTTTATTGCTTATTTTTTTTTTAAGTATTTGAACATGTATTCTTTTTAGTTTTAATATTTTTTCTTGTGGAAGAATTTGATTGTATTTATATAAAATATTTTTTTTTACCAGGTTAATTACTATACATTTATGTTTATCAGCCTAGATTCAGGACTCCTGTTCAATTACTAAGGAGAATTCCCAGGATGCAGCGGAGCTGTCCAAACAGCTGTTTGTGGGTGGCGGTGATGGTGGAGGCAAACAGTGGGTTGTGTGATCAGCATGAGGTCGTGTCTTTCACCCTGTGGCCCTCTTTCTTTCCGGACTTTAATACCTCCTTTGGTACTTAGAACAGTTAGAGCTATTTGCTGTGCTCTGAACAGTTGTTCAATAGTAGTACCTATAAGATGATATTAGATGGTTTTTGGATGAAACTCATAAAGGTATGACTCTGTTATGTCAAGAACAAAGAAATTGTTTCAGTAGTCTGAAAACCACTGATGTGTTTTTAAAGTGTTCCGACCCACTTTAGGCAATTGTTTTAATGTCTAGACATGAATATTTTAGCTTTTGCTCTTTTCCTACTCTGATTTAACCTCCATATGGCCACCAGATTATTCTTTGACTATATCAACATTTTGTCATTTCCCAGCTCAAAACCTTTTTATCATTTCCAATTTCTGTGAGATAAACTAACGTGGCTTGGTATCCAACCTTTCCCGTCATCTGGCTCCAACTTTTGGGGAATCTTCTGTGGATCTTTTCAGTGTCCCTTTTTTTGCTGTAAGATATTGACAGACTTACCATATACCCTAATAAGGAAAATGAGGGAATTTGAAAACCAACAGACAAGATAAAGATACATTCCTGTGAGTTGTATGAGAAAGTGTCTTTAGGCACTTTAGAATAAGGTTTAGAAATCATTTTCTTCCCCTGCTTATTAATAGGTTCCTACCTCTCCTCACTGACAGTTTGTGTGACCCTGGATAAGCCAGTCTCCTATTTTATCAGACTTTATTGAAAACTGAGTGTACTCTGTTCCTTTGGGAATTTGTATGACATTTTTGTTACCAAATAAAATACATTCCTTTTTTAAAGTAATCTCTACTTTTTTTTAAGTAATCCCCCCTATCATGGGGCTCAAACTCACAACCCTGAGATCAAGAGTTGCATGACCTACAGACTAAGCCAACCAGGTGACTCTAAAATACACTTCCTTTTTTTTTTAAAAGATTTTATTTATTTGACACAGAAACACGGTGAGAGAGGGAACACAAGCAGAGGGAATGGTAGCGGGAGAAGCAGGCCTACTGCTAAGCAGGGAGCCTGATGCGGGGCTCGATCCCAGCACCCTGGGACCATGACCTGAACTGAAGGCAGACACTTAATGACTGAGCCACCCAGGAGCCCCTAAAATACACTCTTAATAGCAAGTTTTCAAGTCCTTCGTTTTAAAGCATCACAGAATACCTCATTATCATATCTTGATTTTAGTGAAAAAGAATAGTAGTTTTGTCAGTTTTTGGTTTTTTTAAGAGATAGAGCAAGCTGGGGGAAGAGGCAGAAGGGGAAAGAGAGAGAGAGGGAACTTTAAGTAGGCCCCATGCCCAGTGTGGAGCCTGATGGGGGCTTGATCTCATGACCCTGAGATCATGACCAGAGCTAAAACCAAGAGTCAGATATCTGCTTGTCAGCTTGGTGCTTTGAGATTTGTTTTTTTTAAAAATCAGCTTTATTAAACTATGCTTTACCTATAATAAAATATGCTAATTTTAAGTGCACAGTAAGCCTTGAAATTTTTATGTAGTTGTGTATCCATTGCAACAGTCAAGATATAGAACATTTCCATTATCCCAGAAAGTTTTCTGACCTCTTTGCAGTGGTACTTTCTACCCCCAGTTACTGGCAGCCACTGATCTACTTTCTATCACTACATTTTATCTTTTCTAGAATTTCATATAGCTATGACCTTACAGTCTGTGATCTTTGTGCTTTTCACTTAGCAAAATGCTTTTGAAATTCTTCCATGTTGTATGTTTCATTAATTTGTTCCATTTTATTGCTGAGTAACACTTTGTATGAATGTATGAATATATCCCCGATTAGTCTATCCATTCACCAGATGATGGACATTTCCGTTGTTACCAGTTCCGGGCTATTAGGAATAAAGTAGCTATGAACATTTGAATGTATGTCTCTGCATTGCCCCCACAACCACTAATCTACTTTCCACTAATCTATTGATTTGCATATATGGTTCTCATTTTTTAAAAATTGGGTTGTCTTTGCAGATATTTTTGTGATGAAACTTTTATTTACTTAACAGTGCCTTTTGAAGAGTGAACGGTTTTTATTTGGTGAAATCCAACTTATCAGTTTATTTTCATGAAGTTCAATTTATCATTGTTTTCTTTTTTATAATATGTGCTTTTTTTTTTTTTTTTTTTTTGTCCTATTCCTAAGAAAGTTTTGTTTAATCCAGGGTCACAAAGATTCTAAAAGAAAACTCTTTATTTCCTCTACTCATAACACTTCTGACACCAGATATATGGGTTTTCCATACCAGGCAATTCTGACATTAACTGCCTGGAGTTCTTGCAGATTCTACAGGTCTAGTCCCACAAAATTGCCTCCCATGTTAGATGCCAATTACAAGTTTGGGCCTCAAATACTTCTGACCAGTTATAAATGGAAGATTTCCATGACCCCCTGCTTGGGTTTGGCAGTTTGCTAGAATGACTCACAAAACTCAGGAAAACACTTTACTTAGACCATTATTGTTTTATTATAAAGATACACCTCAGAAATATTCAAATGGAAGAGATGCACCAAAGTATGTGGGAAGAGGTGTGGAGCTTCCCTGCCATGTCTCGGAGTGTCACCCTCCCAGCAATTTGATGTACTCATCAACTTGGAAGCTCTCTGAACTCCATCGTGTAGAGTTTTTACATAGAACATTTGATTATCATTTAGGTTCATTACATAGGCATGATTGATTAAATCATTGACCAATGGTGACTGAGCTCAATCTCCAGGCCTTCTCCCCTCCCCAGAGGGCTGAAAGTTCCAGATCACCTACCTGGTTGATTCTTCTGGTAACCAGCCCCCATTCTCCAAAGTTACCTCATTAGCATAAACTCTGGTATGGTTAAAAAGTGCTCCTCTCACCCCTGTCACTCAGAAAATTCCAAGAGTTTTAGGAGTTCTGTGTCAGAAACTGGACGCAGAAATCAAACAAATAATTTTTTTTTTTACAATTTTATATATTTATTTGACAAAGACATAGTGATAGAGGGAACAGAAGCAGGGGGAGTGGGAGAGGGAGAAGCAGGCTTCCCACCAAGCAGGGATCTGGATGCAGTTCTTGATTCCAGGATCCTGGGATCATGACCTGAGCCAAAGGCAGACGCTTAACGACTGAGCCATCAGGGCTCCCTATAAATAAATATTTCTTATGACACAGTTTCTTTCTTGCTATTTTCTTCTTGAAGTTTATTTTTTTAGCGCTTATTTTTAAGTCTGTGATCCCCTGAGAATTGATTTTTGTGTATAGAATGAAGTAAGATTTGCACATTGATACCTCTTTGTTCCAGCACCATTTATTGAAAAGATTTACTTTTGTCGATTGATTTGCCTTGGCACACTTTTGCTGAAAATCAGTAGACCACTTGTGTTGCTCTGTTTCTAGACTCTGTATTCTGCTCCATAGATTGCTGTGTTTATTCTTAAGGAGATACCACACTGTCTTGATTTCTATAATTGTATAGCAAAGATTTCAATAAAATTCTCTTTTATGTTTGAAAAACAGTGAAGAGCAAATAAGTTTAACTTTGAAGCTTTGTAGACAGAAAATGATATGTTTCAATGATTGTTTATATTTTAGATGTTAATATTTTATATTTCTGTTTTAGACTTTACTTTTTAAAATTTTAAGGATATGATCTCTTGATTCACTAACTATCTTAGGAGTTAGAGTAGGCATTAATATCTTTATTTTTATAAATGAGGAAGCTGTAAGATTTAAGAGGGTTAGTTTGAGATCATACAGTTGGCATAGTGAAGCAAATTTTATGCCTTCAAAAATCCAGTATACCACAGTACTTTTCATTTGTTCCTATTCTCTTAAGTTGAATATTAGAGAATGAGTGCTTTATGAAAAATTCAGTCATTAAATTTCATTTAATTATAGAGCTATAAGAGAACAGTCCATTTTCTTGGTCACCAAAACCACAAGACACATTAAAAAATCAAAATTGGGCTTTGGGGGCACCTGGGTGGCTCAGTTGGTTAAGTGTCTTCCTTCAGCTCAGGTCATTACTGGGTCCTGGGATTGAGCCCTGCTTCGGGCTCGCTGCTCACTTCTCCCTCCCTCTGCTTCTCCCCGTGCTTGTGCTCTCTCTCTGTGTCTTATGAATGGAATCAATATTCGTGTTTCTTTCTTTTTTTTTTTTTTAGGAATCTTATTTATTTACTTGACAGGGAGTGCGTGTATGAGCCACGGGAGAGGCAGAGGGAGAAGCAGACTCCTCACTGAGTGGGGAGCCCAACATGGGGCTCAAACAAGGAATCTGTGATCATGACCTGAGCCAAAGGCAGACGCTTAAGCAACTGAAACACCTCGGTGCCCCAAAATTCATAGTTTCATTTTAAGTTTAGAAATACAGGAAAGAAGCGACAGGATTTGTTAAGTGAAAGCTGACAGATTCCTCTTAAAAAAACTCTTCCTGTTAGGAAATGAGTAAGTCACAGGAATGAAAGGTACAGCATAGGGAATATAATCCTAAATAAGGAGTCAATAAATGGGGTGGGAGGAGAGAAAGAACTGTTTCGAGAATTGAGATAGTCTTGCCAAAATGAGAACAAGAATAGTAAAACTTAAATTTTAGATTGTTTGAGTATGTGTGAGTTATCTATATTTACTTCTATTATCAAACCTTATTACCTTAAGTTCCTTCCTTCCAGACCCCTACAACGTCAGATCTTAGGCAGGAGATTCTTTTTTTTTTTAAACATATAATGTATTATTTGCCCCAGGGTACATGTCTGTGAATCATCAGGCTTACACATTTCACAGCACTCACCGTAGCATATACCCTCCCCAATGTCCATAACCCAGCCACCTTATTCCTACCCCCCCCCACCCCCCAGCTACCCTCAGTTTGTTTTGTGAGTTAGGAGTCTCTTATGGTTTGTCTCTTTCCTGATCCCATCTTGTTTCATTTCCCTCCCCCACCCTCCAACACGTCCCCCCCTCTGGCCCTACCTCTCAAATTCTTCATATCAGAGAGATCATATGATAATTGTCTTTCTCTGATTGCCTTGCCAATGGCAAGATTTTGTTTCTCTTGATGGCTGCATAGTATTCCATTGGGTACATATACCACATCTTCTTTATGCATTCATCTGTTGATGGACATCTATGTTCTTTCCATAGTTTGGCTATTGTGGACATTGCTGCTATAAACATTCAGGTGCATGTGCCCCTTCAGATCACTACATTTGTATCTTTAGGGTAGATACCCAGTAGTGCAGTTGCTGGGTCGTAGGGTAGCTCTATTTTCAACTTTTTGAGGAACCTCCATACTGTTTTCCAGAGTGGCTGTACAAGCTTGCATTCCCACCAACAGTGTAGGAGGGTTCCCCTTTCTCCGCATCCTCACCAACATCTGTCGTTTCCTGACTTGCTAATTTTAGCCATTCTGACTTGTGTGAGGTCATATCTCACTGTGGTTTTGATTTGTATTTCTCTGATTAGGCAGGAGATTCTTGAAGGAGTATTGGTGAAAGATATTGAAAACTGGGGTTTGGGTAGTGGTGGTGAAAGAAGTGGTAGCATTTGGAATATATTTTGAAGAGCCTATGGGTCTGCTGATGGATGGATGGTAAAGGATGAAAGAAAGAATGAATCACGGGTAACTAACTCCTAGTTTGTTAGCGTTGGTAATCTATTTGGTGGTGGTGTTTACTTGGTGTGGGAAAGACTCATAAATTGGAAGGGCTCTACAGCAGAGGATGGGAAATCAGAAGCTATTACAGCCTTTTTCAAGTTGGGGTTTTTTTTTTTTTTTAATATCAAGTTTTGTTTTCATAGAAAGTAATATCACATCTCAGACTGGAAAGATAGGGGCAAGATGAAATTACTTAAGAACCTACCTTCCTGACACAATCATTTTAAGTGTTTTGGTGTGTATGTTTACTGTGTTGCGTAGGAGTTGGCAAACTTTCTGTAAAAGCAACAGCTTAACTCTGTTGTAGCATGAAAGCAGCCATGGATGATATAGCAAATGGGTGTGTTCCTGTTCCATTAAAACTTTATGGACACTGCACTGAAACTTGAATTTCATTTATTCATATACTGCAAAATATGCTATTCCTGATGTTTTTCCCCCCAAACATTAAAAAATGTAAAAAACCATTCTTAGTTGACAGGTCATACAAAATACAGCGGATTTGGTTGTCTAGCCATCATCTGCTAACCCCTAAACTTATGCATTTGTTTTGTGATTGCAGTTATATGTTGCATTGAATTTCATTACCTACTTTTTCTACTTAATTTATGTATAAATGTGCACAATTTAAGTTTTATTTAGGGGCGTCTGGGTGGCTCAGTCGGTTGAGCATCTGCCTTGGGCCCAGGTCATGATCCCAGAGCCCTGGGTTTGAGTCCCACATTGGGCTCCCTGCTCAGCGGAGAGCTTGATTCTCCCTCTGCTTGTGCTCTCTCTCTCCCTCTTTTTCTCTGTCAAATAAATAAATAAAATTTTTTTAAAAATTTTTGTTTTATTTAATCTTAAATAAAACTAAAATGATTACATTTGTTGAATATCTGAATAAATCCTAGTAGACCAAAGGTTACAAAGTGGCTTTCTTTATTATTTCTTACAGTAACTGTATCCATAATTAAGGGGAGATACATGTTATTATTGGAATTTTCTCTTCCATTTTTCTATACATATAGGCTTTGTTTTTTGAAATAAGCCTTTTTCATAAGCAGGGGTCATCCCTCTAGTTCTGGAACCGCATTCTCAAAGTTTTCTTACCTTAGCACTAGTTTGAAAAATCCAAAGAAAGGACTTTAGTCCTGCTCAAATCCAGTTTTTATTCCCACAACTACTCATTGGGTGTAGGAAGGGCAGGGCCATCATGTAGGAAGGTAACAGTTCTCAGTTGGAACAACTGTTTAGAATAATATGAGGGGAATTGAGTAGTTTCTCAAATGAGGGGAAAGGGTAGAACACACATGGCTACTTGGGGAAGTTACAAGTTGGACAAGCAATGCCAAATGGAATCTATTTACAATCATTGTTTAATTTATGGATTTAATGTTATCTTTTCATTTACCTGTTTGTATCACATTCACTTCTTTTTTCTTTCACTCTAGTTTTTGTTGCCACTTGTTTGTTTTATCACCATCTCAAACTGAATTTTGAAAGTCCCAGTTGAATGTCTCTTTCTCAAGAGTCTAGGTCTTACACCTCAGTGGAAGTTATTCTGTTCTCTTAAGAAGTCTACGATTGACTCCTGACCACTTCCAGCACCTCTAATACTAATAACGCTTTTAAGGGAAAGATCTTGGTCCTCTCCTGTCACTTTTATAATAACACGAAGGATAGGATGAGAAATAGTGGATCATTTGGAAACCTCACATATTAAAATATGAGTATTTTACTGGAGTAATTGGCTTCTACAAGAATTCAAAAGCCTAGAAAGCAGTTGCTGTTGTCTCAGTGTTTTCAGAATAGTTGATTCCACTATCGTTGTTTTCAGTTTTCTTCAGTCATTATCTGAAGACCCTGAGATTCTTGGTACATGTGTAAAAAACATTCAGGATCTTGCTAATCTAGAAAAGGTGAAACACAATGGTAGTAAAATTGCTTTGCAGGCTCTGAGACTGGAGAGCATAGCTAGGAGGCTGGGAGAATTGACATGTTTGGATCTTTGGCTACATTAGCTAAATATTAGTCTTCATCATTAGCTACATCACAGCATGCTTCGTAGTAAATACTACATAATGTGCACACAGTTTACTAAAGGAAAAACTAATAAAAGGAAGTTTGGGGATGAATAAAAAGAGGAAAAGTATTTTAGAGTTATGTCTGTTGTGTAATTGTTAGACCGAGTGGAAAGATTTCTTAGGAAAGAAATTGCTGTTGCAACTTTATTTCTTAGACCCAAATCTAATCTGCTATCATAAGCACAAAAATGATTTAATTACTCAAGTTATTTCATCTCTGAGATTATTCTTAAAGGGTCATTGTTGAGATACTTTGTTTTAATTTTTTTCACTTTTATTTGTTAAGAGCCATTATATGTATTGTTCTTTAATGTATTGATCTTTATTATCAAATTTTTGTAGAATTTCCCTATTACCATTTTCATGGCAATTCATGTGCTCATTTTAAATAATTTATAATACCTTATTTTTATATCCTATATAAATACACCCATAAAGACGATTATCATAAACTTTTCTAATGTGAATGGTTTATTTAAAACTGGGATATCCTGCAGTCTTTGAAGAAAATCAAGTCCTTTGAAATGAGATTAGACAAAAATATGTGTGTATATTTTTCACCTCACATTTTTTCTGTAGGATTATTTATATTTTTATTGTTTGTTGAACATAGGTGCAATGAATATAAATCCTTTGTCAGCTGCATATGCCCTTAATATTTTCCTCCAGGTTGCAGCTTGCACAGTTCTTTTCTTTCTTTTTTTTTTTAAGATTTTATTTATTTATTTGACAGGGAGAGAGATCACAAGTAGGCAGAGAGGCAGGCAGAGAGAAGGGGGGAAGCAGGTTTCCTGCTGAGCAGAGAGCCCAATGCAGGGCTCGATCCCAGGACCCTGAGATGATGACCTGAGCCAAAGGCAGAGGCTTTAACCACTGAGCCACCCAGGTGCCCTGTGCAGTTGTTTTCTTAAGGGTGTCTGTCTTTTGATTAGTAGGAAGTTTTCAATTTTGATGAAGTCTAATTTATCTTTTGTTTCCTGTGGCTAGTACTTTTACTTTTATGTTGTTTCAGATTAATTTCTGTATTTGGTATGAGAGAAAGATCACAGTTCCTGTTTTTCCTTACGAACAATAACAAACAGCACTGTCTATTAAAGACTTTGCTTTACTTCCCAATTAAGTTTTGAATATTACATTATAAAATAATTAGTTCTCTGAGTAGTTACATGGTTAGCTAGCTTGTTGGTTATTGAAACTGCTTCTGAGTTCAGACTTATAGGTTCAATCCTTTAGGATCCAGCTAAGTTATAAGTTAGCCTTGTTTTGTGGTCATCCTAATTTAGCCAGGTTTTCCTAACCTGCATTAGCTGTTTGGTAAATTTTTATTGTTCTGAAGTAAGAAGGTATAGGATAACTCCATTGTGCTACAAGCTAAAACATTAGAGCATATGCCCTATGTGAGAATTCACTGGTTTAATTTTGTGAAAGACAATACATTATTACATTTTAAAAGGATACAGTGTTTGTAGTAATATAGTGCTTAACATGTCATGCTTAGTTTTTATGACTTACTAAAATAAACAAAAATACATAAATTGTAGTAAACATTAGCAAATAATTTTCCAGAGTTTTGTGGAAAGTGGGCAATGTAGATAAGACACTCTAAAGCCCATTCATTAGTTTTGTGGATAAATGATGAGAATTATAAGCATTTAAGACAGGAAGATTTTAAATGTACTTCAACATATGTTTGTTTCGATACGTAGTCATATTGCATAAACCCAGTCATTGTCTTACAGTTCTGAGATACTAGCATTGAATATGAGTTATTTTCAAGAGGCTGTATTTGCATTATATTATTCTGGTAGGATTTGTGCCAGCCTTTGGTTAATCATTATCTTGTTGATTATGTTTGGTTCAAGATGATTCATTTTTCAAAGAGTTTTATTGCAACATTATACATTTACTACAGGAAGCCTGGACGGAAGTAGAGCATTAGGTCATTGGAGATTTTTTTCCTCCAATCTTTATTGCACCAAGTATTATTAAAGTTAATTATTTTTCAGTAACTGAATTCTCTGTAGAACCTAGTATTCCATTAACCAAACTTTATAGGAGCAGTTACTCCTTTTTCATGGCAGACAAATGTATCTTTGAAGATTGTTTAACTATTGGTGATATTTCATGCCATACTTTGACTACATTTAAATGGAATATTTTCATTGAGTATAGTCATTGGGAATTTTGGAATCAGAGATTTGATACTGAAGCTTCTGCCCCTCCCCTCGCTCGTGCTCTTTCTCTCTCAAATAAATCCTTTTTAAAAAAAGAGTTAATTATGTCTTTTCAACTTATTAGAAAAATTACTGATAGTGAAGGCAACCCAAATAAGTAAACATAGACAACAAAATCATTAAGTCATCTTTTGCCAGCAGGTGATAACAGTTCTCTTTGCAAAGATATATTTAAGACCTTAATTTAACCAAATAATATAATGTTTTTTAAAAAGTGAAAAGTCAGGGCACCTGGGTGGCTCAGTCAGTTAGGTATCCAACTCTTGATTTGGGCTCAGGTCATGATCTCAGGGTCATGAGATTGAACCTTGCATCGGGCTCTGCACTGGGCATCTGCACTGGGCATGGAGTCTGTTGGGATTCTCTCTCCCTCAGCCCCTTCCCCACTCTAAAAAATTTTAAAAAGAAATAAAATGAAAAGAAGTACACTTTAGAAAGGAAGGTGAGTAGTGTAAACTCAACATAAATTGTATCTTTTTAATAAATTAGTAATTTTAAATATCGGGGAAATACACTTTTTGGGGAGCTCCTGGGGGTTCAGTCAGTTAAGCAATCTGCCTTTGGCTCAGGTTACGATCTCTGGGTCCTGGGATCCAGCCCTGAGTCTAGCTCCCTGCTCAGCGGGGAGTCTCCTCCCTCTACCTCTCCCCCTGCTTGTACTCTCTCTCTTAATAAATATAATCTTTATAAAAAAGTGCCTGGGAAATATATTTTAGTAGTGAATATTTCATCTTAAAAAACAAAGATTTGAAAGTAATCATTTAGGGGTGCCTGGGTGGCTCAGTGGGTTAAAGCCTCTGCCTTCGGCTCAGGTCATGATCTCAGGGTCCTGGGATCGAGCCCCACATCAGGCTCTCTGCTCAGCAGGGAGCCTGCTTCCCCCTCTCTCTCTACCTGCCTCTCTGCCTACTTGTGATCTCTCTCTCTCTCACTCTCTCTCTCAAATAAATAAATAAATCTTTTTAAAAAAAGTAATCATTTACTGACACTTCAGAAGAAACCAGTGAACATAGAATAGTGAATAAATGTCAGTTAAGCCTAATTAAGTGTATAATTAGCTCTTTTTTTTTTTTTTAATGTATTTATTTGTCAGAGGGAGAGAACACAAGCAGGCAGAGAGGCAGGGGGTGAAGCAGGGTCCCTGCTGAGCAAGGAGCCCGATGCGGGACTCGATCCCAGGACCCTGGGATCATGACCTGAGCCAAAGGCAGCTGCTCAACCAACTGAGCCACCCAGGCGTCCCTAATTAGCTCTTGATAAGAGATTATAGTTCTGGAAATCATTCAAGTTGTGCCTATCCCCACCCCCCTCCTCTACCCTGGATTTGTAAGATGGAATTAAAGGAATAATATATGCTTATAATTTGAGTATATGTAGTTGCAATAGGATAGTGGTTAGGACTCTGGGCTCTAGAGAGAGTCGTAGTGCCTGAGTGTTAATCCTGGCTCCCACAATTAATAGTTTCTGACCTTGGACAGATTATTTAATGTTCTGTGCCTCATTTGTAAAACGAGAACAGAACCGATATCTAGTACATAGGGTTGTTGTGAGGACTAAATTATGTTATTAGTGACTTTAGTGGAACTATGGAGATCAGTTTGCTACAGGACAGGTGGTGAGTAGAAAATGAAAACATCAAAACAGCAACTGTGGCTTATTCCTACGAGAGCTCTCTTCAGGGAGGTAGAGGGGGTCTGACATAAAATTGAGCATGAATTTTTTGAATTGATAGAAATGTGAATGTATATATGCTGAGAACAAGTGACTAGTACATAGGTGAGATATGAGATGGGTAGGACATGTATAATGGACACAAGAACTACCGAGCACTGAGGAAGGATGAGTATTTCACCAAAGAAACCACTGTTTCATGGAATTTAGAGAAAAGGAGGCAAGGATGGCAGTTTCGAGAGGTATATTCTACCTGAAGTCTGTTTCCTTTTTCAAAGAGGTGGTGAAGACACATTCTAGAAATGGTGGAGTTGAAAACTGGAAGAGAGTTCTGAAGATTTGAAATAGCTGCTGAGGCTAATGGGAGTGGGAGTTTACTTGGGAAATGGACTCAGAAGAGCTTGTTGACTGAGGATTTTGTGGTGGCATCTGTGGTGTGTATCCCCTCCTTGCCACTATACTCTCTCTGCAGTGTGCTGGTATTGGGAGGACAAAACTTTAGAGAGAGGGAGAAATGGTGTGAAAGGAACCAGGGACCAAAAATTGAAGGTAATGTAGTGAGAGTAGTTGGAGGGGATGTATTTTGGGTACCTAGGCTGGATAAGGAAACGACTGAAGCCAAGGCAAGACTTATAATTAGAAGATGGAGGAGCATAATACCAAAGTTTCCATGAGGCTAGAGAGTGAAGTGTGATGGTAAAAAAAGTGAAAGATCTGAAGGATATAGGCCAAAGTAATGAATTTTATTTCAGATGCATAACTGTTCTGGGTGATAAGATCTAGAGGGGTCACACAGGTGGATTATTTGAGTGAATATTGGAGATAAAGACCATTGTAGTTGGATATCGTCTCTTTAAGAAGGAGAGCAGCTGTAGTATGGTCACATGGACCTGAAAGTCAGATTGATAATGACCAAAACAGCAAGGAAGATAGTAAGAAACAGGCATTAAAATTCTGTGTAAGCGGGGGAGTGACTGGGAAGTTGGTTGATGATAATAATGAAGGTTAGGTAGAGCCTAATTACAAGAAAAGAGAAAGGTTGTAACAGGAGACTTCTGGAGTAGTCGTATGTGTGCCATAATAGGAAGATGATAAAATGTTGTTATCTTCTAGTCTGTTGTATGAGAGTTATAGAGAAAGATGCGTCGTCGAGGGAAGTCCTGTTAAGGGCTCTGGGGAAGTTTGTTTATGAAAAGAAGCAGCATTACAAAGGACATAGTGAAAAGCATTGGAAAGAAGGGTAACCTTTCAGGGGAGAGGATGGGTGCGACAGAAAAGGAACAAAGCTTATGAAAATCTAAGGTCTGTTATTTATTAGTCATATGGTGAATGTGTTAGGGAAACAAAAGTTATCTAAGTGTATTTGTAGAAGCATGGAAGAAGATCATATTCTATGAGGTAATGATAACAGTTACATGGAATGTCATTTGTGTCAGTCTAAAAACCAATTTTGATAGGTTATCATTTCTTAATGGGATGAACAATGGCTGGGTAAAGTTGCTAATATTTAGAATAGAAATACTAGACGACTAGTATTTCGAATATTTAGAATAGAAATGGGGGCGCCTGGGTGGCTCAGTCAGTTAAGTGTCTGCCTTCTGCGCAGGTCATGATCCCAGGGCACTGGGATCGAGGCCCACATCAGGCTTCCTGCTCAGTGGGGAGTCTGCTTCTCCCTCTGGCTCTTCCTGCCACTCTGCCTGCTTGTGCTCTCTCTCTCTCTCTCTGAAAAATCAATAAATAAAATCTTTAAAAAAAAAAAAAAGGAAATATGGTACTGTGTAGAGATGAGTAAGGAGTTTTTGAAGGTCATTACTTATGGCATTTGTTCTACACTTGGCTAGAAATAGTAATCTTTTGTGAATTCAGTGTAAATGCTTATATAGATAAATGTTAATTTGTGGCTGTCAAATTTAATTTCTTCATTCAAATATGTATTTTTTTGAAACATTTTATTTATATGAGAGAGAGCAAGTGAACACAAGGTTGGTAGGGACAGAGGAAGAGGGAGAAGACTCCCTGCTGAGTATGAAGCCTGCCACAGGGCTTGATCCCAGGACTCTGGGATCATGACTTGAGCCTATTAGCCCCCCAGGCACCCCTCAAATATATATTCTTATTATTTACTGGTCATCAGGATCAAAAACTATCTTTTTTGGTTTGAATTTTCTCAGATGAAAAGATAGTTTCAAAAATTGTGGCTCTAATTCAGACTCAGATTTTCTTTGTAGGGACAATAATCCTCAGGTTCAGCGAGTTGGCTGTGAATAGCCTAACATTTCTAAATCCATACCTAAAGAATTGTTTTAAATCATCTTTGTCATTTTTAGTGTTTTTGCCGACACTCGTATAATATTGGCATGCCGTTTGTTGAATCTTTGTTGGAGAAGATAGCATATAAAGCAAAGGACTGAACTTTCCAGTGCTTTGCAGAGAAGTGTAGCAAAAGCAGGAAGGAAATGATGGCCCACCCACAAACTACCACCACATCCTTCAGTCCAGGTCTTTGCTACCTCCCCATTCTCCATGGATTGCCTGCTACGTTCTCCTAGGGATGGCCCAGATGAATGAAGTGAATTGCCTCTTCTAATTGTTGACTGTAATAGCAACATGACAGTGGTATAGTATAAGTTCTCAAGTTTGGAAGACCACGGTCTTTAAAATTATGACTTGATTAAAATTTGAAGTCCACGTAGATTTCCTTTTAAGTGAAGGATACCTGTGTTCTAATTTCCATCATTAGAGTTGAATTTCTTAAGATTTTGTGATCTGTGCTAATTCAGGTTGTTTTTCTTGGCTACACGCTAGCTAGGAATTGTAACTAAAGGCATTTCCATCAAAATGTAGAGATTTGGGGCACCTGGGTGGCTCAGTTGGTTGCGCATCTGACTTTTGATTTGGAGTTTTGGTCTCAGGATTGTGAGTTCAAGCCCTCTGTTGGGCTCCATGCTGGTTGTGGAGCCTATTTAAAAAAGTGTAGTGATTTAGTTAAATGAAAACATAGTTATAGTAACTAACATTTATTGAACCCAAGTCTGTATCAGGTTCTGTTCCCAGTCTTTACATGTATTGACTCATTTAATTCTCACAATAAGCTTTATGAAAGAGTATTATTGTCCCCATTTTATAGATGAGGAAACAAAGGCTTGGGTTGAATAACTTGCTCAAGGTTAGATAGCTAGGCTCAATATATGTCCACTTGGTTTATGAAGTTGAACTTACGACTATTCAACCTTTAGGAATTTAAAATGTAAGTTATAAGTATAATATAACACTTTCCATAAATACCATTTAAAGGGAAGTTTATTTTTTCTTCATAGTCCAGTAGACATAATTTTTCTTTGGTAGTCCTTTTTGTTTACCATAGGATCCGAAATGAAAACATTTTGAATATTATATACAGTACAGTTTTTCTGAACTTGAATAAATTTGGTTTGTCATTAGTAAGCAAACCAAATGTCTTATAATAGCTGTAATTAAAGTGAATATAACACAGTTCACATGAACATTATGTAGATTTTATTTGTAGTGTAATGGATGGTATCATTTCCTGTAGAAATGGTTGTATAGGGTAGCCTTAAAGTCTGGAATCACAGATGAATATTATAAATCATTTTAATCTGTATTTGCTTCTAGAGTTTATAGCTACCCTGTATTTTATAAAGGCCTTTTCTACATGTTTTTGTGTGACTTTTACTTCTTGGAGCTAAAGAAGGTAAAAATCAGAAAAGGAATAGGTGCTATACTTTTGTGCTGTGTTATGGTGAATTAAAATGCTTAATGAAAACTTTTAGTGTTGACAGATCAACACTAATAAAATAAAGATCTATCCCTACACACACAAAAAAAGGAGGAGGCCTGGACCCCAGCAGTTTGATAAGGAGAGATTCCCTTGCAGCTCTATAGTAATGAGAATAATAATAAAAATATAATAACATCAGGGTACCTGGGTGGCTGAGTCCTTAAGCATCTGCCTTTGGCTCAGGCCATGATCCCAGGGTTCTGGGATTGAGCCCCGCGTCAGGCTCCCTACTCAACGGGGATCCTGCTTCTCCTTCTCCCTCTGCCTCTGCTTATGTTACCTCTAGCCGTCTCTATCTGTCAAATAAGTAAAATCTTTAAAAAATATGTATGTATATAATAACATCACCTAATATTTAGTGCTTACTATATATCAGATGTAGTGCTGAGCACTTTGCATGTGTTTATCCTTTTTAATCCTTGTAACAGTCTTATGAGGTAGATACTATGTTTAAAAAAAAAAATTCAGAAATCTTAGTTTTAGAGCCATTTAATCACTCTCTATGTTACGAGAGGCATAGACGGGTTTCGAATCTAGATTGGTCAGATTTCAGTGCCAAAGGCTTTAATCTCTTTGTCTCCTGTGCTGTGTGGCAGGTATTGGCAAACTTTTTCTGTAAGTGGCCAGATAGTAAATATTTTAGGCTTTGTGGGACACATGGTCTTTGGCAGAATTACTCAACTCTGCTGTTTTTATAAAGCAGCCACACAGTACCTAGAAGAATGGGTGGGGCTGTGTTCTGATAAAACTTTATTTATGGGCACAGTTTTATATAATTTTTGTGGGTCCTTAAGAACTGTTCTTTGAATTTGTTTTTCAGCTATTTAAAATTGTAAAAAATAACTCTTAGTTTGCTGCCCTACAAAAACAGGCAGTGGGATTGGAATCAGTTTCTGGGCAGTAGTTTGCTACCCCTGCTGAATGGCTTGCTATAATTGTTCTTTTCCCCACCACCAAGGATAACAGAAATGGAGAATTCTTCTAATGATTCTTTACAGTAAATTAATATTGTTAGATATGGTTACAAGTTAGCAATGAATCTAGGTAGATGTTCTTTTGAGCAGATATTCATGAAATGCCAAGATTATGAGAGCCTTTAATATTATAATTCTTCCCATTACCACACCATATGCTTTTAGAAATCATAAATATTCAACTCTTAGTCATTCCTATTAAATTGCTATTTCATTCTATAATCATCAAAAAAAAAAAACCCTTCAATTCTAGGCCTTTTCTTTTTGTGTATTAGGTGCTGAAGTAATTTGATTCTCTGCTAAGGGTGTTAGAAATACAATGTAGGGTTCTCAGAAAAGGTGATTCACATAAAATTTACAAAACTGGCATCTTAGATTACAATTTGTCATTTATAAACTTGACCTTGTAGAATAAATTTAGTGTAAGTTTGGCTTATGTGCAACAATAAATACTTCCAGATGTAATCACTGATATATGATTGTGAATTAAAATGCTTAATGAAAACTTTTAGTGTTGACAGATCTACACTAATAAAATAAAGATCTATCCCTACACACTGAAGCTTATCAGCAAATGTTTATATTTTAATATTTTATAAGGAAAAGAGATACACTAAAGCTATAATAATTTGTTTGACCAATACCTATTATAGGTGTCAATGGTGTTGAATTAAACAGCCCTTTATAGGCACTATATGGTTGGTGCTGAGTCTGCTTCCCCAGCTTGTCTAATCCCAAATAAGCATTTAATAAATGTTTGGTATTAAATTCTGTGTGGTATGCCCTGAAACAGCAGGCATTCAAATAGAGGAAGCAAAAGATCTGTTAGCACAAAAGGAAAGGTTCTTTTTAGGAATTGTCAAGTTGAGTGAATCAGTCAGATTCTAGACAGAAATGTAGAAATTATATGTATTAATAATATGTTAGAATCATTTAGTAGTTGGCTATTGCCTATAGTATGAAATCTGATTTTCTTTAAGGTAGGATTCAAAGCTCTTCATAATTTGGCTCCAGCCTTCCTTTCTGGCCCTGATTTTCATTCTCCATTGTTAACAGACTGGAATCAGTCTCTGTTACTCATTCATTTATTTGCAAATATTGTACTTTGAAGTGTTCTTCTTCTCTTTTCTGTGTAACCAGGTTTTACTTAGACTTCAAAACCTTAATCTAATGTCCTTTAATTCAGTGGGACTGTGCTTGTCCATCCTGATTTTTTGTCCCTTTAAATTCCTAGCACTTTTACTGCCTGTCACTCTTTTGATACCTATTTTATCCTGCTTTATGACATTTTTTTTTAATTTAAAAAAATATACTTGCTTTTGTCACCTCAGCTAAATGGAAAATCCCTTCAGAATAGAGACCATATCTTGTTTTTGATATGTCCTAGAACTTGGGAGAAAAGTAAAAACTTCATGAATTCTGTGTTTGTGCATGTGGTAATTTTTTCTAAAATGCATTACTTCTCCTTTTAACCTTTAACTTTTATTTTGCAACAATTTCAAATATATAGAAAAGAACTCCTGAATATTCTTCATTCAGATTCATGATTGTTAACATTATGCCATGTATGCTTTTTTCTTTTTCTACATAGATTTTTTTCCTACTGAACCATTTGAAAGGAAGTTGCAAATATACTGCCCTTTTATCCCTAAGTACCTCATTGTGCATTTCCTAACAATAAGGGCATTCACTTACACACCTGTAGTGAAGTGATCAAATTAGGAAATAAGATTTATACTATTATTTTTAAATTTGTAGGCATTATTAAAATTTCACCAATTTGTTCCATATAGCATTTTTTTCCTGTTCCAATCCAGGATCATGCATTGATTTAAGTTTTTATGTTTCTTTAGTCTTCTTGCTTTCCTTAATCTTGAACTGAACCATTCCTGAGTCCTCTTTTTTTTTTCTTCCTTTTACAGCATTAACATTTTTGAGGACTTATTTTGTAGGATGTCTGTCAACGTGGCTTTGTCTGATTCTTCATCATGATTAGATTTAGGGAATATATTTTTGGCACATATACTGAGTGATGTTGTGTCCTTAGAGTGCATGATATAAGAGGCACATGGTAGGTGTTTGTTCTATTATTTGTCATGTTTTCTCTCATCATTTGGGTAAAGCGGTTCCTTTTCTTAACAGAACCTAAGGGCTTGCCGATGGTGGAGCTATTTAATATAAGAAACAGTTGAGGGCATTACCTGCTTTAACTTGAGGGATATCAACTTCTATTTAATTTGGCAAATAATAAAATTTGAATCCTCACATTGAATTATAATAGTCACTGGTGAGTTTGAATAGAACAGTGATCAGACAAGCCTGGGCATTTATCCAAACACATACTAACAATTACTATAAAGTTATAATAATCAAAAAAGTGTGGTGTTGGCAGTTGAATAAACAGGGAAAATATTTTTAAAAAGAACAGACTCAAATATATAAAGTATTTGGCTTATGATGAAGGTTACATTTCGAATTAATGGGAAGAGGATGGATTAGTTAATGAATTATGTTTGGGGAAAAATAGAACCATTATGTATCACATTTAGTTTCAGAAACCCAGAATCTTTTCTAGCTAGTTGGAGCAGAAAGAATTTATTACATGGTACTAAATGACAGAATCACTAAGAGGACTTGGGGGAAGAAAAGAACTGTAGGCTGTGCTTCCAGGAATTAAAAAAAAATAAAAAAAGAGAAAGAGGCCTAGGTTCACATTCCAAAGCTACCATTTATTGATTATGTAATCTTTGGCTTAACCTCTCTTTGGTTAATTTCTACATCTGTAATATGCAGATAATTTAAATGCCTTTTTTGTAGTCAAAACCGGTTGCATATTGGCAGTTTCATATGGTTTTATATAATTCTAAATTTGTGAAGATTAAGTAAGACTACATGTAGCACTGAGTAAATGGTCAGTACACATTAGTAATACATTTATTGCTATTTTTCAGTGGTTATGTAAAAGTAATGTAAACATATGTCAGCATGATTATTGATCACATTCCAAAAAGAAATAACTATTTTTGAGTTGGATATATAACACTTACTGATATCACATATAATATACACGTTTTGTGAAAGTTTTACGAGTAATATTTAAACATAACCAACACTTTAAAAATATATGTAACTAAATATATGTATATGCATACACCTTTGAAATATACAATAATATAAAAATATCAGGTATAATTAATTTTCACATAAGTAATTTTTAAAACGTGGTGTCTCAAGGATGATTGAAATGTCTTAGGGTTGTTTGCTTCTGCACGGAATGATCTTGGACTCTATGCTCTTTGAATTTTTTTGTCTTTTTAAAAATAGTTGTTTTCTTATTGGTCAGTTCTTGTTTACTGTAGCTTCACCTGAATTACTTTTTAATATATTGCTTTTCATTTTCTCTGAATTGGAAAAACAGATTGCTTTGGTTTGTACACAGTTCTAATCAAGGGCCGGAGGAACCTTCCTAAAATTAAGTGATTTTTGAATTTAACACATTATGGTTTAAATTTTGACTATTATAGGTTCTTTTTTGGTCATTTTCTAGTTATTGACTCAGTTCTGGTTGGTTGAAGGTGAAAAAATAAATGAGTTCTCTCAGTTGACATAATATAAAACAAATTGTAAATTCACCTTTGCTTTCCTGATGACTTACTCGTTTTCTAATTATTCTGTGTTTTATACAATCATATATTAATCTTGTTTGCAGGAAGCTTTTCCCTAACTTAAATGTCGCAATACCAATTTGTAATGGAGAGTCCTTTGGAAATGAGTATTGACAACTTCTGAAGTCAGCAGTATGCAAGAGCCTGCTTTGTTATGGCAATATGAATTTTCTGGTTCATCTCTTCAGTGGACAGATAAAAATTAATTTGTCTACCACTTTGATTTTTGATCCATGTTTGTATTTATTCCATTATTCTTCTCACTCACCTTGGGAGGGAGGTCTTATTTTATCTTCTGAATAGGAAGTTAATGATTTAAGAATATAAGGTTAGTAAATGACAGAGTGGAGATTCAGATTTTGAGGTAGACGTTCATTTTCATACTTGTTTTGAAACTTAAGTAGTTTTGTCTCACATCATTTAGAACCAAGGGTTTTTTGAGGTACTGATTTCTATAATAAAAGAACTAAGATTTCTATTTAAGATTTTGTATTTGGATTGTTAAATGTTCTTTTTACAATATATTTATTTTGGAAGCCTATTTCCTTTCTCCTTTTTTCCCCTTTTTATTATAAAATTAAAACATTACAAAACGCATGCACACACACACAAAGGTATAGCTTAGTAAATTATTATGAAGTGGGCGCCCCTGTAATCTCAATCCAGAACAAGAAATAGAACTTTGTTAGCCACTCCAGAAACTCCTGCATAATGCCTGTCCCAGTCACAGTCTCATCCCTCCAAAATTATCAATCCTGACTTTGTAGTACAGTAGTCCTTCTTTATCTTCAAGGGATAGGTTTCAAGACTCCTAGTGGATGCCTGAAACCATGAATAGTACCAAACTTTATATATGCTATGTTTTTTCTTGTATATACATACCTACAATATGTGACTAATAGGTGGGTAACATATATACAGCATGGATATGCTGGTCGAAGGAGTGATTCTCATCCCTAGCTGGTCCAAGTGGGGCAGCCTGAGATTTCATCAGGCTACTTAGAATGGCACATCATTTAAAACTTAGGAATTGTTTATTTCTGGAATTTTCCATTTAATATTTCAGGACATGGTTGACTGCAGTAACTGAAACTGCAGAAAGCAAAACTGTGGATAAGAGGGAAACTACTGTAATCACTTCCTTTTTTTTCCCCTTATGGCTTTATCCCTAAGTGTCTGTTCCTAGGCACTAGAGTTTAATCTTACTCCTTTTTCTTAAGTACTTAAAATACTTGTTTTTTTTTTAATTTTATCTATTTATTTATTTGTTTTTAAATACTTCTTTATTATATGATTGATTGTAAAAAGAGAAATAGAGAAATTACAATAATAAAATATCACTAATATGATCTTAAAAGCAGTTATTTGGAAGTTCGAGGTTTTCCATAGTTAAAAACATGAAGCAATTTTAGGCATTTATATTTACTTTTTATGTGGCTTTTTTCTTTTACACAAATACTGCAAAGCAGTACCTTACCTTTCCTTCAAACCTATCTTTTTTTTTTTTTTTTTTTTTTTAAGATTTTATTTATTTATCTGACAGAGAACACAGCAGGGGGAGCAGCAGGCAGAGGAAGAGGGAGAAGCAGGCTTGCAGAGCAGGGAGCCTGATGTGGGGTCAATCCCAGAATCCTGGGATCATGACCTAAGCTGAAGGCAGACGCTTAATGACTGAGCCATCCAGGCACCCACCCATCTTTTTTCCAAAAGAATGTGTTATATTCCTTTTCATGATAATTGACATTTGTGCAGAGCTATATAATTCATAAAGCATTTATTCATTATCTCATTTAATCCTCACAACAGTCTTGTGATGTAGATATATTCTTCCCATTTTATGGGTGAGGAAATAATATAACTAGTATGCAGTGAATTGATTGGACCTTGTGAAAGTCTTGTGAGTCTTTTCCAAAATGTTTCTTCATAAGTGTTTGTTTTCTAAACTTTAGTCATTTGAGTACTACCTTCAGATTTTTCCCATTCTACAAACTGGTACTATTTTATTTAATAATTTAAAAGGACCTACCTTTTTTACTAATAGGCTGTTAGAACAGTTTTAAATTTACAGAAAATTGAATAGTACAAGAGTTCCCACATTTCCCTCTCATTCCCCCAGAGCTTTTCCCATTATTAACATATTGGTATGATACAGTTGTTACAATTAACAATCAATATCGATATATTATTACTAACTAAAGTCCATAGTTTATGAGATTTCTTTAGTTTTTATTTGATGTCCTTTTTCTGTTCCAGGATCTCACCCAATTATCATGTCTACTTAGGCTCTTCTTGGCTCAAACAATTTCTCAGTTTTTTTCTTGTTTTTGGTGACCTTGACAGTTTTGAAGAGTATTGGTTAGGTAAGTCATAGGATGTCCCTATTTGGAATTTGTCTGATGTTTCTCATGATTAGACTGAGGTTATGGATTAGGAGAGGAAGACCACAAAGATAAAGTACCATTTTCATAACATCATATGTAGTTACATATATATGTATATGTAACACATATATACATACTTACACATACATATACACGTGGTTGCCTATTATGTATATAGTAGTAACATAATTTATAACTTGATATTGACCTCAGACACCTGGCTGAGGTAATACTTGTCAGACTTCTCTGCTGTGAAAGTATTCCTCTCCAGCCTTCCGTACTGTTTGTTTGGAAGGAAGTCATTATGCACATTTAAGGAATGGAGAGTTATTCTCTACCTCTTTGAAGGCAGTGTATACACATAATTTATTTGGGATTCTTCACAGGAGATTTGTCTTCGTTCTCCCCCATTACTTAACATATTCAGTCATTTATATCAGGGTGGATTTGTGGGTATTTATCTCATAGTTTGGGTTATAATACAATACTACTTAATTTTGTTGCTTAGATTGTTCCACTTTTGGCCATCGGGAAGCTCTTTTAGTTGGCTCCTGTGTCCTTTTGACATAGCCCCATCACTTTTTGAGAACTTCTTTCTAGTGCTGTAGGATGATCTGGTTTTTAGACAGGTGTATTTTAAAATAAGATTTTATATCACTCAGTAGATAGAAAGTCATGTTAAGGAAAATCCTTAGATTTATCTTAAAAATCAGTTATGTTTATAAATATACAGTATGATTTAATATAATTATTTAATTTAATTTAATTAATTATGTCATTTAATTTAATATAATTAAAAATACAGTGTTAGGTATTAAAAACTGAGACTTTCTCCTTGAAGTAATTAAAAAAAGGCCATGTAAACTTCTGTCTTTCACTCTTATGTACTTTTTGCATTAGAGCATGCTGCTTTTTTCACAGCTACAGTGTAACTCTTTTTTAGTATTCAACATTTATTGGGATGTCTATAATGTACTTGGTGTACATTACTGTATGCACTGTGGGAGATTGAAAAGTATGAAATATTGTCTATCATGAAGAGGCTTACAGTCATATTTGGTCAACAGTGTATAAAAACAGTTGAAAAAAGTCCGTAATATACCACCGGACATTAAGTACTGCCATGATGGAGGTAAAGCTTATGAGAGGTAAGGAAGGAAAAGGTTCAGTATTCAATAAAAGAGAGAGCTTCTTAGAGGTGAGACCTGTAGTGGGGTCCTGAAGATGGGTGAAGTTGTTTCAGACCACAAAGTGAACTGAGTCAGCATTATCTGTGGAGTGGTTAGGAAGTTGGCTTTGGTGGAGTCTTGCATCAATATTGACTGGAGTAATTTGAAAGTATCAGAACCAATGGTTAAATTTCCTTTGACTTTTGTAATAAAGTTTAAAGTCCCTGCTTTATATGTAACATGCATAAAGGTGTTAGTTCTAATTTTGACAGGTCTGGTAAATAAGGGACGCCTGGGTGGCTCAGTTGGTTAAGCGTCTGCCTTTGGCTCTCAGGTCATGATCCCAGGGTCCTGGGATTGAACCCTGCATTGCAGCATTGGGCTCCCTGCTCAGCCAGGAGCCCTCTTCTCTCCCACTCCCTCTCCTGCATCCCCCTCCCCGCCTGCTTGTGTTCTCTTGCTCCCTCTCTCTCAAATAAAATCTTTTTTTTTTAAACGTGCAAATAAAAATATTATTAGGAATATTTCCAAGTATTTAACCTTTCCAAGAAGGTTATATACGTTCTCGTTGAAACAGTGAAATTTAAGTATGCTGTATAATTTTGTTCTTATTACTGCAGTAATGTGTTACCAGTATTCTGACTAGGATAGCATTTACCCTTTCTCTTGGTGGATAATACAAACTTAGATTGGAGCAAACAGTACTATTTTCTTCCCAGACACAGAATAACATACATAATGGCTTTCTTTAGTCATGATTGTACTTGACTATTTTAGGACTTTTTTGTATCTGTTAAGATTATAATGTTCTTGTTATTGGTTTGATTTTCTTAATGAAAATTTTCCAATTTCTGTATGTTTACAGAGTAATATATGGTGTTTGAAATTTGAAGTAGTGTATATTTAAAATCACCTTAAATGAATTTTAAATTAAATATTAGATTTCCAAATTAACCTTTTAATAACCATTTAAAATTTTTATGTAGCTACTTTAGCATTTTATTTTTTCTTTTTTTTCCCCAAATATTTTATTTTTTCAGTGTTACAAGATTAATTGTTCATGCACCACACCCAGTGCTCCATGCAATACATGCACTCCTCAATACCCACCACCAGGCTCGCCCAGCCCCCCACCCACTCCCC
>CM053610.1:88635800-88652314 GCA_028646535.1 Procyon lotor | reverse complement strand
GGGGGGGAAGCAGGCTCCCTGCTGAGCAGAGAGCCTGATGCGGGCCTCGATCCCAGGACCCTGAGATCATGACCTGAGCTGAAGGCAGAGGTTTAACCACTGAGCCACCCAGGTGCCCTACTTTAGCATTTTAAAGAGAAGGAAGGGGAACCATATTAAAAGGTAGACTCTGCAGTAAATATTTTTAGCTACATGTGTTTTATTACAAGAAATCAGAATATCTTATAAATGTTTGAGACTATTGAGGGGGCATTATTAGAAAGATTCTCTTCCCCAACAAGTCATTGCTAAAATTTTATCTTAATCTTCTTCCTATTAGAGCTTCTTTCTGTACAGTTAGTGGATATATTGATATGAAGTAGACAAATACATTTACTATATTTGTACATACCAACACAAAGCAGGTTATTATCCCTTTCATATATTTCTATGTCTTTGTAACAATTTAACAGTGTTTTTTCTAGGCAACATTGTACCACTATATTGCTCTGGGTTTCGGAATAGGAGGTATATCTGCAAGTATCTTTAACTACTATAGAAAAATGAGTTGTTAGTATGTGTAGTAGTAAAGCACTAGAATAGGAGTTTGGGAGGCTTTTTTCTAGTCCTGGCTCTGCCTTGTGTTATGTAACCTTGGAAGTCAGTTTCCTTGTTCTCATTTGGCTTATGTGATCTTCAAGCCACCTACAAATTATATCATTTTATGTCATGATTCTGCAAATTAGTGGAAAATACCATGACTAAAGTGGAATACCACTTCTTCAGGTGAAAAATGTTAAAATATTCTTCCTCTTCACCCATTTTTTTAAGTGCCTTTTTAAATTTTTTTATTATTAATCTTTTTTTTATTCACATATAATGTATTATTTGCCCCAGGGGTACAGGTCTGTGAGTCATCGGGTTTACACATTTCAGTCTTTTTAAATTTTTTTAAAATGATTTTATTTATTTGACAGAAATGAGTGAGATCGAGTACAAGCAGGGGGAGTGGCAGGCAGGCAGGCAGAGGGAGAGGGAGAGAAGCAGGCTCCCTGCTGAGCACGGAGCTAGATGCGGGGCTTGATCCCAGGACCCTGAGATCATGACCTGAGCTGAAGGCAGAGGCTTTAACCCACTGAGCCACCCAGGCGCCCCATGATTTTGGCTGTTTTTGACATCATTCAGTATAGCTCTTGTGTTTGGCTTCTTTTGCCCAGCATTGTATTTGCAAGATTTTTAGAGTTGTAGTTTGCTCATTTCAATTGCTATGGGGCGTTCCTTTGTAGAACTATACAGTTGATTTATCTGGTCTCCTGTTGGACTTACCATAAAGGAAAAAAAAAACCAAATTGAACTACATTACAGTGAAGAACATATGGTAGTTTTTTTAACTCTAGGGATTGAATCTTTCTAATTTATACTTTTATATACTGTTTTAATGAGGCTTCAAGTTACAAATGGATGCTTCAATTTAGTTAATTTAACCTAATATCTCCCTGTTCTCTTGAAACTTGCCTTGCTACCTTTCCTGGAAGAAAGGAATAGTTTGATCATTTTAATAGCATGAAAAAATTCTAGAAGCATTTTAAAAGAAAAGATGGATAAGGGTGATAATTTAATACCTTCTAAATTTTTAGTTTTATGACAGCTGTAAGAGTTGAACTTTTAATTCATATTTTACAACTAGTTAGAAAGTACTTTTCTTAGAACTACTATAAAATTAAGGGCATTGATGACTGTTGTTTAAATACATCAACTTAAGGTTCTCTTACACAATTATAAGCTGAATATGTAGGATTTTTTATATTCTATCAACATTTATCAAACACCTATTTTGTGTATAGTCACAGAACTTTGGGTTTGTTTGTTATTGTTTTTTTTTGTTTGTTTGGGGGTTTTTTTTGCCTATATCAAGTATCACGTTAAGTGGTAGGTAACACACACAAGTTTGTGATCCCTGAAAATTTTCCCAGTGAGTCAGTGAAAACCAAAATGTAGAGGCTTACAGCATTTTCTCTTTTTAGATTCAGTTCATTCTCTATTACCTCTTTATTAAGACAGCAACTTAGGTGGGAGTCACAGATCATTAACAGAATGTCAGACAGTAGATTCAGTACAAACTAAATAGCAAAAATTATATCTAACTCATTTACTCTTCTATAACTATCACCCAAAATGTAAAAAAATAATGGTTTCAGAAATGGTCTGCTAATTGTTACTTAGTTGAGTTTTTAATATATGCTGGGGTTTGTATATTTGAATAGCTAGGCAGCGAGCTAGCTGCCTTTTCCTTTATCTTTTTATTCTTAACTGCTAAGCCTAGAGTTTAGTTTTTTTTGTTTTTTGGGAGAGGGGCAGGGGAGAGAGAATCCCAAGCAGGCTCCAGGCTCAGCAGCCCGGAGCCTGATGAGGGGCTCAATCTCAAGACCCCGAGATCATGACCTGAACTGAAGCCAAGGGTTGGATGTTTAACTGACCAGTACTCCTAAAGTTCTTTTTTATTTTGCAGTTCATTGAGAATGGATCAGTTTATAAAAATGAAGAATTTGGACTAAACAGTTACTGTTTAAGGTTCCTCATTCTGTTTAAAAAAAAAAACCCAAAATTTAGTGGCTAAAACAACAATTGTGTTGTTATATTTCACTATTACTGTGGGTCAGAAATTTGGGCAGAGCTTTAATAAGGCAGTTCTTCTCCATAATGTCACTTGGTGATACTGGACTAGAAGGTCAGACAGTTTTATTTACATGTCTGATAGATTTCTGGATGACTGACAGGCTGGGCTTAGCTGGGACTGTCAAACTGAGCACATATATGTGGCCTCTCCAGCATGTTGGTTGAGAGTGGTTAAATTTCTAAAATCACAACTCGGTACTTTTAAAGAAAGAAACCAGAGTCTTAGAATCTGCAAGACTTAAAATATCTAGTCTCGAAAGTTATGCAACTTTTGTTGTTTAAAAGCAAAGCATGGAGCCAGACCAGATTCAAAGGAGAGAGCTACTCCAGGGCATGAATACTGCAGGGGGTGGCGTGGGGATTGGGGCAGGGGGGACGGACAACTTTGGAGATTAGCCACACTACAGGATCTAAAAATCTGTAACTTCACATAGTATATATAAAACTTATTTTTTTTAAACAATAGTATTCAAAGCATATAATTCAAGCTGATTTTTCATAAAACTCGGCTACTGTAGTATTTTATTCCCTATAAAATGTCCAGAATACTCTGCAATTTATATTTTCCTCTAGAAGTTTGTGTACCTCAGATAGTTTTTCTGTTTTATTATGAAAAACATTTAATATTTAATATACAGAAAAGATGAAAGAACAGTGAACATCTATGTATCTATCACTTAGATTCTGTAATTAACATTTTACTATACTTAGGTTATCCCATGTTTATTTATCAATATGCCTTATTTTCTCATGAGTTCAAAAGTAAGTTGCAGGGGCTCCTGGGTAGCTCTGCTGGTTAAGCGTCTGCCTTCAGCTCAGGTCATGATCCCAGGACCCTGGGATTGAGCCCCACGTTGGGGCTCCCTGCTCAGCAGGGAGTCTATTTCTCCTTCCTTTGCCCCTCCCCCCCACTCATGCTCACTCACTTTCAAATTAATTAATTTCTTTTAAATATATTTTTTTAAAAAGTAAGTTGCAGATGATCAGATACAGATTTAAATTACTTTTCCTTCTGATCCTTTCACACTGGAGGATAATCAGAAAACATAAAGAATGTCTATTACTGTATCTTCTCTCTGAAAACTTATCTTTTGGGAACTTTCAGCCTGCTTTATTTGTCACATATCCAGCCAAACTTTGGCTCTAGTCCAAGATCTTTAGAGGAAAAAAGAAATCTTTTTTTTTTTTTTAAATTAAAAAACAATTGTCCACAATTCCAGCATAAGTACAACTATTAATATGTTTCCTGTTTTTTCCATTTCATGTATTTTTATAATATTTCCTAGTGTACATAGTTTACAAAGATTTTTAAAAATATGTGAAGTATTTAGATTATAATAATTATTAATTAATTGGTTTGTTTTCCAACCACTGTTTTTAGTCATGCCACTATTGGACAATTAAGTTGCTTTCCAACTGAGGAAAGCTATTGAACCCAGTGACATGTTATTACTTATTGCCTGAAATTGGCTATATGTAAAGTTTATCCCATCCCTCTAACATAACCTTAAGAGTTGAAATTGATGAAACTGAAGAGAAAGAAGTTGGAAAGAATAATTGACTTTAGTTCTGCATCAGGGATAGATAGAGAAAAAGCTATAGTTTCAACTTTGATGAAACATTTTTGTCATTAAAAATTTTCATTTTTTACCACCGGCGTTCTGACAGGTGTTCTGTGACTTGGGTTGAGTAAATTTCTTATTTACAGTTTACCTGCAAGTTTAAGTATATTATCAACCTTTGATGTCAAGTACAAGGACTAGATATGTGTATTTACTCTGAATTTTATTCCTGTTTGTTGTGGAACTCCTGTGAACTCTAAGAAGCAGAATGCAGTACATTACCACTTGCTAATACGATGTATACTTACGTAAGTGGTATTTTAAAATTTTTCTCCTAGCTTGAGAATAATTAGCTAATTAGAGAAGGCTAGTCAAACAAATTGAATTCTGTAATTGTAGGGATACAATCTTACAGAAGATAGTTTTTTGAGTCCTCCTACAGTGATATAAGATTATACAGAACCCATCAAGGCAGTTGAGTGTCTTGTTTCATTAGATTTTTTAGAGAAAGCAGTTCTTGATTGTCAAGATTCCTTCTTTCTAGACTTAACTTTCTCTCTCTATATCTATCTATCTATCTATCTATCTATCTATCTATCTATCTATCTAGATATATAAATTAACAAACTTACCTAACCTGCGTTCTTCATTTAATACATCGAGTATATTTCATCTTGTTTGGCCCTAGGTGGGAACAGATGGTTACTATTTTTCATATAGTAACTTTAGATACTTGAAAGCTAACACTTGTCTTTTAGGTTTCAATGTGCTTGAATTAAGTTATTTACATAATACAGACCTAAACAGAGCTTTCTGCCCATGAAAAAGATGCTCTCTGGGGAGCCTTAAAATATGCTTCTGTATGTTTGGTCATGTTTGTGTGTGCATATATGCATTGTCTTAACTAGCAGTTAGGTAACTTGAAATATATTGCTTGATTGCTACATTTTTGGGAATGTATACTCAAGTATCAGATCTATCAACAAATATTATGGCAAAATGAAATGAGAAAAATGGTCTGGGTTTGATTTGACTTTTGAATATGTAGATTTACTTTGGGAAAGACATGGGGAATTTGATCTGGGCTGTTTGCCCCATTTTCGGAAAATTTCTAGAATCTTAAGTTGATCGTGGGATTATTTTATGGGTCTTGGTCAAATCTGAAGTGATCCAGATTATATCATCCTCTACAGAGTAGAGAATTACTACTTGTATCTCTCATTTATGTGGATCCTACTCAGTTGGTCTGAAGAGAATAGAAGGCTGGAGAAAAGGAGAATTATATTTGTCTCATCATATTTATACTTTGGTGTCAGCCTTTCTTACTTGGTTCCTATCCAAACAGCACAGTAAAATTCCATACTAGAAGTACCTGGGTGGTTCTTTAAATTTTGAGGATGCTTTATTTGAAAGTAAGAATATTTGAGTTTTGGACTTCAGCTTATAAAATGGTAGTGATTTCTCCTTTGTTCTTTTCAAAGTCAATGAAAACTTTTATTAATAGAGGTATAATGCAGTTGGGTAATGTTTGTTATATGTTTTCCTAAAAATTTAACTGAGACATATTTGCCTAGTTTATCAGTGACATCATTTAAACAATGATGGGTCTTGGCGGTGAGGAACTCACAATGAACTTAGAAGGGTGAATTCTGAAGCCAAGAATGAATTTAGTTATAGATCTTGAACTGATTAATTACAGCAGAAACCCTGTCTGTGGTAGTACCCTTTTTTATAAGAAAATAGATGAAACCTTTTGGGGCACCTGGGTGGCTCAGTCGCTAAGCATCTGCCTTTGGCTCAGGTCATGATCCCGGGGTCCTGAGATTGAGCCCTGCATCGGGCTCCTGCTCAGCGGGAAGCCTTTTTCTCCCTCTCCCACTTACCTGCTTGTGTTCCTTCTCTTGCTGTATCTCTCTGTGTCAAATAAATAAGTAAAAATCTAAAAAAAAAAAAAAAGAGGAAAACCTTTTGAAAAGGCCTTCTTTAAAAATTTCTAAGTTCTGCAAACCTTTAGCTTGCTTTAGTTTTTTTCTTTTTTTTAAAGATTTATTTATTTATTTGTCAGAGAGAGAGAGAACACAAGCAGGCAGAGGCAGGCAGAGGCAGAGGGTGAAGCAGGCCCCCTGCTGAGCAAGGAGCCAGATGTGGGACTCGATTCCAGGACCCTGGGATCATGACCTGAGCTGAAGGCAGCTGCTCAACCAACTGAGCCACCCAGACGTCCCGCTTGCTTTAGTTTTTATATTTGATTTTTCTCGTGGCTTTTCACAAATTAAAAAATGACAGATTGCACTTACCATAAAGTGTTTTTTTTTTTTAAGATTTTCTTTATTTATTTGACAGAGAGAGAGATCACAAGTAGGCAGAGAGGCAGGCTGAGAGAGGAGGAAACAGGCTCCCCACTGAGCATAGAGCCCGATGTGGGGCTCAATCCCAGGACCCTGGGATCATGACTTGAGCCGAAGGCAGAGGCTTTACCCCACTGAGCCACCCAGGTGCCCTTAACATAAAGTTTTTTTAAAAATCAGATGTATGTTTATGTGTTTGGGGTTTTGTTTTGTTTTGGTACAGGAGCATTTGAAACTTCTTTGTGACCAGGGGGAGCTGGTTCAAAATTTCTATATAAGAAGGGCTTAGGAATGGCAATTTGGGGGTGGGTGAGGGATGTTGTGAAGCTATGTTTTGAAGCTGTTTTTGAATAATCATGGTGTTTTCCCTTATATGGTATATTATAGGTCATTCAGAGCAGCAAAATTGTCTTTAAATGGTCTTATTAATATATGTACTTACTACACAGAATTGAAAAAATATCAGTTGTCCGTATCACATGTATATAGTTGAAAAAAGTTACTCTTTGGGTATCTTGGATAGAGAGGCTGATTGAGATAAGGAATGGGGAGGATAAAGCCATCCATTAGCCCCACCACTGGCAGAAATGTATTTTACCCATTTACTTATGTTGCCAATGCCTTATTTAGGATACCATTACCTCTAATCTGCACAGGTCTAATCTCTTAGCTCTTTCTTAGCTTCTAGTCTAATCTCTCTCTCTAATCTAATCTCTCTCTAACCCCTAAGGCAAAGGGGTTTCCTTTGCCTTAAGTCCATCCCTCTATTTAGCCACCAGAGTATGAGCTACTTAAATTGCAGATTTGATCTGGCCATTTCCCTGCTGTCCTCCAAGGGGTCTTCAGAGTGTGGTGTGTAAGATCATTTTTTGGTGGTGTGCATGAAAAAAAATTAGAATTTTTGTATTTACTTTTTAAATACAATATAAAGGAAAAAAATTATGTCTTACCAATATTGAATAAAACAATTAAAATGTTCCCTCAGTCTGTCAGTCATCTATGTTACCTAAGATGGAATGGGAATTCCACACTGCAGAGGAATTTACAGTGGGGCTCTCTTTCATTCATTCTCCATGTGTTGCATTATATTGCCATCTGTACCCTGTTAATTGTGCTTACTTATTATATTCTCTGATTCTCACAAAATAGATAAGTGACTTAAAGATTTCTTTGAAGAAACCAGAGTTAAGTTAATGTTGATAAAGGAGAAGACAAAATGGCACAGCAAATCTTTTATTTTAGGTTCAAGCTCGAACATTACAGGTTTAAAATTAGTGATCTAATCAGATCTGATAAGAACTCATCTCCCCAAAGTCAAAATTATTGAGAAGACTTGTTTGAAATATGTTTGAATCTTTCCCTAAATATATATATTATGCCTTAAAATATTAACTAAAAATCTTTAGTTACCAAATTGTCAAGTCTTAATAATATACACCACTCTAGGGTGCCTAGGTGGCTCAGTTGGTTAAGCAACTGCCTTCAGCTCAGTTCATGATCCTGGAGTCCTGGGATCGAGTCCCACATCAGACTCCCAGCTCCATGGGGAGTTTGCTTATCCCCCTGACCGTCTCCCCTCCTCTCATGCTCTCTCTCACTCTCTCTCTCTCTCAAATAAATAAATAAAATCTTTAAAAATAATAATAATAATATTCACCACTCTAGACTTACCTAAAATTCAAATATTACTAAGCATCTTGGTGATTAAATCCCACTGGGAAAATAAGGCAGTATATGGGAATGTGTAAAAGTAATAAAAAGTTATAACCACAAGAATTAAAATACTTGGTTCACTTGGAGGAAGTAAGTATGCTATTTTCAGCTATTTTCCAGCACACAGATACACAACAAACTCTAGTGAAAGTATGAAGCAATTGTTATTATTAGGAGGATATCTAAGGTATTTATTTTTATCCATACTTTTCAAACTTCTATTTTTTACATAGGTTTTGTAATGTTCATAACATAGCACAACATTATATGTATAAAGAATATATATATATGTATATATATTGAGATATGAGCTCTACATTTAAAAACATTTTAGGGGCACCTAGGTGATATAGTTGGTTGAGCATCTGACTCTTGGTTTCTGCTTGGGTAGTGATCTTAAGGTCATAAGAACAAGTGCCCCTGAAGCTTTGCATTCAGCACAGAGTCTGATTGTCCCTCTCCCTCACCTCCACTTGTTCTCGCTCTCTTGAAAATAAACTAAATACAATCTTAAAAATATATATCTTTTTTTAAAGTCATTTTATTGCTATATAACACATATAATCATAATCCAGGTCAAGAAAGAGAACATACCCAACACCCCATAAGACCCCCTTTCCTATGCTTCTCCCAATTACTACCCCTCTCACATCTCCAAAAATAACCACTCTCTTGATTTTTTACAATATTGTATAGTTGTACCTGTTTTTGTACTTTATATAAGTGTAATCATAAACCAGATATTCTTTTGTGTCTGGTTTCTTTTGTTCAGTATAGAGATTCACCCATGTGGTATGTAGCATAGTTGATATAGTATCATTGCTGAATGATACTTTGTTATATAAATATGCCACAATTTACTTGTTCTGATATTGATGGATTTGGCATGTTTCCACAGTCTGTTACACCTGCTCTGATTCTTGTATATATCTTTTAATACATGTCTGTACATATTTCTCTTGATTGTAATCATAAGACTGGAATTGCTGAGTTGTAGAGAATGTGTTTATCCCACTTTAATAGGTAATGCCAAATAGTTTTCCATAGTGACTTTATAGTATATAGTTCCACCAGCAGTTCTAAGAGTTCATGTTATTCCACATCTTTGCCAACATTAAATATTGTTAGTTTTTTTAATTTAAGCTATCCAATAAGTATATAGTTGTATTTTATTGTGATTTCAAATTGCATTTTCTTTATTACTAGAAAGGTTGAGTACCTTTTCATATATTTATAGGCCAATTGAATATCCTCTTTTGTAGAAAGTTCCTATTCAGGTCTTTTACTCATTTTTGTATTGGACTGTCTTTTCCTAATTGATTTGTAAGTATTCTTTGTATATTCAGGATATGAACCCTTTATTCGTTATGTTCCAACTACTTTCTCCTGCTCCAGCTTGCCTTTTCACTCTTAATGGTATCTTTTTATGAGTACACATTCTCAGTTTTAAGGTTTGTCCCACTATTAATCTTTCCCTTTATCAGTAGTTATTTCTGTATTTAAGTATCTTTAAAAAGCTTTATTGTTTTGTCTTTCACATTTACATTTATAGTCCACCTGGAATTGATTTTTTTTTTATTAACATATAATGTATTATTTGCCCCAGGGTACATGTCTGTGAATCGTTGGGCTTACACATTTCACAGCTCTTAACAGCACATACCCTCCCCAATGTCCACCCTATCCCTACCCACCCACACCCCCCCCCCCCACCCGGCCACCCTTAGTTCGTTTCTTGAGTCTAGGAGTCCCTTATGGTTTGTCCCCCTCCCCATCCCTTCCTGTTTCATTGGAATTGATTTTTGTATATACTGTGAGGCAAGGGTCAAGTTTCATTTTCCATCCTACATGGAGATCCACTTGACCCAGCATTATTTACTGGCATGAGTCTTGTTTCCCTGGATCTCTAAAATACTGCCTTTGTATATTTATTTTTTGGATTCTCTTTTCAGTTCCACGAGTCTTAATTGTCTACCTTTGTCTTAATTACTGTAGTTTCATAATAAGTCTCTTGATATCTAGTAGGGCAAGTGTGCCTACCTTTTTCCTCTTGCTCAAAAGGGTTTTACTTATTCTTGAGTTTTTGCTTTTCTGTATAAATTAGAATATAATGTAATATATATACTGATATATATATAGATATTTATATATATATAAACCCATTTTTTCCCCTTTTTGTTGCTAGAGTATAGTAATACAGTAGATTTTGTGTGTTCATCTATATCCATCAACCTTGCTAATAAGGTCTCTAATCCCCTGTCTATGTATTTTTGGGATTTTTATATACATAATCATTTTGTCTGTGAATGATAGTTTTATTTCTTTTTAATCTTTATTTCTCTTGTCTTACTGAACTGAGCAGGATTGCAGTATAAAATAAAAGTTTTGAGAGTAGACATCCTTGTTTATTTTGTTCCCTATCTGGAAAGGAAAGCTTTCAGTATTTCAACACTGAATATGATGGGGTCGTTTTTAAATTTTTGGTATATGCCTGTTGCACTTACTATGGCTACATAATCCATTAAAAATTTAATGGCATAAAGCAACCATTTATTATGATTATGGTTTCTGTGGATTAGGAATTTATAGATAGGGCACACCATTGGAAGGCTCGTCTCTGCTCTGTATTTTCTGAAGCCTTGACTGCAAGATGCAAAGGCAGAGGGAAGGAACCATCTGAAGGCTCATTTACTCATGTCTGATTGTTGATGTGGCCCTTTGGAGGGAGCCTCCTTTCTTGTCTACCCGAATCCTTCCAGGTGGTCTACCATATGGGCTAGCGTGAGCTGCTTCACAGCATGGTAGCTGATTTCTCCTAAGAGAAGCATTCCCAAGGCAGAGAAAGCCAAGTAGAAGCTGTATCCTTTTTACAGCCTCATCTCAGAAGTCATAAAAACATTTCTTTTGCCATATTCTGGTTGGAGTAGTCACAGACCTCCACCCAGATACAAGAGAAGGGAACACAGACTCTTTTTTTGGGTGATAGGAGTATCTGTCAGTCGTTGTAAGAACAACACATCTGTGTTAATGTATGTGTGTGTCTAGCTAGCAAGAGTGGGAGATGCAGAAAGTATGATCTACTACAGTGCCTTTTTAAATAGGATTAAGAATGCTCCCTTCTATTTAGTGTTTTTGTTTTGATGGATATAAATTTCATGAAGTGTTTTCTCTCTGTTGAAATGAATGATTTTACTTTCTGTTAAGTGATATATTTCTTTGATTTAAATAAATTCAACTTGGTTGTAATTTATTATCTTTCTCATATGTTAGTGCTTTTGGTTTGCTTTTTTTTTTTTTTAATTTTTGCATTAACTTATCCTACCATATACCTAATGTAGTGTTGGGCATATGGTAGAAGCTTGGAAAATAACTTTTTTTTCTGTCTCTCAGTTCCTTATCCAACAATATCAAATCCTTTGAATACAACATGTTGCTGATTTTATTGAAAAATATTCCTGGGGCGCCTGGGTGGCTCAGTGGCTTAAAGCCTCTGCCTTAGGCTCAGGTCATGATCTCAGGGTCCTGGGATCAAGCCCTGCATTGGACTCTCTGCTCATCAGGGAGCCTACTTCCCTCTCTCTCTGCCTGCGTCTCTGCCTGCTTGTGATCTCTCTCTTTGTCAAATAAATAAATAAAATATTTAAAAATATATTCCTTATTGTGGAAATAAGAAAGGTTTTCTAAAAATGTAAATATATCATCCTCGCCTAAAACTCTGACTAGTCCCTTACTTTCCCTCTAAAGTATGTTTCTGTTCTTTATTTTAGATCTGTATCATATCTATCAGCTTGAGAACCTTCTTCACTTGAGAGCATTTACTATAGAAACAAAGATCTTGAATCAAAAAGTACCATGAAGGGGTGCCTGGGTGGCTCAGTGGGTTAAATAATGCCTCTACCTCGGCTCAGGTCATGATCTCAGGGTCCTGGGATTAAGCCCCACATCGGGCTCTCTGCTCAGCAGGGAGCCTGCTTCCCCCTCTCTCTCATCCCTTATTTTATCCTGTCTTTGCTGCTGATTGTAGATTGTGTTGACAGTAAATCAACCAGTATTTGGAGGGTTACCTTTGCTTGTGGTGCTTTAGAGGTGTGGAGGGAAATAAGAAAGAAATAGCTCCTCCCACAGAGGACTTTGCAGTCTAGTTAGGAATTTAGAATGTAGCTTTATTAAAAGATAATTAACAATACCCTGTGCTATAATGTGTCAGATGGTATAAATTTTCCATACTCAGCTCTACCTCTTTAACCAGCTTTTTACAGCCGTTGGCCTTTTCTACTTCATTAGATTAGAACTACAGGTATAGAACAAACATCTGTGCCTTTTTTTCATCTTCTTGCCTTCCTTCTTAGATAAAACAGTGGTCCCTTTTTAAGGCTCATCCTTTGTGCTGTATTTTCTTTTTATTTTTTAAGGTTATATTTATTTAAGTAGAGCACCTAGATGGCTCAATGGGTTAAGCGTCTGACTCTTGATCTCGGCACAGGTCTTGATCTCAGGGTCATGAGTTCAAACCCCACAATGGGCTCCACTTAAAAAAAAAAATAATAAGTGTTTTGTTTTAATTTTGTTTTTTAAGATTTTACTTATTTATTTGACAGAAATAGCAAGAGGGAATACAAGCCGGGGAGGGGGAATGGGAGAAGGAGAAGCAGGCTTCCTGCTGAGCAGGGGCTCGATCCCAGAGCCAAAGGCAGACGATAAACAGCTGAGCCACCCAGGCCCCCCCAAAAATAAAATTTTATATAAGTAATCTCTACATCCCATGTGGGGCTTGAACTCACAACCCTGAGATCAAGAGCCATGTGCTCTTCCGACTGAGCCAGCCAGGCGCCCTGGGTTGTATTTTATATTTTAGCCCTTCACATCTTCTCTAACACTAGAATTTTGCTGTATGCCCTTTCATATTAGTACAGATCACTCTGTTGTTGATTTCCTTCTCCAAACCGTGAAAATATACTGCTCTAATACCTTTAACAAAAACCCCATTATCAACCTTGCACAACACAGTCCCCATCCCTCATCAATTTATTCCTCCCTTTCATCTTCAACCAAATTTGTTAAAAGATTTACCTCCTAGTCACAGTTCAGTGCATCAGTCTTCCTTCTGTCTCATCATTCCACTGAAACTTCTCTGCTTAAAAGTCCCCTACTAATTACCAAATGCAGTGGATTATTTTCAGTCTTTGTCTTTTGATGTCTTTGCAGCCTTGACATTATGTCCCTTTCTGAATCTGTGACTTCCTTCCTTTTTTTTATTTTTTAAAATTTAAATTCAGTTAATTAACATACAATGTATTATTGGTTTCTGAGGTAGAGGTCAGTGATTCATGAGTCTTATATAATACCCCACGCTCATTACATCGGGTGCCCTCTTTAATGTCTATTACCCAGTTACCCCATCCCTCCACCCTCCCTCCCCTCCAGCAACCCTTGGTTTGTTTCCTATAATTAAGAGTCTCTTATGGTTTGTCTCCCTCTCTGATTTCGTCTTGTTTTATTTTTTTCTCTCTTTCCCTATGATCCTCTGCTTTGTTTCTTAAATTCCACATATGAGTGAGACCATATGATAATTGTCTTTCTCTGATTGACTTATTTAGCTTAGCACAGTACCCTCTAGGTCCATCTGTGTCTTTGCCAATGGCAAGATTTCATGTGTTTTTTTGATGGCTGAGTAGAATTGCACTGTATATATATATACCACATCTTTATCCATTCATCTGTTGATGGTCATCTAGGCTCTCCCCATAGTTTGGCTATTGTGGACATTGTTGCTATAAACATTCGGGTGCAGGTGCCCCTTCAGCTCACTACTACTTTGGGGTAAACACCCAATAGTGCAATTGCTGGGTCATAGGGTAGCTCTAGTTTCAACTTTTTAAGGAACCTCCATACTGTTACTGCACCAGCTTGTATTCCCACCAACAGTGTAGGAGGGTTCCCCTTTCCGCATCCTCACCAACATCTGTTGTTTCCTGACTTGTTAATTTTAGCCATTCTGACTGGGGTGAAGTGGTATTTCATTGTAGTTTTGATTTGTTATTTCCCTGATTCCAAGTGATGTTGAGCATTTTTTCATGTGTCTTGTTGGCCATTTGTATGTCGTCTTTGGAGAGATGTCCGTTAATGTATGACTACCTTCTTGACAGTTTTTAGACTGTATTCTCTGCAGGTTCCTTTTTTTCTGCCCTATTTTCTTATCACTCCAAATCTCAATCCTTATAACTCCAGCTAGCAATTATATTCTAATACAGTTCCCAAATGTATACCACTTAGTTTAGGCTTCTTCTTCTTCTTTTTTTTTTTTCCCCCAAATAAGATTTATTTATTTAGAGAGAAAGAGAGAAAGGGCGAGCAGGGGGAGGGGCAAAGGGAGATCGAGAGAGAGAATCCTCAGACTCCCTGCTGAATGTGGAGCCCATGCAGTGCTTGATTCCAGGACCCTGAGATTACAACCTAAGCCAAAATCAGGAGTCAGACACTCAACCAACTGAAACATCCAAGCACCCCAAGATCATCCTATTTTTAATCCCCTCATCTAATCAAGGACCATATTCCATCAGTTCTGTGTCTTCCTTAAATCTGTCCTTTCATTTCTAACTTCTAGTGGGAAAGTTTCTGGTTATAAAATTTTTATTTGTCTCAGCATCTTGAAAATATTCTGTGTATAGTGGTAATCAAATACTTGAATGAATGAATAGGCTGTTGGAAAAGATACTCAATTGTAATAGTAAAGAGAGATTAATCTTGAGCATAGAAACTAAACTGAGATTAGGAACTATTTTTTTCTGGCCTCCAATGAGATTTTGATTTGAGAAGAAAGGAAATGTCCAAGGTGTATAATCTACAAAGTAGTAGTAATCTACAGGTGGGAGGTTGTGAAAAGAAGCCCCATACACTGTGATATATAAGAGGAGCCTTTTTGTTTTGTATTAGTTAGAAAGCACTTCGTTACAGAACTTCGTACAACTCACCTAATCTTAGGAGACTGAACTGTCATTTAATTGTGCTACATGTATTGTAAAGAAGAGTAGTTGACAGCTCAGTTATAAAACTAAAGTCTTATATTTGTCTGGAGATTGAAGAAAAATATACATTCTGCCACAGAGCTTCTCAGTTGTCAGTA
The DNA here is from genome assembly GCA_028646535.1 of Procyon lotor. Lineage (NCBI taxonomy): Eukaryota > Metazoa > Chordata > Mammalia > Carnivora > Procyonidae > Procyon > Procyon lotor. The sequence continues at coordinate 88,636,913 of CM053610.1, read as the reverse complement.
GCAAGAATTTGAACTGCTTTCTAGTTTATGCCAAGCGTACCGCATTTCTTTTGTATCATTTTATTTCCCATTCTGTCTGCTTTTATTCTACCGAAGTGATAAAATGTCCTTTACTTCACACACATTGCATGCTCCCTGGTCCACTTAACTCCTGTTAATCTTTCAGGCTGCTCCTATATATTTTGATGAATCTGTGCCAGTTATTAATTGAAGGAGAAGTACTTTCCCAAGCCTCACTTGAGGAAACACTCCTTTGACGGCTCCCACTTTTTTCCATAAAGGCTTTTTGAAAATGTTAAATCTCAGTTATTTTGCTTCGTTTTTCCATCTCTTACCAACTTTCTATTTATCCTTCACTCAGTCTTTGTAGTGCAGCTCATAATGTTCAGTTTGGTTTAGGCTTTATTCATCTATTTCACAGTGTTTTTTTGTTGTTTATGTTTATACCAGTCATGTTGTTTCTGTTTTACTTTGGGTTGATTTAAATTTCGTTTTCTCAATTATAAATATATAGCTTAAAACCAACAAATTGAAGAGATAAACCTCCAGTAGCTTAGTTTTGACACTTACCTCCATGAATTTGTTCGCCGCTTAGCTTTAGAGGTAATTATCAAAAGAATAAATATATTCTGCATTCATTAACTTTCACTTGGTTTTGCATGATTTTGTAAGACAGAGTAAAGATATTTATAATTTGAATTCGTTTGTACATTTACATTATTGTAAGCCCAAGCAGTTTAAAATTGGAGTATCCAGCCAGTTGATTATGTTTATTCTAGGTTACTTTTTAGTGCAGTTGTATTATTTTGCAGTAATTTGGAAAAGTAGTCCAGAAAAATGTTCTCATTGTTAATTCATCTTAAGTGAAATGATTATAATGAATCAGCCATGTTTTAACACTAAAGTTTCAAAAATCATTGACAAGTGATGATTCTTTTAATTTCTTTACAGTTCAAGTGGATTTTATTCTATTCAAAACAAAAAGGAGGGGCGCCTGGGTGGCTCAGTCGTTAAGCGTCTGCCTTCGGCCCAGGTCAGATCCCAGGGACCTGGGATCGAGCCCCGCATCGGGCTCTCTGCTCTGCAGGAAGCCTGCTTCTCCCGCGACCATTC
>CM053610.1:88580094-88635700 GCA_028646535.1 Procyon lotor | reverse complement strand
AAAGATAAGAAAAATAGGACAACGAAATTATTGTAGTGAATATTCATGTAGAGTATTAATTCATGTATTTCTGCCTATGCCTGGAGTTTAACCACTCCCCAAAGCAGCCCAAGTTTTTTGTCTGTATCTTCACCCCCTTTTGGCTGCATGCTCTGTTTGCTCTCTGTTCTTCAGTGTCTTTGTCTCTCTTTATAAAGAAGTAGAAAACTTTTCTTTACTTCAGAGAGCAAAGGGGCAGAAGAGCTATCTTAAGAAGTTTTTATTTGTGCCAACATAGATGTGCTTTGTGGTGGGCCATCTGGACCCGGAGGATTTCCTCAGAATGTAAAGTATGTCGTGAGATTTAGAGAGCTGGGATTTGTTCTGGAACTATCTGGGAAGGCAGCAGGAAACGTAGACAGAACTGGTTTATATTGCTTGTAATGTAGCGGGCAAGAATGGAAGACAGCTTGCCTGGTCTCGCTTCAGTGTGTGTTTCCTCCATACTTAGGAGCTTCTGCACTGGTAACGTATCTTTCCTTTCCTGGGAATTCAGACCTTTCTCATAGGTTTTACTCATGACAAAAGAAGTATGAGTACTTAGGAATGACTGTAGATCAGTTCTCTTTTTATCCCGCCTCCTCTCTTTAAATATATGTGTCAATGGTGGCATAAATATTTGCCTGCATGCCTTCATAAAGTATTTAAGACTGAACCTACTGTATAAACAAATATAATCCTATTGTGAGGGCAGAGTAGGCTTTGTTCAACTTGTTTTTTCCCTGCCCCCTGAAAAGGATGGCCATTATATTAATCTTGAGGGGAAACAATTAAAACAGCAGCTTTTAATGGAAAATAATCCAAAATTGCTTCTCTAAAATAAGAGCAAATCATAAATTGTATAATTAAGCTTGACTTTTGCTTCTATGACATCTAACCAAAAAATTTCATCAAAAGCAGAATTACTGTTTCTAATTCTTCTGTGTTAAATTAAGAGTTTGGAGAGGGGAGCCATTTTAATTGTATGAATCCTGATAATACAGTGAAGTAAAGCCCTTCCTTGGGACCAGCTACCATGCTCAGAGTACTGCAGCAAAAATGTTTTTCTTTTCTTTTTTTTTTTTTTTTTAAACTTAACACAGTTTCTCTCTTATTTTATGCTAGTAGATGACTTTTTAGTAAGGCTATATTACGATGAAAAAAAAAACCAGTTTTAAAAATGGAAAATAAGCCAATATTATTTGTGTTATTTCACTGAAGGCAAAATCTTATTTTCATATAATTATACTGTTAACTGAAAGTAAATAATATTGTCATTTATTAACAAAATAGCCAAGCTTATAACAGTTGAAATACCTTATTAAAACTTGTTAGAAAAGTGTGATTGTTGGAAGTAGATTATGATAAATAGGAAACCTTGTTTCCTGCATAAATATATCTTCCTAATGGCTGCTGTGTTTTTCTGAATATATTTTCTTTGGTTTATTTCCACAAATAAATTTTAGCTGTTATAGAATCCATAGTGCATGACTTCTTGATTGTAGTCCTTAAATAGTTGTCTTTATGCAATAATATTTGAAGACAACCAATTCCAATTTAGAACAAAACAAAAAAATCATTTAAGTTGTTAAATCCCTTCTGATATGAATTTACTAAAGTGGCAAGTCATTTGAAATTGTGTTTTGAAGAAATAATGTTTAAAGACCAGGTCTTTCAAATATATCGTATTGATTTTTGTGTCTCTTATTAGCCTGAGAATTTTCTTTTTGAACATCATTATATTCATACTTTTACTATGCATAAAAATCTACAAATTAACCAAATTCGCATTGAAAATTTACTAAATAGGATTACATCGCAACCTAAATTAACTTTGCTTTTTTTTAGCTGATAAAATAATATAAATTCTATTTACACAGAATTTTGTGTATATTTGCAAAAAATTCATCTAAAAGAGTCTAAGGTAGCAAAAATCCTCATAAACCCTGCTTCTCAGAGATATACCTGTAGTCTCTATAACTGCATGTACATTTATACCTATGGGTATGCAGCTCTACACAGGATATACCATAATTGTTTGCCTGGCAGATTTTTTCTCTTCATAGTATATTGTCACTCTTAGTAAATTTGTTTATGGTTACAAATATACATCATCTTTTTAAAGAGCCATGTAGTATGCCACAGTGCAACCATTTATTTCAACAAAGTTGCCTACTGGTAGTCCTTTAAGCTAGTGCCAGATTTTTTTAAGTTGTTAACAGTCCTTGGTATTGTTACTGTTATCTCATGTTTCTTCATTCTTACTAGCTCCTCTAATTTAATCTGCATTATCTTTCTACCCAATAAGGCTTGCCAGTGTCTTAACATAAGTGCTTTAGCAAGGGAGATCAGAGTTTTGTTCTTTGGAGGGTATTGTGTATTGAAAAGTATACTTTTCTGAAATGGGCTATTCCCCCCCCCCCCCAAAGATTTATAGGTAACAACTAAGGGTTCTACCATTAGCTCTCAAAACTATCATAAAAACCATCTGGTTTAGTTGTTTTTAGGACATAAAACCTCAGTTTTTTGGAAGTACATCTCAATTTTTTTTATCTGTTTCGGAGTTTCATTTGTAAAGATCGGTTTCATTGTTTTCCAGAAAATAAAGTGAGGAACTCAACAATGATGTCCTCATCTCCACAGTTTTTTTCAGAAGAGAAAAACCACTTGACTTCCCCTGCCCCCACCAAAGTGTAACACAATATATGTTTTGTTTTTATTACACAGGTGTCATATTACCTGTGGATTCCTCCCTGTACTATCCCTTACCCTGTATCACCAGTAGTAACTGTTGTTATAAATTTTGTGTATATTACTCTTTTGCTTTATAATGTATTCTAAATAGTATATTATTTACTTTAGTGTTTTTTAAACTTCTATAAAGTTCACCTGACTTGCTTTTTATACTTACCAGTATATTCCTGAGATTCATACATGATGTTGCACATAGCCATAGTTTATCATTCTGTAATATGCTGTCAGATGTTTGTATCACAATTTACCCATTTTACAGTTGATGAACATTTAGGTTTTTCACAGTTTGTTTCTGTTTTGAACTATGTCGTTGTAAATGTTCTTGAACATGTCTCTTGGTGTAGGTGTGCAGGAGCAGAGATTGGGAATGCCTGGCAGACAACCAGTTTTTTTGTTTTGTTTTTTGTTTTTTTTTCAGACAACCAGTTTTGTAAATAAAGTTTTATTGGAACATAGCCATACCCAGTCATTTACATATTTATCTGTAGCTGTTTTTGTTTTACGAGGGCAGATCTGAGTAGTTCTTACAGAGGCTGTAAGGTCTGCAAAGCCTAAAATGTTTGCTATCTGGCTCTTTAACAGAAAATAGTTGCTTGCCCTGCTGTAAGGTAGGATATATACACTGAGGAGTGGAATTGCTGGGTCTTAAGATGAGTGCATCTTTAGTTTTACCAGGTGATTCCATAGTTGGGTTTTTTCCTCCCAAAGTCATTGAAACAGTGTACCTCCTGCCATAATGTATGAGAGTTCACATCACTCTATATCCTTGGGAACACTTGATATTGTCGTCATGCTTTCAATGTTTTGCCAGCTTGGTGAGTATAGAACAGTACTTAGTATGGTTTTAATTTTCCAAAATTAATAGTGAGGTGATTGAACCTCATTTCATATGTTCATTGATCATTTTTTCCTTTTCCTTTGAGATACTTAGTCAAGGTTTTTAACTGTAGGATTTTATGTCAAGGTTTTTGTGTAGGATTATATGTCTTAATCAATTTTTAGGAATTCTTTATTCAGGATACTAATCTTTTACCAGTTATAGATGTTAAAATTATTTTTTTCCAGTTTTTAAATTGCTTTTGCTCTTTATTGTGTCTTTTAGTAGGCATATGTACTGAATTTTAATGTAGATAAGTATCAGTCTTTACTTTTATGGGTAATCCTTTCTGTGTCTCATTTAGGATCCTTCCTTTTACTTCCAGAATATGAAGATATTTTCTCTTTCTTTCTGTAGGTTTTATAATTTTGCCTTGAATTCTTTAATCTACTTGGCTTTGATTTTTGTGTATGGTGGAGAGAGACTTCAAAATAAACTTAATTTTAGTGAATTTGTAAATTTTAGTTTAGCTTGGGAAGTTTAGCAATTATTCATATTTTTTTTCAGCTAGAATCCTTTTCTCACTCTTCCTCTGGGCCTTCAGTGACACTAATATTAGACCTGAGGCTGCCTTGTTTTTTCCTCTCTGTTTAGATTGTATAAATCATATATAATGTATATGTATGTAATATACATATCTAATAAAATTTTTTAAAATAATAGAAGTCCTAATTTCAGAGATTATTTTCTCTTTTTAATAAACTGTTCAAAAAGCTTGGTTATCCAAGATTCTATAATGTAGGAAATTAGATTGGAAGGAGTGTTGTTATAGACAGGCATAGTTAATCCTGACTGCAAAGAGGGAGGCAGAAAAGGTAGCAAGAAAGTTAGAAATTTGAAAATATAATACTTTCAATTATTTAATTAGAAATACAGTAGTCTCTAGGGCATCATTTTATTACAGTGCTTGCAGCACAAAATAATTAATATTCTCAAGGAAGATTGAGTCATCTAGAAGTGGCTAAATTATAACTGTATGCCCTTGTTAGGAAAGCAAGAAAGTATTTTATTTTAGAAAGATTTATACAAAATCATTGGCACTGAAAAGGTGCTAGAATGTATAGGCATGATGTGATGCTGGATTGCCAACTTTTGGATATTTAGAATAAAATATACTTACCTCTGCCAAGGTAATATATTTAACAACTCAGAAGCTAAATTAACTGGTTCATTATAGTAAAAACATAATGAAGAGTTGCCATTTTATATTGAATATTGAAGTTTACTAGTTATATATAACTTTGGTTGCACCTCTAATAAAAGAGACTTAATTATGCCGATAAATAGAGTAAACTAATGGACCTCCTTTCTCTCTCCATTCACCTCCCTCAACCCTTGACCCTACAGTGAGTTTAACAACCCTTGAGAGTTCATTTGTAGTTCATATTTTAGCTTTCAAGGCTAGAAACTGTTTTGAGAAGAAGCTAAGACATGAGAGACTACTGTGATATAAGGAAAAAGGGCTAATATACTTGGATCAGGAAAAGGGAGTGTATCCCAGAGGGGTCCCTGGGTGGCTCAGTCAGTTAAGCAGCTGACTCTGGAATTCACCTCAGGTGGAGATCTCAGGGTTGTGAGATCAGCTCAGTGCTGGTCAAGGAGCCTGCTTTAGATTCTCTCCATCTCCTTCTGCCTCTCTCCGCTCTCCACCTTTTCTTCCCCCACCCCTTTTTCCCTCCCCTCCACCCAAAAAGCCAAAAGCTCCCAGAAAGTAGATACATATTCTATTTATTGAACAGATTATGTCACTCAGTAGTTTAAACCCCTGTAGTAGCTTTGTGGAAAAAAAATATATATATTTTTTGGTCCTCCTGTGATTATTAAGAATGCAGCATGAAACAGAGTAAAGGGCACTTAAATAGTGAGTCAAGAGTCCTGTGTTTGAGTCTCAAGTATCAATACTGATTTGGTGACCTTGGGCAAGAAGCTATTTAACTTCTCAGGGTGTTTTCTCAAATGTAAAATATAGATAGTGTGAGGAGGGGGATATGGTAATAAATATGAAAGGTACAATATAAATGCAGGACATTGTTAATAGTTAATCTTGTATTTGTTATGCACTTTGAAAAATTGTCCTTGTTTAACAGGTCATGGTAGGATTTTTACAAGCTGAACCACCTTTCATGTAACTATCCAAGTTTCACATAATAAAAACCTCAGTCATTGGAGCACCTGGTGGCTCAGTTGGTTAAGTATCTGGCTCTTGGTTTCAGCTCAGGTCATCATCTCTGGGTCAGGAGATCGAGCCCCACATCACGCTCCACACTCAACAGCGAGTCTGCTTCCCCTCTCCCTCTGCCCCCTCCACCTTTCCCCTGCTTGTGCTCCCTCCCTCTCTCTCTGAAATAAATAAATCTTCTAAAAAAATTTTAAAAGTAAAAAGTAAGTTTAGAAAAGTTAAGTGACTTGACAAAAGTAAAAGCCAGTTACCATGCCAGTAGTAACATGCAGGACTATAACCTTGGCATTATAGTCTGATAATCTTTCCACCAGGCTCTGTTACCTTCCCAAAATAATTAAGATCATGTGTTCATAAAAATCACATAAATATTTTATCTGTGATTATAATTTTTTTTTTTAAGATTTACTTATTTCAGATAGAGAGAGCACACACAAGGTTAAAAGGGCAAAGGGAGAAGGAAAAGCAGACTCCCTGCTAAGCAGAGAGCCTAATGTGGGGCTCGATCCCAGGACCCCGAGATCATGACCCCAGCGGAAGGCAGACTCCCTTTGACTGTAATTCAAATATATAACTCATCCTTAAGAAATTGAGAATAGTGTAGAATGGCATGTCCATATAATTTACTGACTTCATCAGGACCTTTAGGTTACAAGAAATGGCAAAAGAAATGGCAAAGAAAATTGCAAAAAGGGATTTATTAGAGGAATTAGAGGAATATTAGAGTGTCTCTGAGAATTGAAGGTCCAGGACTTTTGAGACTAGAACTGGATCTCAGGGCAGTTAAAACTCTCTATCACCAATGGCTGTAGATTTTTGTCCTTATAGTTAGCAAACCAGGAAGAAGGATGGGCCACAGTTTCCTTTTTGGGAAACTTGGGAGAATTGATTCCATTTGGCCTACCCCATATCTCACAACCACTCCTGTAGGTAGTATTAGATTGAACCATATGAAATTGCTAATAGTTTATCATATTTTTTACCAACTAAAAAAGTCATTTTGTATGGTTCAACCTATTAATAGTATAGGGTGGTAGAGGGGATAATGAGGCATCATTGATTGATGGCCCTAATGGAACTCAAGAAAATGATAGAGTTCCATAAAAGAGAAGAGCTACTGTTCTTCCCACTAGAAGAAGGAAAATAGGAAAGCATTCTGGGCAGACAAAAATAATAGTGACATAGGAATGCCTGGGTGGCTTGGTTGGTTAAGCATCTGACTCTTGGTTTTGGCTCAGGTCATGAGCCTCAAGGTCATGAAATTGAGCTCTGCATCAGGTTCTATACTCATCGTGGAGTCAGCTTGAGATTCTCCCTCTCGCTTTGATCTCCCTCCCCTGCACCCCTCCGTACAACCGCCCCCTCCCCAAATAAGTAAGTCTTAAAAAATAATAATGATGATTTAATGCAACACACTTTAAAAGAGTGTGGCTAAGCTAGACTTTAGCGGGCCTCTATGGAAATGAAAAAGACCTCAAATATTAAAATTTCTAAAGTTCAAAATGGAGTTGTTCTTACTTAAGCATCTGAGAGTTTGACAGAACTCCTTTTATGTAAAAAATGCACCCAAAGCTCTCAAATTGTAACTTTTGCACTCTTCTGTTGTATCTTAACATTTATTAGATGTCAGACGTGTCCTAGGCACCTACATCATAACCTGTTTAAAAATGAAAAAAATCGAAGTTCAAAGAAGTAAAATAATTTGCCTAAGATTATACAGCTAGTTGTTGTTAAAGTCTAAGTTGAAGATAATTTTTCTTCCATATCAGTACTTCTCAAAGATTGTTGATGAAACACCTCTAAAGGCAGAAGAGAGTACAAATGTATGCCTGAGAGGTTTGTAGGCACATGCGGTCTTTTTTTTTTTTTTTTTTTTAAGATTTTATTTATTTGACAGCGAGAAACACAGCGAGAGAGGGGACACAAGCAGAGGGAATGGCAGCGGGAGAAGCAGGCTTCCCGCGGAGCAGGGAGCCCGATGCGGGGCTCGATCCCAGGACGCTGGGATCTGACCTGGGCCGAAGGCAGACGCTTAACGACTGAGCCACCCAGGGGCCCCGGCACATGCGATCTTAAATGTGAATATTGTTTACTGATCCATAATAGATGGTGATAGCTTTGGTTTTTAAATGAAGGGTTTTTTTTTTCTTTTAACTCTGATTAAAATTGTCTTTTTAAGAAGATGGATAGCACATTATTTCAATATGAGAAAAATGGCGCACTATGTCTTATTGTGTGAATGACTAATCCAGTTTATGTCACTCTGGTCCAGACCATTCTTATGTAAGAATCTAAATTCCCCTCTGAATTTTCCTCCTTATAATAAGTGAATTAGCCAACAATTAAATTTTTATACTTTTAGGTTCTGATTGACCCAACAGTGTATTCTAAAGTTACATGCCTTTGGAAGCGGTTTGTAATTGCTATGTTGTAGCTAAACTTTATTTAGTGTTTTTGTTGTTGTTGTTACATACCTCAGGCAGATAAATATTAGCTGTGTACTCTATAGAAACCACAATTTTTTCCCCCAAGAGGTTGGGACATCAGTGGGTAGGAAGGCAAGAATAGAACAGCAAGAATATATAATAGTATTTTGTGGCACTTTGAGAGTACAATAGTAAAGACTGAAAGAGTGCTTTCTGATCATTGATGCTGAAGATAAGTGGTTCCCGATCTGATACATAAATCTGATTTGTACTCCTTTTTTATTTTCATAGAGAAGTAGGATAATGATGTGGTGATTAACAAGGATGTTTTGGTGAGGTGCTTGGGTGGTTCAGTAGGTTAAGCGTCTGACTCTTGGGTTCAGCCTAGGTCATGACCTCATGGGCCATGAGATTGAGCCCTGATTTGATTCAGGCTCCATGCTCAGCGGGGAGTTTGTTTGAAGATTCTCCCTTTGCACTCCTCCCCCCTGCTTGCTGGCACAGGCTTGCTCTCAAATAAATCTTTAAAAAAAAAAAAGGATGTTTTGGATAGTTTAATGTCTTGCAAGTTTCCAGAAGTCTACAAAGAGAACATTTTGATGAAAAAAACAGTTAAGGTCATAGTATTATAATAATAGGGAAAATTTGATCATGGGTAGGATTTGCATCATTTTAATTATGTATTAATGTATTTAATACATAATTATGTATTAATGTATTTAATACATAATTTAATTATTGTATTAACTTTTACTATTTTTAATTCATTCAAATAGCTATGAAATATTTACAGAAGTTAATCTGTGTAAAAATGGTGGGGTTTTTTCCCCCCAATTTTTATCATTTATAAGACTCACCTAAATAGATATTTGTTGTTAAATTCTTTCTTAAACAGTTCGTTTTAAAAAATCCATTATTTTCTTCATTTTATAGATGATAGTATTTCTGCTGCAAGTACATCTGACGTTCAGGATCGCCTCTCAGCTCTTGAGTTACGAGTTCAGCAGCAAGAAGATGAAATCACTGTGCTAAAGGCAGCTTTGGCTGATGTATTGAGGCGTCTTGCAATCTCTGAAGATCATGTAGCCTCAGTGAAAAAATCAGTTCCAAGTAAAGGTAATTGTTAAAGTAGGAAGAGTCTTGCTTTTTGCAGCCTTTTCTTTGCAGTACTATATAAAACTTGAAATTGGGAGTATAAACTATATTTCTCTTTTGGATTAACTATGACTGCAGTTTTTTGTTTCTTTTTTTTTATTCCTAAGCAATTCTGAAAGTATACTATTTATTTTCAATGGGAATTTTTTTTGTAATACCATTGGTTATACTTAAAGGCTTTCATAGTATTTGTGTGAAGTTAGTATATTCCAGTTAGATTACAAATTTACTGAGGGCAGGAACTGAATCTTCTTTTTGTGTCTCCCATAGTAATTAGCATTGTGTCTTGAACATAGCAGGTAGGCACTCATATGTACTTTTTGAGTCAGAAATTATAAAAATCACCATAATTTAAATAGCCTTATTCCAAGCCTTAAGTGGTCATTAGTGAGCAGAATCCTGAAGAATTTAAACTTTGAGACTCATTACCAATGCCAGTACAATGTTAGTTTTAACTTACAGATATTGAGGGTTTTTGCAGGTTGAGAAAGTCACTAGGATACTATTATTCTGAGTTTGGAGCAGATATCTTTGGCCTTTCCCTTCCTCCAACCACCTAGAATTTAAAATTCTTTCATGATATTCAAGCAATTGTTTCTATTATTTCATATATCTTCCTGATTTTTTTCATAAAGTGGGTGGACATAGGCATAATTATCTCCTATTTTGGCAGTGGGAAAACTGAGGCTGTTTATGAATTCTGTTTCTGAATGGGTTTACGGTATATATGGTGTGAAGATAGACACATAGAGATAGCTGAATTGCAGGTTTGTGTTCATGCTAATCTTGGATAGCAGTAAGAATTTGGGAATATTTGGCTTATGGATAATATGGCTTTCTTGAAGCCATAGAAAGAGGGTGTAAAATGAGAACAAGTCTCCCAATTATTGTGTTGGGAGCTCTAGTATTTCAGCAAAGAGTGATTCATGTTGCCAGATGCCACAGAGAGATTGAATAAAACAAAGACTGAGAGGTGACCATTGGATTAGGCAGTTACGAGATTACTAGGAACATCCACAAGCAATTGTAGTGGAGTGATAGGATTGCAAATCAAATTACATTATTTTGAGAAGCAGCAGTTGAGAATTGTGGTACTGGGAGTAGCAACTATAGCCAAACTTTCAAAAAAAATTGCCTGGGAAGGGAAGATGGTAGTAGCTAGAGGAAGATGCTAAAGTGAAGGTCAGGTTTAATTTTTATTTTTTAAGATGTTATAGACTCGAGCACAAAGATATGCTGAGGACAGAAAGGCAGAAAAGATTTTAGTGGGGGTATCAGTAGGGGGTAGTAATTGATGAGGCTAGTTTCCTGAACATTTGAGCAAGGATCATAGAGCAGGTAAGAAACGACTGGCCTTGGAAGACTACTACTGAGATAGACTGGAAAGAGATAAAACTGAATGGGGCAACTAAATATTCACTGTTGTTAGGGCCAGAACTTTTCATTCCATATCACTCTTCCTCAGGAGAAGGGGATACTCTTTAAGAAGGTAAAATTGTTCCTGGGTGGTGAAGGGGATAAGTTGGAACGATGAGAGAATTGAAGACCATAGACATAAGAAAAAGATGCTGAGTCACCTTGAATGCATTGAGGTGGTTCATTCTGCCTGGCTTTGTGGTTCCCATTCCCTCCCTCCCTACCCCCTTCTGTCCCTCCCTCCCTTCCTTCCTTCCTTCCAACTTATTCTTAATTTTTACTATTGAAGTATGTGGTTGACATATAATCTTATTAGTTTCAGGTGTATAGTTATCAACAGTCAATCATGATTCAACAGTTCTGGTTTGTTTGTTTTTTAAGATTTTATTTATTTATTTGAGAAAGAGAGAGCCAAGCAGGGGGAGTGGCAGGCAGAGGGAGAAACAGGCTCCCTGCTGAGCAGGGATCCCAGTGCAGGAAACGATGCCAGGACCCTGGGATCATGACCTGAGCCTGAAAGTAGATGCTTAACCGACTAAGCTACCCAGGCATCCCTCAACAATTCTGTTTATACTCAGTGCTCACCATGATAAGTGTTGTCACTATCTGTCACCATACATTATTACATTAGTGACTGTATTCCCTATGCTGTACTTTTAGTTAATGAATGGATAAAAAGGATGTGGTATAGATACACAGCATGATTCCCATTCTTAGATCTCCTACCCCCCAAGGACGCTAGGTCTAGGTAGTTAATAATGGAGAGTTAGTAGAAGGCGATAGATTTATACAATCTGAAGAGAAACCAGGGTACACTTGTGTGGCTCGGTTGTTGAGCTTCTTTCTACCTTTGGCTCTGGTTGTGATCTCAGGGTCCTGGGATTGAACCCTGTATCCCTGCCTGCTTGGCGGAAAGCCTGCCTCTCCCTCTCCTCCTGCTTGTGTTCCCTCTCTCGCTGTGATAAATAAATTTTTTTTTTTTTAAGATTATTTATTTATTTGACAGAGAGAGAGAGAGATCACAAGTAGGCAGAGAGGCAGGCAGAGAGAGAGAGCGAGGGAAGCAGACTCCCTGCCGAGTGGAGAGCCCCATGCGGGGCTCGATCCCAGGACCCCGAGATCATGACCTGAGCCGAAGGCAGAGGCTTTAACCCACTGAGCCACCCACGCACCCCTAAATAAATAAAATCTTAAAAAAAAAAAAGTGGAAAGTTAGAGAGGTGGCTGGATTGATTTTCTCCATTAGTGATTATTAAGATAAATGTGTCAGTGACAAGGGATAAGTTTGGCAAAAGGCTTAATAGAAACCGCTTGGGCTAATGATATTATATTGCAATCTTTAAATTTTTTTTGAGAACCAGCTTTGAGGACTGCCAAGATCAAGCCAGGCAAAACTTTATTTGGTTATAAATTGATTTTAATAAAGGATTCTGGAGTTGTTAGAGTAGAATGGGGAGCCAGATCAGTTAATGTATGTGGGCTTTACAGCACAGGTAAACTTGGAGTGGAGAAAGAACATGCTTACAGTCTGTAACTGATGTTATGCACCCTCAGCTTCTGACTCTGTATAAGTATTTTAATTCTGAAAGAGAAAATGATGTGATGTTTGGTTATTATCTTCAATATTTTTGAAAGCTTATTTTAAATAGTTCATATTAGTTTAAAATAAGAATTTTTTATTGTGCTTAAACAGCAGCATGTTGTAATTTATGTTGAGAAAAATTTAAACAAATTTTTTCAGGTTTTTTTTTTTTTTTTTTTTTTAAATTTACCAAGGTATTTCAGTAAGAAAAAATATTTATGGAGAAAAGTTTGGTAGGTTGGGGCTCCTGGGTGCCTCAGTCAGTTAAGCGTCTGTCTTCAGGCTCAGGTCATGAACCCAAGGTCCTGGGATCTAGCCCTGCATCAAGCTCTCTGCTCAGCAGGGAGCCTGCTTCTCCCTGTCCCTCTGCTTGTCACTCCCCCTGCTTTGCTCTCTCTGTGAAATAAATAAAATCTTTAAAAATAATTAATAAATACACAAACAAATAATTTGGTAGGTGATGGTAGTTTGTATATACACCAGTTAGCACTTACTTAGCACTATTTCAGTGTCATAAAATACAAATAAAATTAAATATCTGTAGTTCCTATTCTCCAAGAACATACTTTTTGTAAGTTACTCTTTCTAGTATTTTTTTTCAGTTGTCCTTACTCATGGTTCTTTGTCTCTGAAGTGAATTTGGGATCAGTTTTATTTAAGGCTCTTTAGTCCAGACTTACCCAGTTCTGGAGTTACAGAGCCACCTGTAGCTGCTACGTTGGAACTCTTTTCTACCACATACTATCAACTTTTAATTCTTATTAATAACTATTAATTAGATACCGAGCTTCTTTCCATTGATTCTACTTCATAAGTTTACTATGACTGCTATTCTTATAATGTGCCAACGTGATTACATTCTGAAGTGGGGTCCATTAGTGATTATTCTTTAAGTTACTTCATTACTTTAGGCACAGACTTTGAAATGCCATCTATAAAATAGATTAATGGGAGAGTCGACTACATAATAATTTAGGGAAATACTATTTTAGAGATGAGCATAATTCATTGTGAAGAATTAATTACTCTAGTTCCCTTTAGTGGAGAAATTTGCCTGACCAGTTATATTTTCCAAGATATTTAGATATCAAGAGAAATACATATTTAAAGTTTTATAATTTATTATTAGAAATTCTAAACAACTTTATTTTGGGGTGTATAGTACACAGTAGAAATAATTGGAAAAAATATTAGGTGAGTCTTAATTATTGACGTTTGTATATAACCTAATAGATCAACTGTCTGAGGTTTTTAAAATTTTTTTTATTTTTACTTTTTTTAGAGAGCAGGGTGAGGAGCATACGGAGAGGGAGAAGCTCAGACTCTGTGCTGAGCACAGAGGCTGATGTGGGGCTCAAAACCACAACCCTGGAATCATGACCTGATCAAGAGTCAGACTATTAACCAAGTGAGCCACCAAGGCGCCCCAGTCAACTGTCAGTTTTGATTTTAAACAGGATTAATATATTAATGATACGAATATTTGGGATAAACATTTTAAGCAAAGTATTTTCTAATGAGGTTTTTTCTATAAAGTAACTTTTTTAAAAAATGAAATTATTTTGTGGGTATTTTGTATTTTCTTTATTGAAAAGCTAATTTCCTTTTATGTGGAAATTTTTGTGTGTGTTTTTATGTGAAATTTTATGTGATTTTTTTTTTTTTTTTAGTCTTCTGAAATTAGAATATCATAATCACTTTGACGTAAATTGCTGACAGGACAATAATCACTATCATCTTCTTAAGATGACTACATTTTCTAGAGGATTTTTCTTTAGAAGTAAGGCTAAATCCCCATGGATAATTTCAAGTGTGAAACCTTTTTACAAAGCTGTGGTTAAAAGCATAGGTTAGCTTCCTTATTGGTAAAGTGAACTGGTTTTGTAGATGGAAGTGATATGGAGGGCATGATTTGGCTTTAGATGTGACTAAAACAAAATGTTAATGGTGTGTATACTGACAGCTTAATGACATTCTGCTGTGTTACTTCATAGTGGTATTGCCATTCAGTAAATGCCAAAATCAGAAATACACCTAACTAGTCATTTCAGTATTTTTAATTCTCTTCTTTTAGTTTATCCTCTCTCCTGTGCCAGCAGTATGAAAAGCTAAACCCTATTTTTTCTTGAGTGTATTACGCTAGACACTTATCTGAGGTTGAAAGTTTTCTTAACAGTTATTAAGGTAGTCAGTCATTTAAGTTTCTCATATACCTTCTCATATACCTCCTTCTTTTCTGTTGGAGAATTTTTTCCTTTTGACGGCATGTGTTCATAATATATGCAGCAGTTGCCACTGAGTTCCTGCCAAAAGAAAAAAAAATTACCTGTACTTTGGAACAAACGAGAAGGCCCAGGGAACACTATGGCAGTGTTAACTGCCAGGAAGACAAATTATGTCACAGCTGGTGCCTGGGAAACCCATTAAGACCTCTTGGGGTTACCAAATGAATGTAATTTGAGAATCCAGAGACATTATGTGAAGACAAGCTGTTAGTATACAATGGTATACAAGCAAAGGAGTCAAATTTATCTGAAGGTGGGAATCAGTCACTTTAAACAAGGAAACTGCTTGTAAGCCAGAAGTATCAAGCATTGCAAATACCACTTGAGAAATGAGAGAACCCTAAGGCAAAATTGAAATGTACAGGTGTCAGTTTTCTAAAAGAAAACATAGAATCTGGGATAGCAGATAGGCACAAGTCTGTATCATTGTCTGTTACTCCAAATAACTTTTGGGAGAAGACAGATTGTCTTGAGTTTGCTATAAATGCTCTTGATAAGTAAATTACACTAATCAGGTTAGAAGGTATGAATTTCCCTTGTAAGCCCTTGGGCTAAAATGACTGGTAATTGTAGAAGGAGATGGGAGAGTATTTTATTATTTGACAACAGATCAGACTTCTGAGATGCTCTATCTTGGGCTTGAACTCATGACGCTGAGCTCAAGACCTGAGCTGAGATCAAGAGTCAGATGCTTAACCAACTGAGCCACCCAGGTGCCCCCCACTCAAAATATACTTTTAAAAAATTAGTGGTCATTAGGAATTAAAAGGAGTAAAGTACACCTTCCTGTGAGACAAAAGGAAAGGAGCTTGAGTAGGTGAGGAGAGTAGAAGAGGTCTTCAGTTGGAGCTGTGGGTTGTATGATAGAGAATCTGAGATAAAGATTTTGAATCTATTTTTGAACTAGAGTTCTTCCTCCATGGACAACCTTTACCCTTCTCTTGATTAAAAATTTTCCCATTATTTATAAAGCTCAAACTATTTCCTGAAAATATTTCCATTTTTTGTCTCTTTTTGGAATTATTTAAAAAGTTTTATGTGTGTCTGTTTTGGTATGTATATTTGATGTTTCTGCTAGATTGTAAACTCTGAAGGCGGAACAGTTTCTTACTAACATAGCTACTTTTGGGACGACTCAGTAAGTACTTGTTAAATTGAATGTGGGAAGAAGAAAGTTTTAAGGGGCACCTGGGTGGCTCAGATGGTTAAGTGTATGCCTTCGGCTGAGGTCATGATCACAGAGTGCTGGCATCAAGCCCCATGCCCAGCTCTCTGCTCTGCGGGGAGTCTGCTTCTCTCTCTGCCTTTCTGCCCCTTCTCTGCTTGTGCTTTCTCTCTCAAATAAAAAAAAATCTTTAAAAAAGAGTAAGAAAGTTTTAGAAGCAGGAAATTGTGGTTTAAAAAAATGGTTTAGAGAGTGGGACTGGGATAGATGCAGGCACAAAAGGGTCTTATGGATGAGGGTTAGCCAGGATTTTAGATTCTGAGATTTTAAAGATTTTATTTGCAGAGAGGGGAGCAGAGGTGGAGGGAGAGGAGTGGGAAGGAATCCCAAGCAGACTCCATGCCGAGTACAGAGCCCTACATGGGGCTCAGTCTCATGACCCTGCAATCATGACCTGAGCCAAAACCAAGAGTCAGTTGCTTAACCAACTGAGCCACCCACGTGCCCTTAGATTTTGAGATTTTGAATATGTAGCAGTTTCTAATGATAACTTTACTGTGTGAGTCGAGAATACAGGAGTATTTAGGAATTGTCGGGCTTAGTTATCAGAAAGGTCATATGCTTGGGTCTGTCATCAGGAATATAAATCCTATGGTTTGTATTCTCATGTCATAAAAATTATTATTGGCTTTTAACTGGCATTGTGATGGCTTGTACTGTGATTAAGACTAAATTAATAACTTCCTGTTTATAGACTTTGAGCCTAAATTTCTGTTTATTTCAGCTGGGTTGCTGCTCAGAATTAGAACTACTTTTACTTTTGTACATTTGGTTACTAGAGGTTACTGTTGCTTCCAGTCTTGTAGGCTAATCTTCTAGATTACAGCTCAGATTTTATAATGCCCAGCCCCTGGAAGAGAGGGTATGTGAGTGAGTGAGTGAGTAAGTGTGTGTGTGTGTGTGTGTGGTGTAGCTAATGGTACATTCCAGTCATGGATTTGTGTAACTGCAGTGTTCATTTTTATGCTCCATTCTTCCGGGTCCTGATTTTCAGAGAATACACTTTAGACTTCTCAACTGAAAAACAAGCATTCACCCACAGTTCCTTTTTGTTTTTTGCCTTTGCTTTACTTAATGCATTGCCTCTACCTTGGGAGATCGAGAGTACAGTGAAGTTCAGTAGTCTTTCATCTTTCATCCAAATACGAAAGAGTCCCAGTACCAAGAGCTATCTCAAATTAAACTGTAGGATTGAAAGAGACCGTGAAAATCTTCTTTTGGCCTTTTCTTGCTATTTTTATTAGTATCTGGGGACCTGGATGATTTAGTACTGTTATCTACTGGTAAATTCCTATCTGTTATCCTGGCAAACTTGAAATGTCACTCTACATTAGACAGAATTCTTTTCTTTCTACTTACTTACTATTCATTCTGCCTGGACTCAAATTTTCACTTCACTGACTACTACAATAGAACCCTGAGCATGTTAATAATCTCTCTAATTTCTTCAGCAGTAAAATTGGGATGATAATAGTAAATCCCTGTTAGGATCATGCTTAAAATTAAAGGATATATAAAGTACCTAGGACAATGCCTAGCACATAGCAAACGTTTGGTAATTAATATTACTCCACACCACTTACTGTATTGACAGTGTCTATTTCCTTCATCTTTTTGCCGTACAAGGCACTGTTTTAGGTTCTGGAGATTAACGAAATAAAAAACACTACCTAGGGGCGCCTGGGGGGGTCCTGGGATCCGGCCCTGCATCAGGCTTTCTGCTCATCAGGAAGCCTGCTTCCCCTTCTCTCTCTGCCTGCCTCTCTGCATACTTGTGATCTCTCTCTCTCTGTCAAATAAATATATAAAATCTTTAAAACAAAACACTACCTTGCCCCTTAGGGACCTCAGGTAAACTGAGAAGACAGGTGTCAGTATTACAAAATTATAAGTAATTGGTATTAAAAAGGTAAATTTAGGGTGCTGTGGGAGTATCTAGCATAAATACTTAAACTGGAGTTGAAGGTTCCTTGCAGGAGGTAACATCAGCCCTCACCTGCCTTCATGATTTTCACAGTCACTTATTAGTGCCAGTTCCCAAATTGTTCCCAGATCTGGACTTCAGCACTTCAGAATTGTCTGTCTACTTACTAGATTTTTCTGCTTGTGTGTATATCCTTTAGAATTCATAAATGTAAAATGTCCCCAAACTGAATTCCTTATTAAGTTTTAAACATTTCTTTTTTTTTTTTTAAGATTTTATTTATTTGACAGAGAGAAACACAGCGAGAGAGGGAACACAAGCAGAGGAATGGTAGCGGGAGAAGCAGGCTTCCTGCCGAGCAAGGAGCCCGATGCGGGGCTCGATCCCAGGACCCTGGGATCATGACCTGAGCCGAAGGCAGACGCTTAACGACTGAGCCACCCAGGCGCCCCAAGTTTTAAACATTTCTTAAAACTGATTCCTCCTCTGCGTTCATACTACCAGGCTCTTATTTCAGGTTCCCACCATCTTATGCTTGGACCACTGCCCTGAAATCTGTTCTCCACATAGCCACCAGAGGGTTTTCTCTAAAATGTAAATTGAACTAACTCCTTTTTTCAGCTCAAAACCTTTTAGTGGTCTCTATTCTCTTTAGCTAGCCTCCATGATCTGACTGCTGCTTATTACCTCTGCTATCTGAACTCTGCTCCTCTTGTTCTACATTCTCACCATACAAAGAGCTTTTTGTCTACCTCCTCCCTTCCATGCACAGATACACACCCCACTTAGCTGTTTTTTTCTGTTTCTTTACACATACTAGAATAAGACCCAAGTATCTCCTCATCTACGTTTTATCTGGCTTAACAGTTTGTTGTGCATTTCTTCTAGGAAATCTTTCTTGAGCTCTGTGTTCCTAATCATCTTTATAGAATTATGTGTCTTTGTACTTCTGTGATATTCTGTTCATATCACTGTTACTATACTTACCACATATTTTCATTGCCAGTATGATTCTCTTGCAAGATTTTGAGCTCCTTGATGCCAGTAACTGCCTTTTACTCTTTTGTAAACACTTTGTTTCATCAGGGAGTCAACTTGGATATTCTCTCTCCCTCCCCATTTGAGCACTCTCACTCTCTCTTTCAAATAAATTTTGAGGGTGGGGGAGGGGGCGATCTAAGCAGAGGAAGAAGATCCAGGAAATGAGAGTGAAAAAAAAAATAGCTAAGAAGAAATTCAGGCAAAGGCAGTGTCCTAGAAACTGAGGACATTGTCCTTGACTGATCGGCAGTATTTGATGCTGAAAGAACATTGAGCAAAATAAGCACTGGAAAGTAGCCATTGAATTTAGTGACAAAGAACTAAGGTCACTGTCTTGGCAAGAAAAATGTGAAATGGTTAGATGATGACCAGATTCCAGAAGGTTGAGGTGCATTCCTACCAGGAATACATAAGGATTCTAGTTTCTTCACATCCTTTTCAACAGTTGGATTTTTTTCGGTTTTTGGTTTTGACATAATAGCAATAATGTAATAAGTATACAGCTGTAGTATCATATCTAATGGGTGTGATTGATCTTTTTGAGATGAGATTTGGGACATTGAAAGAGCATAGAAAGTGGATTGCAGACTATATGTTTGTTTTTACATAGTAGTTAATGGGGTTTTTTTTTGGTGTGTAACAAAAAGTTAAAAAAAAATTTTATTTTAAAACCAGCTGTTGATATAGCAAAAGCAGTGCTCAGAGGAAAATCTGTAGCTGTAAATGCCATGCTGAAATAGATCTCAAATCAGTAACCTAACTGTAAAGAAATAGAAAAAAAAAATACTAAGCTCAATGCAATGCTAGCAGAAGGAAAGAAATAATAAAGATTAGAGATAAATGAAGTAGAGAACAGAAAAATAATAGAAACGATATAACCAAGTGTTGGTTTTTTTAGAAGATGAACAAACATGAACAGTGAAAAAGAAGGAAGATTTAAATTGCTAAGATCAGAAATGAATGTGGGGACCTTTCGGAAATAAAAGGATTGTAAGAGAGCATTGTAAGCAATTCACATCATATTGTCTTATTGAAAAATGGGCAAAGACTTGAATGGATAATTCTCTAAAGGAGATATACAAATGGCCAACAAACTCAGTGAGATTCTCATTCGGGAAATGCAAATCAAAACTACAGTGAAATGGCACTTAATATTAACTGAGCACTTTATTATATTAAGTTTAGCTATAATTTTTTTTTTAAAAATGCAGGCACCTGGATGGCTCAGTCAAGTAAGCTTCTGACTCTTGATTTTGACTTAGGTCATGATCTCACGGTGGTGAGAAAACCCCACGGCAGGCTCCACACTCGGTGGGGAGTGTACTTGAGATTCTCTCCCTCTCCCTTTCCGTCTGCTCCCCACCCCCAAGTTAAATATCTCTTTTTTATAAAATAAAAATAGCAAGTGTTGTGCTGGCAAGGATGTGGTGAAATAAGAATCTTTTAGACGTTGCTGGTGGGGTTGTAAATGGTGCAGCTGCTGTGTTAATGGTTCCTCATTAAGTTAATACATAAAATAACCATGTGACCTAGCAGTTCTACTCCTTAGTTCTATACCCAGTAGAATTGAAAATAGATGTTCAAATAAAACTTGTATGCAGATGTTTATGGAAGCACAATTCACATTAGCCTAAAGATTGAAACAATCCAGATATCCCTTAATAGATAAGTGGATAAACAAGATGTGGTATATTCATACAATGGAGTATTACTTACCCATAAAAAGTAATAAAGTACTCATATACATGCTGCCACATGGATAAACCTCAAAAACATTGTGCCGAGTAAAATAAGCCAGACACAAAAGAGCACATATTGTATGATTCCATGTATATGGAGTATTCAAAATAGGCAGATATATAGAGATAATGCAAATTAATGGTTGACATGTGCTGGGGGGAAGAAGGAGAGAATGGGGAGTGACTATTCATTGAGTAGAGGGTGTCTGGGGTAATGAGAATGTTCTGCAATCCAGTATGGTTGCACAACATTGTGACTATACTAAAAGCCACTGAACTGTGTACCTTTTTAAATGCTTAAAATGGTAACTTTTGTTGTAAGTATTTTATCACAATAAAAAAAAAAAAAGCTGTCAGTACAACAAGGAATCACCTATTTGGCAGACTAGCAGTAGATCTGATGACTGGTGATATTAGCATAATTTGGAAATTATTATACATTCTTATAAGTGAAAATTTTCTTGGAAAATTTCAAAAAGTAAATACAGTAGATGTCTCCCTCTTCCTTTCTTCTGAATTACTTGGTCGAAAGTTAGGTCTAGGAATCTCTATGTTAAGGAACCATTGTAGATGATCATGATACAAGTTGGCCCCCAGCAGCTTGTTCATGCCAAAAATGCAGTGTTATACCATCATATATGGAACAGTCTAGGGTGCCAAATATTTTAGGCTGCATGCATAAAAGTTTTTTACTCTGTGCTTTTATGAAGAGAAGCAAGGAAACAAAGATGAAATTGGCCAAATTAGATTTTGTGTGTATGTGAGAAAACAGTCCAAAAGGCCAAAACTGTTCTCTATTCTCAAATTTTTGAATGAATTTGCCTTTAGTAGATAAAGGCTGTTTTATCTTGTAACTTTGAATCTTCCTAACCACACCAACATACCTATTATATTTATTCTAGTCCTTTTACTGTGTAAATTAAGAAAGCAGAGGTTGCTTTATACATTTATGCTTTATTTATATGAAATAACTGTCAGATTTAACATCTATGGTTCTAGGATTTCTAAATAATTTTATTTCAGTAGAACTGAAATTTCTGAAAATCAGTAGTGATGTGGAAATTTGTGATTTACTTTGCATCATGTGTTTTAAAGCTGCTGTGTGTAGAGGGCAAACCATTTTGCTACAGAGTAGGTCTAGCTGCAGTGTAGTAATTGAGCATGGCCTTTTTATAGGTCTGTTTTGATGAGATTGCATTTAGAGACACTACTATTGTGTGCTGCATACCAGAGGGAGCAGTTTGCTTACTTAGTTCTAAAAACTAATGGACTTAATTTTTGAACTTCCAATTTTTGAGGAGTATTTTGAATCTTATGTAAAAATGTTTTCTTAACTACTTTTAGGCCCTCCAGGCCTTCGAGAAGCTATTTCTATGTCCTGTATAACCAACGGGAGTGGTGCAAACAGAAAGCCAAGCCACACCAGCTCTGTTGCAATTGCAAGAAAAGAAACTCTTTCATCTGCTGCTAAAAGGTATCCATTTATAAGGGAAAGAAAAGCTAACATTGCAAAATTGTCTGAAAGTGATCATTCATTCTACTTTTTTGAAAAAAGAATGAAATAGAGCTGTATGGAATTAAAGTGAGCATGTCCTTTGAATTCTTGAACTGTGAATATAGACACCCAGCCTATACTCACCTGGTTTACATTCATGTATCTATGGAGTTGTGTGAGGAAGCCTTGCGTTCTTACTAAAGAATGTATTTTCATTTCCTGGTTTTGTTTTGTTTCTTTTTAACAAGTGTTTGTTGATGAGCTATCCATCACTATATTTAATTATGTAAGCAAATTTTCTGTAGCAAGCAGTGCATTTGATACAGCAGTTTTTAAAGGAGAAACAGAATCTTCAGTATATAAGTGGAAGGCTGAATGCTATTATAACTTTTATTCTTTAACCATGACTATAAAATTATAGCATAATTCAAAATATTATAGTACTGCGTGTATGTGTTAGGGGATGGTAGGTAGATGGGCAGTAGAAATACTGTAGGAAAAAAGTTTCAGTAAACTACAGATTTACATTCTATATGTTCTTTTCATTATCTGTTGTTTCAGTAAACTTGCTTATAGAATTTTTCCACTTTTGTGTAATTCCTAGCAAATTATCCCATATAGAATTTGGAGAGACCGTAAGAGAGCAACTACATAATCTTACAACTGTTTTCTTCAAAGAATAACTGAGGAAAAACCTTAAATAATGGAATAATATTTAAAATGTACTGATAGAAAATAGTTTCCTTAACATATTAATGCCAGTGACTGAGTTGTTGCCAGTGACTCAGTGTGGATTTATAGTTGTTAACCAAACATTTGGCTATAGGAATGGTAAAGAAATGACAAGATCTTTAGGCCTTTTATTTTGTTTTTTCTTTATTATTATTTTTAAGATGTTTTATTTTTAAATGATCTCTACCCTCAGTGTGGGGCTCAAATTTATCAACCTGAGACCAAGAGTTGAATGCTCTACCACTGAATTGGCCAGGCCCTCTGATCCTTAAGCCTTTTATAGGCCCCTCCAAAGCATGCCAAAATATTGCCTGTGCTTCCCTTTTAGGAGAAAAGGACAAATTATAAGAAAACAAATGCATTGTGGAAATTTTTAATAAACTTTCTTGAATTTAATAATAGTTGTGTTTAGCCCATTTTCTTACATAACTGTAGTCCTGTACAGTTATCTGTATTATGCTCAGTAGTAACTCAGTAATCTTAAGACAAGCTAACTTTTTACTTTATAGTGCAGGGGCTCTGTACTTTGCTTTTAAATCCCTAGGAGGAAAATCTCTTAGGTTGTACCGGGCCCACATAAGGCCGGTGGCCTATGCATTCAGGATAGTTTGAAGACCAATAAGAAAGAATTTCTAACTCAGTTTTAAATTTCAAAGTTAATCTGATATTTTTGAGGTAAAACTGTATTACTCAGCACGTACTTTAAAAAACTGAACAATAAATAGACAGTTGGGGGCTAGTCTGAAGTCAGAAAGTATCAGAACTGAATTAGACTAAATGTCATTTAAAAAATTATATTTTAGGGGCACCTGGGTGACTCAGTAGGTTAAGCATTCAACTTGGTTTCAGCTCAGGTCATGATCTTATGGGACAAGTGATGGAGAGCTCAGTGGGGAGTCTGTGTGAGCTTCTCTCCCTCTACCCCCCACATATGCATGTGCACACTCTCTTAAATTAATTTAAAAATTACATTTTAATATTTTTTAACTATTATGTGATAAATTGTATTTACTATGTATATTTGTTTAAAAAGTTCTTAAACATACTTCATTGTAGATTATGCACCTTATAGTCAAATTATAAAATATCCTTTGATTAAGAACTATAGACAGTTGATAGTTTTCTCCCTTTTCAACCATGGAATTCAAATCTTGATTCCATCTGGTTTGTGATATTGTCAGTAATGTACAATATAAAGACTCTTATCCAATGATTGGGAATGGCAAGTGCTTCATAAATGAAGAGTCAAAAGTGCAGAATCACAAGAATTTATATGTTAATATCTTAAATATTTTAACTCCAAATATATTCACATAGATTTGTCAATTTTTAATGAAAGGCCAAGATTCCCACCGTCTTTGTGATTGTGTGTCTGATTAGATTCCTTGTTGACTGTCTTGCATAAAATACACCTATAAATTATTTTTTATAATTGTTTATTTTCAGCTTTAAGACTGAGTAAGAAATTTAAAACTTGCAGAAAAAGTTTTTAGAATCCATTTTTTTCTTAACTTTATATAATTGTCTCACCTACATAAAATTTAACGGCAATTTTTTTTAAGTATTTTATGGAGTCTTCCAGAGCATTCAGCTTAGTTTTCATGGAAATTACAGCTCTCTTTTCTACACATATTTTGTAAGTTTTTTTTGTATTTAATTAATTTCATAATTAGTGCAACTAGCATAAATAGGTTCTGGATTGGTGGGGGATACCTACAATGCCTGGTAAATTTAAAACTCAACTGGCAAGAGGAGAAATACACAGAAGAATCAGAATAATATACTAAACATAGGGTTTCATATGCCTTGCATGTAATTCACTATGTTTTACAGAGGTTATGGGAAGTGTCACTGATGCTCTGATTTGGGTAAGTTGAAGTCAGTTAAGAGAGCTGCTGTTGTTCCCCAAAAATATGCCAAGATGGCAAAATGCATTGGGCCATTTTGGTCCCAAAACAATCTTCATAGGATAAAATGCATTAAAATTCTTATAAATTCTTTACTGAAGATTTTAAAGCTTCCAGAATTTTCAAAGAAATATTTTCATCATTAAATGAAAGCAATGTAAATTGTATTAGTTGTATGATTTAGTATTTTGAATTCTGTAATCACTTTTTCCATCGTTTGAAATATCTTCTTTTGTTTAAATATGTGTTGTTCCATGTTATACTTTATTTTACAGTGGTACAGAAAAAAAGAAAGAAAAACCACAAGGACAGAGAGAAAAAAAAGAGGATTCTCATTCTAATGATCAAAGTCCACAAATTCGAGCATCACCTTCTCCCCAGCCCTCTTCACAGCCTCTCCAAATACACAGACAAACTCAAGAAAGCAAGAATTCTACTCCCACCAAAAGGTTTTAACTGTCCCTGAGTACAGAGCTAGGGAATGGTTGTAATGATACCTAAATTCTGTGACTTGAGAAAAGCTGTCTATCCATGGATTCAAAGAGAAAAGCCTGCTGGCTACCCCCGCACCCCCAACCCTTTCTTTGTTGCTAAAATCTGTGTTTTAGCACTTTGGAGAAGGAAGATTTAAGGTCAAAATTTCTCAGTTAAAACTGGAAAAAGAAAAACCTCAGTTACAGTTTGGTGAATGGAAGGCCGTTATTTAATAACCTACTTTAATACCAAACAACATTTTTATAATAAAATTGCAAAAACTTATCTAAGCTATGCATTAATTTATAACCATGGACAGAAAACTGCCATTTGTAATTATCCTCATTATATTTTGGCATCATTACAACCTTGAACTTGCAAGGGCCCTTCTCTGCAAATGGCTCTTCACTGTGATTGCATCTCAGTTTCAGTTTTGGGTTTTGGGAGGATAAGTTCTTGCTTGAGTAGAGAAATAAATCCATTTCACCCGGTCTTTTCTATGCTAAAGGCTTGCTTGAGGGCTTCTCTCTGTGTCTGTAATAATTAATATTTTAAAGTTATGAGAGGGGGAGAAGGGAGAAACATTCTAACATTGTGTGTGAACCTAAATTAGGGATCTAAACCTGCATGCTGGGAGTTCAGTGCTATACTTGTCTTATAATCAGATATTTAAACCAACTTAAAATGAAATTTGCCTGCTATAAAAATGCTGATTCAAGCTTTATGATTAGGTATAGATAGATTTTATTCATCATACTTCTGCTTGGAAATCTCAGGAAATTTTAAACCATTCCCAGAACTAACTAGGATTTTAGTAAAATAAATGACAGCCATTCCTCAAAGATTTATAATGTATTTTTATTTGGTCGATTTAATATTCTGCCTCAAATCTCTAATAGAAATTTGGGAAAACACTCTCCATTTGATTGATGCATGTTTAACTTTTAAAAAATGCTTTGTCTATGTGTCTCACGCAGATTCTTATGCTATCTAAATGGTTTGTAATTTTTTTTGCCTGGTCTCATGTTGAGTTTTTCTTGGATATAATTTATTAATGTTATGTAACTTTGGATTGTGTGTGATTAAAGGTGGCTTTTTTTATAATCAATCTCTTTAAGGTTCTGATTTGACTTGGTATCTTCTTTGTCCCAGATCTTTTTTTTTTTTTCAGCTTCTTAAGGTCTCCTGGAAATGTGCTTGCCATTCTAAATTGCTCTTTGGATATACTATTGCAAGAAATGTTGGACACTGGATGAGTGCTAGGATAGTTAGCAATGCAGCTGAAAAATCATTTATAAGTCAAAAATTTCATTTATACACATGGAGTCATTGTTGATAATACACCATTCTTGTGTTAAGTCATGTTTATTTCTCATCATGGGTAGAAATTACCTTTAAAGGATGTCATAAGAGTTTTACCTTTAATCCCACATTTTACTTAGAAAGTGTCATTTGTACCATATATGATCTAATTACACAAGAATATAAAAGATGAAAATAGCTTTGTAATAACTGAAAAAGTACAGGTTTAAGAAAAAAGTACAGTTTCACAGATTATGAGAAGTATTTTACTCCAGGATTTAAGTATATGTTTTTTTTTTCTATTAACAAAAAGTACAGATTTATTTTTTAATCAAGTAAAATTTCTTCTAGTGAATCTTCTGAATAATAGGGAACATTATAAACAGACTTCGTCATTGCCTTAACTCCTTCACTCATCCAGGCAGAACTTTTCAACTAATCCTTCCTTCTCTTTTCTGGATTAGCTTTAAGGAAATGTTTTGCTGCCTTTATGTTCTATTTAAGCTGTCAATTACATGTCATTGCTACTCATACAATTTTTCGCTAAGAAATGAATATGTTTCTTCCAGCATAAAACGACCTCCGACAGCTGAAAAGTCACATAATTCATGGGAAAATTCAGATGAGAGTCGTAATAAATTATTGAGAGCAGTTTCAACATCAAAATTAATATCAAAAGTTATAAAAAATACAGACAAGTAGGTATTACACTTTCTTAGTTATACCTGAAAATTAGTAATTCTGTGACTGTCATGCTTGCATGTATAATTATATGCCTGCTTTGGATCATTTTTTAAAAATCTATATTATGATTTATCTTTTTTTTCTTGTAAGTCTATTTTTTCTTTTAAGTGTACAAAAAAAAAAGCTATCTTCCTGTTAATGTTGCCCACTCAAACAATAAATCTCACTAATGCCCTAAAATTTGAATGGTTTTTGTAAGTTCTTTCTGTGCTTTCACTCTTTAGGTGATCTTATGGAATATTCATTGTTTTCTAAAATAGTATATGTTTGGGGTGCCTGGGTTGGCTCAGTCAGTTAAGCATCTGCCTTCGGCTCAAGTCATGATCCCAGGGCTCTGGGATCACACCCTGCATTGGGCTCCCTACTCAACTGGGAGCGTGTTCCTCCCTTTCCCTCCCTCTTTCTCAAATAAATAAAATCTTTTTTTTAAAAAAAAGTATATATTGGGGCGCCTGGGTGGCTCAGTGGGTTAAAGCCTCTGCCTTCAGCTTGGGTCATGATCTCAGGGTCCTGGGATTGGGCCCCGCATCGGGCTCTCTGCTCAGCAGGGAGCGTGCATCCCCTTCTCTTTCTGCCTGCCTCTCTGTCTACTTGTGATCTCTCTCTCTGTCAAATAGATAAAATCTTTTTAAAAAAATAAAATAATAAAAAATGTATGTATTAATAGTTGAGAACAGTGACAGACTTTTAAAAATACTGATGTCTGAATTTCACTTCTAAAGATTTATCTTGGGTGTGGCCTAAACATTGTAGCTTTTACAATTTCTTTAGGTGATTCTAATGGTAAGTCAAGTAAAATTATAACATAAATGTCTTTGAATTTTTTTTTTTTGCAGGCATAAAGATGTCATCATCAACCAAGGTAAATTAAAAATCCTTTTAAAAAATATCTTTTTCTACACCAGTTAAATTTTTGCTAATTGTTAAGAATATCGACTTATTTTCATTCACTGTACTTTATTAGCTATAATCAAAGAGAAGTGCATTTATTATAGTCATTTAAGAAAATGCCCAGTTTTTATTGTAAGATGTGTCATTTTTGTCTCAACCAGCAAAAATGTCAACCCGTGAAAAAAACAACCAAGGTAAGAATAAGCTACACAGTTGGTCGCCTTCTAAGTTAATTTCTTCCTGGATCTCTTATTTGGCTTTTCATTATTTATACTATCTGACTTCCTCTTAATAGAAGAAATAGGATAATTTGGACTCGTGAATCCAACTATTTTTCTAAAAATCCATTTTATTTCTGTGAGCTCTGAAGATTCATGGTCAGCAGTAGAGATAAATATGTCATTACAAAGAGGTATAAAATAGTAAGAGAATTTCCCCCCTTTTAAAAAACAATAAAAGTTTTACTGAGAAAAGCCATTTAAAAGATTGATAAATTTTAACTTAATTTCCTGTCTTGCCAACCTCATTGCAAATAATCACTCATTTCTTGAAACTAAGACTTGAAAAATAATGAGTCTAGCAAACCCATTTCCTCTTGATTTTTTCTTTTATATTAATTGTAATTTCTGGCTACTTGCTGTTGTTGGCTTGTTCTGACCAAAAAAGGAGAACAAACTTTTTATATAAATGTGTACTTAATTTAATTGCAAAGTAGGTAAGTTCTATTTTATCAGTTTTATATTCTCCTTAGATTGCCTGCAAATTTAATTGAAGCATGCTGTTCTAAATGAAAGCATGTCCTTTCTGTGCATGCTTTTTACAGCTCATTTCTATGTGTCATAGTTATCTTTATTTTCTGGGTTATTAGATACAGTGTGGTTGAAATTTTTGTTAGAGATTAACTCGATTGCTATGGATTTTTACTATTTTTTTATTCTAATAAGAAAAATATTTGTAATCTTTGGATCGTTTGTTTTTACATAGAAATTCTAAATGAAGTTGATTTTTGCTGTCATTTTTCTATAGTTAGGTCATACCTTCTCCCTTTTTTATAATTAAGCATATAGCTTAAGTAATGGTTGAAAGGGAAAATGAAATTTTACTTATAAAGACAATGATTATATATCAAAACATTTTTTTAAAAATAGAGGTAGTGATAAATAGTGGGAAAAGCTGTGGATGGAGAGTCTCTGTCTAGAATTTGGTCCTGGCTCTTCTGCATAATAGCCTTGTGACCTAGGCAAAATGACAGTGTCTCTGAGTTAGTTTTCTAATCTGAGAATAGTACCTATAAAGCCTACTTCACATGACTGCTAAAGAATGAAATAATATATATGAAAGCACTTTAGGGCTCCTGGGTGGCTCAGTCAGTTAAGTGTCTGCCTTCAGCTCAGGTCATAATCCCTGGGTCCTGGGATCAAGCCCCACTTTGGGTTCTGTGCTAAGTGGGGAGACTGCCTCTCTCTCTCCCTCTATCCCCCCCC
The DNA here is from genome assembly GCA_028646535.1 of Procyon lotor. NCBI lineage: Eukaryota > Metazoa > Chordata > Mammalia > Carnivora > Procyonidae > Procyon > Procyon lotor. The sequence goes on along the minus strand of CM053610.1, from coordinate 88,606,050 downwards.
CACTCATGCTCACTCTCTCTCAAATAAATAAATAAAATATTTTTAAGGAGATTTTATTTATTTATTTTTTTTTGAGAGAGAGCACAAGCAGGAGGAGGGGCAGAGATTGAGGGAGAAGCAGGCCCCCTGAGCAGAGAGCCTGACTTGGAGCTCAATCGCAGCACCCAGGGATCATGATTCCAACTAAAGGCAGATGCTTACCCAACTGAGCTACCCAGGTGCCCCAATTAATAAAATCTTTTTTTAAATTAAAAATAGAAAACATTGTAAAACTATAAAACGGTGCTATTATTATTACTTATTTTGCTAAAAAGCTCAAATTTTATAAGATCCTTATAGAGTTGCCTGCCACTTTCTCATGTTGTGGTATGTTCTTTGGAAGGAAAAAGGAACATAAGATTAATAGATAGTAAGTGAGTGGTTTATGTTGGTGACAGTTTTCAAAGCCATTCCGGTAAGCAGACAAATAAATGTATTTAAAAGGGAAGGATTTTGCTACAGAAGCATCACTAAGCAGGATTGTAGCCAGTATCTAGGAAGAAGGATCGAATCAAAAGCTAGAAAAGGTTATAGAAAAATAAACTCTGTTAAAAGAATTTTAACTCAAAAAGGTTGTCCTACATGTTGGAATTTAATAATGCCTAGTGTTGCTTGCATAAAGCCTTATTTTTGGAATATGAGTCTATTATTTTTCCAATTTAATCTGCTATATTCTGTCTTGATATAGACTCTGTCACTAGAGTATACCTTTATAGAAAACTCTTCTGTTTCAGCTTGTGAGGTAGTTGAGGCCTAGTATATGGATTCTAGATGGTTTAAGAGTTGAGATAGGTAGGGTATGGGAGATGAGGAACAGCGAGATCTATCTATGAAGAATGGTTTGAGCAACTTGGTAAAATGAGGAAAATTTGAGGTGGAGGAAATGTGTGGAAAAGAGTAATAAGAATTTTGGTTTTCAGCCTCTATAAGACTTAATCTACTTGTAGAGATGTGTAGCATGCAATGTAGTATCAATGTTTAAACATTTATTTTGGGAGTCCATAGACCAGTTCCATCATTTACTTAGCTGTGTAACCTTGAGCAGGTTATTTTACCATAAGTCTTTGTTTTCTCATTATTGAGACAATCATAAATCCTCAAAGAGTTAATATAAAAATTAAAGATAATAAAATGGAATACCTAGGACAATAGTACCAAGTGAAATTTAGTTATTAATATATGTGAATCTGACAGTAAAATTTTGCACCCAAATGTGTGGAGTAAAATGAAAAGATAACCGTTAAATAGATTATCTTCATTTAATAGAAGTTGTAGATATATTTTTAAAGTTTTATTCATTTTACATGGCATATTTTACAACACATTTTCTTATACTTCAGTTATTAATCCAAAATATCATTTTTAGACAATCTTTTAAAAATATGATTTATTAATTTCTTTAGCTCTTTTTTGACAATGACCAGTATTACTTGCTCCAAGCCATCTGCTTTGATTTGGGAAGAAGACTATTTACATTTGGTACATTTAGGTGAGTGGTAGCAGAAAAAGCTTAACCTGAAGGGCCTGTATCCTTCAGCCACAGTAGAATACAAGAAGAGCTATAAGACTACATATTTTGATCAGTACTCAGGCAGAAGGAGAGAACTATAGTTGAAACCAAGAGGAGGTGGAGGGGAATGGGATGTACACAGGACAATCTGAGGCTAGATGTGGGAGGAAGGACAGGTTATATCACCAAAGAGAGTCTTACTGAATTCAGTCTTTACCTACACTCAGATCCTGAAACATGAACCTCACTTCATCACTTTTCTCCCTAGTTCTGTTGAATTCTTCTCCCACTGCAAGAGGAAGACTTAGCACATCAGGTTAAACTGTGAATAAGTTTTCCTATAGCGTTATTCATTGTTAGATGTAATGGTTAGGTTCTAATACAGTACTATTCATTTGATAAGTTACTAATAAAGTTTTTTGAGCTAACTTGGACTATAAACACCTTTTATTAAATTATCTATTGGGGAAAATAGGTAACAATCTGACAAATTTTGTAATAAAATTAGTATAGCCTATAAACTCATCCTTATGGTAATCAAGTATATTACATTTTTTTAATATGGAAAGTGTCCTATGTCCTTTCTAGAGGAGAATCTGAATGTCTTCAGATTATTGGATGTTACAGGGTTTTTTCTAAACTTAATCTTAAATCCCTTTTCTCTTGTAGCATCTTGTAGTTGTTTAGAATTAGTACGTAGTTAATTAGTCTGGTCATGTTGAGAGCCTAAATGACTCAGACCCCTACTGGAGAGAAATATGCTTAATTGAGGAAAAATCATCAGTCATCAAATAGCACTCTTGCTTCCTTTCATAGTGTTGCTTCATGGCTCTAATCTTAGATGCTTTCACGCTTACCTACCAGACGGATGCAAGAACTATAGGTGTGTTTAGATGGGAGAGCAGTTATTACAATATCTTAGAGAATTGAGAAGTAAGTATTTCATACTAGCTGTCTAAAAATGACTGTGGATGAAAAATACTTTAAAAGTCATTTTGAAATACATACTATGTAAAACACTTACGTAATTTGGTGTAGCCAAAACAGTTGTTAAAATACTCTGAAGATACTAAACTTGTTTACAAAATTGGAGAAAGGGGAAAAAAAAAACCTGACTAATCTTGTTATTTTAACAGCCATTATAATTCTGATATGTTTATTGTTCTTTATCAGATACACATTTTGAACATTCACTCTTTTAACAAATATTTATTTGAGTGCTTATTTTGTCAGGCCCTGCTCTTAGGCACTTGGGGATACAGCAGTTAACAGTCTCTGCTCTCTGTGGAACTTATATTCTACAGAATAATAATGTGTCAGGAGGTAATACATACTGAGAAAGAATGAGGAGAGTAGAGAATTGCTGTTTTACGTAGAGTGGTTAGGGAAGACATTTCTGATAAAGTGACATTGAACCACCTAAAGGACGTGAGTGAAATATATGGATATCTGGAGAAGAATTTCATGAGCAGAGAAAACTAAAAGTACACAAGCCCTGAGGCAAGAGTTTTCTTGCGGTGTTAAGGGACAGCAAAGAGGTCATTGATTATAATGAACATACAATTTTGTATTTGTTAATCATTACATTTATTAAATACAGATTCAGTCTAAGTAACAGAAGCTTCATTAGGCACTTCAGTTAGGAAGGGGAAGAAAAGTGTTATGGTAGAAAGAGTGCAAGAATAAGAAGTATGAGACCTAGTTAGGGGTGAAATGACCTGCACCATACAAAGTTTAAAGAATCCGAATCCTAAATGAAATTATGAGCAGGAGTCAGGAATTTGCCAAAGGAAATTATGCGGGGGGAAATGAAGTATTATTCATCTGGTAATAAAGTTTTCCCTATGACTCTGAGACCTTGGACATCAGTTTCCTCACATACAGTAAGGCTTAGACTAGATGTCACTAAGAGTCTCTCTTAATAACTTTTTAAAGCTCTTTCTCGCAGCTAGTAGAGGACAGCTACCCATACCTTAACTAACTTGCTTTTAATTTACCTTTTAAAGAATTTGAATATAGGTGCTTTTGTTCATGCCATGTGTTGTTTTCTGACCTGTTGGCTCTAGGCATGTTTTGTCCTACAACCTGATCCCGCCTCTGTAAACTGAGCATTGTATCTGAAAGAATAGCTAAAATTTGTCTATAAGAATATAAGGGATAGCAGTGTTCTACTGACACTGTCTATATATTGTGTTACCTACTGAGAGGGAGTATATACCTGCTAAGGGGATATGCAGTTTGAAACAAACTAAAAAAGCCAAAAACCCTTAATTGAGTTACAGCTCAAATTTATTCCTGTTGTTACTAAGATGGTATCTAAACCTTTGCAGTTCCAGAATTTAGGAAGCTAGCTTTAAGTCTGTTCTAGTGTGAACAGGCAGAAAAGGCAAGAAACTGGGTATTATATTTCCAAAAACTGTACTCACTTCTGAAATTTAGATACTGGATCACTTTAAATAGGCAACATAAACATTACTTGTTTCCCTAGGAGTCTGAGCTTTGTCCATGTGTTCTCTATATTTTAAAAGGAAACCTGACAGGGGAACCTTTTCTCTGTTGGAGATTTTTTTTAAGTCCTATGAAGCAGAGATTCTTATTTCTTGATGTTGCTGTTAGCAGTCCTCTAGATTAAAATATGTTTAGGGGGCACCTGAGTGGCTCAGTCGTTAAGCGTCTGCCTTGGGCTCAGGTCATGATCCCGGGGTCCTGGGATCGAGCCCCACATCGGGCTCCCTGCTCAGCAGGAAGCCTGCTCCTCCCGCTACCATTCCCTCTGCTTGTGTTCCCTCTCTCACTGTGTTTCTCTCTGTCAAATAGATGGAATCTTTAAAAAAAAAAAAAAAGTTTAAAAGCTGTCCTGTTATTTTTTTAATATTAAAACAATCCCAACTTTTAAGAATATGTGTTCTTGACATCCTCTTTTTCTTATCTTCAGCTGAAAAAAAAAAGTCTCAACCTGTCCCCTTTGGACATGGTGAATATGACATTTCATAACAGAACATCCTTATCTTGTGCATATTTATTTTATTCTGGTTAAAGACTTCATCTGTACTATATTTTCACGACCCATAGGCATAAGCTTTTTTAAAAATCTAAACTAGAAAAATGCAATTAACCAGAAAAATCTTCATTCCTCAAGCATGTCAGATAACTGAGATAGCATAATTAGAAATCAACTCTGTCCAGAAATGGCAATTAGACTCCATATGTATTTCTTACTCTGTCATTTGTTACTATTTTCCTGAAGCACTTAGAAAAGAATTCTGAAACTTGTGATTAGGCTTAGCAGAAAAGAGGTATAGTTGATCAGTGATTTATACCAAGATTGCAGAAAGAACCGTAACAAATCACATGCCACATTCCTAAATTGTGCAGTTGGTTCTCCAAGGAACAATTTCACCTAAAATATTCTGTTGAATATTTACTTTAATAAAGCTTTTGAATTTTTTAAAAGATTGTGAAATATTTTAATCTTTCTAAAAATATGTACAAATAATATAGTAAGCACATGTGTACTAAAGACCAGATTTATTAAATCTTTACATTTTGCTTTAACTCAGGTTGTTTTCAGTAAAATATAGGGGACCTGGGTGATGTAGTTGGTTAAGTGTCTGATTCTTAGTTTTGACATTTAGTTTGGAGTCCAGTCATGTTCTTAACGGTCATGAGATTGAGCCCTACATTGGGCTCCACGCTCCGCAGAGTCTGCTTGGCATTCTCTTTCTCCTCTGCTCCCTCCCCCCTTGTGCTTGTTTTCTCTATCAGATAAATCTTTAATTAATTAATTAATGAAACATTAAAAGTAAAGTTGAAGCCTTTCTTTAATTAGAATTTTGTATACAGGTTTTTATTGCTCCCTTGTGACCTCCTGGTTCTTTTCCTATTACGGTTAATTGAAAAAGAGGGGTGCCTGGTGGCTCATTGGTTAAACATCTGTCTTGATTTCAGCTCAGGTCATGACATCAACGCCCTGTGTCTGGCTCTTCACTCAGTATAGAGTCTGCTTGTCCCTCTCTCTTTCTGCCCCTCCTTTTAGGCATGCGCACGCGCGCTCTCTCTTTCTCTTCTTTCTCTCTCTCTCTGAAATAAATAAAAGCTTTTAAAAAATAAAAAAAAGAGGAAAAGGGCCAGAGGCAGGGCACCTGGGTGGCTCAGTTGGTTGAACACTGGACTCTTGGTTTCAGCTTAGTTCATGATCTCATGGGTCTAGCCCATAAGGTCTAGCCCCCCCTCCCTTTGAGCTCCCACCTTGACCTCCATGCTCAGCAAAGAGTCTGCTTGAAGAGTTGATCCCTTTGCCCCTCCCCCCACTTGTGTTCATGCTCTCCCTCTCTAAAATAAATAAACCTTTTATAAAAAGAGCTAGGAAGATAAATATTTTGCTGAAGTTTCTCTTTTGAATTTATTTTTTTAAAAATTAAATCCAACTTGATATATTCAGATAAAATGAAAAAAGACTTTATGCTTAAAATTACTTTTCTTGGGGATATAAGTGAGTGATTCGAGGCAGTTTTTAAGATAGAGCCATAATAATCATATTTTGCTGGTCCTAGAAAAACTAAACAGCTTTTTGCTGTTTAATGGTCATACCCTTGATGTCTTGATTCCAGGACCTAGCTGACCTATAAGGTAAAGTACTCTGTCAGTTTTACTTTCACCCAAGACTGTCATGTTGAAAAGTACTGTAGCTGTGGGAGAAATCCTTGTATGTTTTTATTGTGAGAGGAATGGTCATCCTCAAAGCCTGTTTCTACTACATAATGTGGACTGATTATTTTTTCTATCACAGTATTAACAAGTGGATTTATCGTAAATACAAAGAAAATATATTAATTAATATACTATTCTTATGTCAAAAAAAACCCCATATTTTGCTTAGTTCAGAAAAGTTTTCAACAGTATCACAAGTCTTTTGGAAGTTTTATGTGTCTCATTGTTGGACCAGACTTCTTTCCCATCTTTTCCCAAAGAAAGCTTTTTTTAGGTAGTAAAAATAATCCAAAATGCTTAAGCAAACGCCCATATCTGATTATCTTGAGGTGATTTTATAACAGTTGTAAACAAAATAACAGAAATTTGTTTAAAGGAGGTTTAGATTCAAGAAAGTAACTACAGGTGGGCTTATTACTGTCATTAGTTTAAGAGTTGATTAGCAGTTACGTAAGACTTGGTTATGTCTCTGCTGTAAGCTCCTAAGGGGCTAGGTTCACTTCTTTTATAATACCTCTGTTGTGCACCCTCACCCCACCCCCAGCCCTGCCCCTATGTAATTAAGAATTCAACAAGATTTACCAGCCAGTAAAAGCCTGCCTATTGAACAAAGAAAATTAAGATAGCATTTTACTACTCGGTCATATTTTTCAGACCTAGGTTCTTGTCCTAGCAAGTAAAACTATGTAATATTTGGCAAGCACTCCAACTAAGAATTTTTTAATCTGCAAAATAGAAGGGTTAGATTATATCCTTCTAAATTCACACCCCCTTTTTTAGTTGGAGAGCTACATTTTATCTTATTTTTATAGCTAGACCTTTGGAAAGGGGTTAAATTTAGACTTTATTGTACAAATCAAGTTACTTGTTCAAAGTCCAAAGATTCTTACAGATTACATTGTTTTATTGGGCTTTGAAATACTAAATTATTATTACAATATAACTGGATCATTAGGACTTGAAATCTTTTGAGAATTTATTCTTTTTATGAAAAGATTTTAGCCTACCTAAAATGCTCTTTGTCACTTTCTACTAGCAAATTATAGTCAGTATTTCTAGCCTTTTGTTTACCCACCTGTTCTTTGGCTTTATGATTTTGGGAAATAAAACTGATAAAAGCTCAAACTAAATTAAGATTCTCTAATTTCCTGTTTGCTGGAACTAGATAGCACACTCCACTACATTATAGTTAAATATAAAATTTAAATTCCAATTTTCAGTGGGTAGGGGCGGGCTCTTTAGTTCTAAAAATTGTAAAATACAAATAAAAGTGGATTTCTAAAGTGGAAACTTTGGGGGAGAAAGATGTGTCAAACTGTAAGCATTCTAGAAGTTCAGAAGGTTTTCTGTAGGCAGTACCCATTATACAAATTAGTATAGTCATAATCCAAAACCCTAAAGCTCTGCTATTGCCTTTGAGAGCCTTTTTGTTGTTTTATTCTCTAAGTCCAAAAAGGGAGCAAGCTGTGGGAGAAAAAGCACTGGAGGAATTGATCGTAGGGTAGAGTATGCCCAGTGCTAACTTCCTTCTCCTTTTTACCTTTCACTATTAGTCTATGAAAGATTGATGAATTTTAAGATTGATGAATTTTGATAAGTATGTTTTAAATATGTAAGTAACTTTGGGCACCTGGCTGTCTCAGTTGTTAGAACATGCAGCTCTTGATCTTGGGGTCCTGAGTTCAAGCCCAATGTTGGCGATAGAGTTTACCTAAATAACTTTAGTAACTAGTTACTTAAATCTATTGGAATCATTTCAACAATAGGTGCTTTTCTCAGAACACCTTAGATAACTATCCCAAAAAGTTTGGATTAAGGAATATGGAGATCATTTTGCAGTTTGGAGCACTTTGCAGGATAGGGCAGCCTAGGGGAGATACTAAAGTAGAAGATGGAATTAACAAGAGTAGACCAAAGGGGAAGTTCTAGCAGTGAGAAGGACAAAGAAAGGACAGTGTTAACATCAGGTGTTTCAAATTTCTGCCTAGGGGCACCTGGGTGGCTCAGCCTGTTAAGCATCTGACTCTTGTGGCTCAGGTCATGAGTGTGGTGGTCAGAGGGATCAAAACCTACTTTGGGCTTGATGCTCAGCATGGAGTCTGCTCAAACTTTTCTCTCCCTCGCCCTCTGTCCCTCCAGCTTGTGCAAGCTCTCCTTTCTCTTTTTCTAAAGAAAGAAAGAAAGAGGGAGAGAGAAAGAGAAAGAAAGAAAGAGAGAGAGAGAGAGAGAGAGAAAATTAAATATTCCTGCCTAGCGTTCTCTCTTCCCAAAGATAATAGAACAGAAACATCTTCTTTGTCTTTTGTATTCTCTGATTTCCCACTATTGGGGTCCAAAGCTCAAGCTTCTATTTGGGCTATAAGTCACCTGTATTGTCAAGTAATTGGACCTCTGATGACCTTACTACTGTCTGAATAGTATTATCCAGTAGAAATATAATGTATAACACACATGTCATTTAAAATGTTCTAGTAGCCACATTTTAAAAAGTAAAAAGACACAGGTAAGAGTAAGCTTAATATATTTAGCCCAGTACATCCAGAATATCATTTCAATGTGTGATCAATGCAAAAAAAGTAATTGACATATTTTCCTTTTTTTCATAGACATTAAAATCTGTATTGTACAATTATAGCATATTTCATTTCAGACTAGCCACATTCTAAGTGTTCAGAACCAGTGGCTACTGTTTTGAACGCTGCAGGTCTAGAACATAGTTTTAGAATAAAAATGTTTCACAAGTTCTAAGTCACAAACAGAATTTTGGAACACATTCTAAAAACTCATTTGACCTCTCTGAGCCTTGGTTTCCCCTTCTCTAAAAGTAGGGGGTTGGACTAGGTGAACTCTTAAATTTCTACGAGTTCCAACATTGTATGTATCTAGAGAAAAAAAAATTAATGGTATTTAATATTGATTATAGTATTTTTATCAGTAGCATCCCACAGAATTTCTTCTTTTATAATCTATCACTGATCAGACTTATTTAGGGGCAGTTGGGTGGCTCAGTTGATTAAGTGTCCAACTCTTGATTTTGGTCCAGGTAATGATCTCGGAATTGTGACCATGCTAGGCATGGAGCCTGCTTGAGATTCTCCTTTTCTCTCTGCCCCTCCTCCCTCCCTCTCTTAAAAAAATTTTTTATTGGTGTAAACTTGTAAGTGGTAAGGTTGGTTCAAACCAAGGTCTGTCTTGATCACAAATCTTGTATTCTCTCCACTATACTGCATAACCTCCCACTCAGTCTAAGGAATTTTCACCGTGCCAAGTAAGAAATAAAATGTTGAGATTAATTACATTTCACTAAAAAGCAGCTTCATTATTGAATACTGAAAAGCTCTATACTGTGTTTACTAATTATCATGAAATAGTTTAGTAATTTCTTCTCCTCCAGTTGTTTTTCTGGGCCACCAGAAAATATAACTGATCTCATAATCTTCATTGGTCCCATGGCCCATCCCTTCTTGACTTTCATGGTACTGTAGTTTTATAGTGAGAACAGCTAGAAAGTAGCATTGGCTAAAACAGATAAATGGACTATAAAGTCCTTTGACCGTAAGGTCAGGAAGTCTAACAGTCAAGAACAAGTTTGCAGTGAGAATCTATACTCAAGAGTGGTTGAGGAGAAAAGAGACTCTTCTTTGACTATGTTTTACCTGATTCCCAAGGTAAAGACTATATTCTTTATTTTAAAAAAAAAAAAGGTCACATACTGCTGTATGCAGGCCAAAGGTATGTTTTCACATGGTATTCCCCCCACCTTTTTTTCCCACATGGATTAAATATTTAAGAATTGGGAGATATAATAATAAACTATAGATTTCCCATTTCTCTTGGAAAAAATGGGAATATCTACCAACACTAGGCCCCCATGTTTCATGGACTTAAGTAGCTACTGCTCCCTGACATGAGCATGGCGTGTGCTAGAGGTCCCAGAGTCCCAGTCATCCTGTATTCTCTTATTGCTCTCATTTTGCATTTCCTCTGTGGGCCACTGGATAAATCCATTTGTGATCCCCTGTTTTACGTACATGATAGGGGCATCTGGATGTCTCAGTCAGTGAAGCATCTGCCTTAGGCTCAGGTCATGGAGGGTCCCCTCCTCAGCGGGGAGCTTGCTTCTCCCTCTCCTGCCCCTCTCCTCTCCCCCTCCCCCCGTGTGCTTGCTCTCTTTCTTGCTCTGCTCTCCCTTTCTCTCAAATAAATAAAATATTTTTTAAAAGTGCACATGATAGGGGCGCCTGGGTGGCTCAGTGGGTTAAAGCCTCTGCCTTTGGCTCAGATCATGATCTCAGGGTCCTGGGATCGAGCCCCGCATCGGGCTCTCTGCTCAGCAGGGAGCCTGCTTCCTCCTCTCTCTTTGCCTGCCTCTGCCTCCTTGTGATCTCTCTCTCTCTGTCAAATAAATAAATAAATTAACAAATTATCTATCTCATGATAGAATGAGAATTCTAGCTTATTTGCCTATACATACTGTTCTGTGGTCAATTTAAAGATTATGAAGAGATAGTGTGTTAAATCACATATTATAAGCAGTTCCTAGATAAGGTTCAGAATGGTACAAATCCTTCTCAAAGGGACGGGAATAAATATTTGTTGAGGACCTCATATTACCCCTTATAGTGTGTTGTCTTATTTAGTGAATCATAATTGCAGGTGGTAAGTAGTAGTATCATTTTGTGTATTAGGAAAATTAGGCCAGAGTCACACAGCTAGTCATCAGTAAAGCTGGAAGGTACATCTTGATCAGTCTTTTCCCGAAGCTCATTTTTTTCCACTATAATGTATTGCCTCCCTCAGTCTCAGGAATTATTCATGGCTCCTAGATTACGTATTTGGTCCTCAACATATATACTTCCAGTTTCCAGGCAGAGAAAACATTTTCATCCTGACATGCTTTGCCATTTTTATATTAGAAAAGTTGACAAGCACTAGATAATTTCTTTTCTTTTACTTGGTGCTTGTGCTACTAAGGATAAAGGAATAATTGATAAAGGGTAATTGACAGAGGAAGCAATATGATATTCTGAGCTGTCTCTGTTAGCAAAAGAGAGCTTTTGTTTTCTTCGATAATGCTATTCCTAAATCCACTCCCTTGGCTGGATATCTAATCTCTTCTAAGTGGTAGAAATATCTGCTAATCGTTTTTATTTTTTCATCCAGAAAGGATTTATGACACACACCTCTGATCTCTGATCATAGATCCTGCAGGAAATTCCAAAGGACAGGATATCATATATATATATATATATATATTTTTTTTTTTTTTTTTTTTTTTTTTAAAGATTTTATTTTCAGGTAGTCTCTGCACCAATGTGGAACTCAAATTTACAACCTCAAGATCAAGAGTCAAATGTTCTACTAAGCCACCCAGGGACCCCAAGAATTTATATTCTTTAAAAAAAAAAAACAACTTGGAACTTATGTAACAAATGATACCTATAAGAAAATAACTATACAAAAAAGGACAAGAAGATGCTGATAAAGATGATTGCAGAAAAGAAATCGTTGCAGCTGGTAATCATTTAGTTCTCATCAAGTCCAGCAATGCTAAAAATCATCAGGAAGCAGAGCCCACTCTTAGGTTCAGAAGTAATAAAGACCTATATCATGTGGTGTGAATACTGTGGCGTGGGAGGTCTTAGCCTGTTCTTAGATCTAACCATAAGGCCAAGCACAAGTGAGTAATAATAATAAAAATAACTTGAACTTCTCACCCGTAACAAGCACAAATACTTGCAGACATTCGTCAAGTAATTTATCTTCCCTTCTTCCATGGTTCACATTATATAAACGATTGAATTATTATGTATTCTTCTCCTTGGTAGCTTGGGTCATTATTAGAAGTCCTAGAGTTGTATCAGCCTATGGTTGATGACCACATTTTCAGTCTGTTTCAGCTGTTTTTTCATATCATGCCAAACAAGTTGGTAATTGCTAGACACATGTTATGCTTTTGTACTCGGATCCTTACTTTCTCCTTCCTGTTTAGGTTTTCTTATGGCCATTTCCCCCCACTGTCACCATCTACTAAACTTATCTATATGTGGGTCATTGGGATGCTGAGGCAGAGGATGGGTGTTGGTTTTGGGTTTTTGTTTTCAAGAAAAATCTCATCTGTTTAGGGAAGTTTTGTTTTGTAAAAGATAGGCAATAAATACTGATGTAATTCTAGACTTTAGCATCTTTAGTTTTAGATTTTGCAGATCTTATAAACAACTATTACTTTATGTAAATAAGAGATGTCTTAGAACCTATACTGCTAATTAAAAAACTCTTTCCTAGCATTGTCTTAAAAATGTTAGTGTATGGTAATTGAATTGAATTAAATTGTTTGGACCCTGGGCGCCTTAGTCTTTAAGCGTTTGCCTTCAGCTCAGATTGTGATCCCACGATCCTGGGATTGAGCCCCGCGTCTGGCTCCCTGCTCAGCGGGAAGCCTACTTTTCTGTCTCCCCTCCCCCTGCTTGTGTTCCCTCTCTCACTGTTTCTCTCTCTCTCTCTCTCTCTCTGTCAAATAAATAAAATCTTTGAAAAAAAATTGTTTAGACCCAGCCCTAATTGTTGGCACAGTCGTGAAGTGAGGGAAGTTGGTCTTTCTTCCCTTCCAGCTATACTCACTATATGTGGCAGAGGTCTTGTTCTCTCTCCACATCCTGACTTATGATGCTGTATGACTCCTCTCCTCATGGTATAGTCTCAAGCTATGTTTTTGTATGTCTCATTAAACATCCGTAAGTTGGAGTGCGTGGGTGGCTCAGTCGGTTAAGCATCTGCCTTCAGCTCAGGTCATGATCCCAATGTTCCGGGATCAAGTCCTGCATCAGGCTCTGTGCTCAGTGGGGAACACGCTTCTCTCTCTGCCCCTCCCTGCACTTGTGCTCACTCGTGTGCTTGTTCTCTCTTTCTCTCTCTCTCTCTCTCTCAAAAAATAAATAAAATTTTTTTTTTTTTTTTTTTAAATCAGTAGATTGATGAAGTAGTGTGGTAGGCATGGTTGTTGTCTGCCTTGGTAATCTACCTCAGCTTTCCTGGCCTTCTTGTTTAGTTTAGTTTAATTGTGAAAATAGTTATTCTCATTTAAGGAAATGACCAATAGTTTTTTCCTACAATGTTTTAGACAAGGTCTTTATATAAAAAATAATTATGTATAATAAGAATAGAACTATGAACTAGCTATTTTTTGTCTTGTTCTTATTATATCACCTAATTACTTTTCTATGATTATTCAGAAAATTGACTTTTGTCTTGTGTTTCAACAGAAGGAGAATATGTTAAAATGTTTATGCGAGGTCGGCCAATTACAATGTTCATTCCTTCTGATGTTGAAAACTATGATGACATCAGAACAGAACTGCCTCCTGAGAAGCTGAAACTGGAGTGGGTGTATCCTTCTGTACTGTGACAGCAAATTTGTTTGCTTTGTCTTTAGTTTAAGAAAAATTCATTTATCTAACCTCTATCAAAATTATCTTTATACAAAAAAATAATAAATGTAATAATGCAACCACTTGAGAAAGTAAAAAGATGTTACTTCTCATCCTTCATATATTGTATATATTTTGCTATTAGCGATTTAAAACCACCCAAATTGAGGCTCCTGGATGGCTCAGTGGGTTAAAGCCTCTGCCTTCGGATCAGGTCATGATCTCGGGGTCCTGGGATCGAGCCCCACATCGGGCTCTCTGCTCAGCAGGGAGCCTGCCTCACCCTCTCCCTCTGCCTACTTGTGATCTCTCTCTCTCTCTCTCTCTCTCTCATATAAATAAATAAAATCTTTAAAAAAAAAAAAGAGCACCCTTAATTTCACCTAGAAATTTTTCTCTTAGAACCTTTGAGAAACTCCATGAAGCCAAATAGAGCTAATAGTTTGAACTCAGCTTTCTGCCTCCATTCTACTCTACATTCTTTCCCCCACCCTTTCATTCATTCCCTCATTTCTGCAGAAATTACCTTGGGAAAACTCATCAATCCTGTAATTTTGTACAACTTTTTAATAAACACTCTGCCTACCAAACTGTGCCTGGCTGTCTTACTCATTATTTAGGTCAAGCACAAATGTCATTTTCTCAGCCCTTCTTTTGATCCCTCTCTTCACTTTCTCTCCATTTAAAGTAGGTATTCCTTCTATGTTTTCTCCTGGGATACTGTTACTTTTCTTTCCACAATTTTTCTTCCTTCCTTCCTTTCTTCCTTTCTTTCAGATTTTATTTATTTATTTGACAGAGAGAGAGAGAGCACAAGTAGGCAGAGAGGTGGGGAGGAGCAGGCTCCCTTCTGAGCAGAGAGCCTGATGCAGGACATTTCTGCTATGGCTCGATCCCAGGACCCTCAGATCATGACCTGAGCCGAAGGCAGAGGCTTTAGCCCACTGAGCCACCCAGGCGCCCCTCTTTCCACAATTTCTAATGATATATTTGATGTTTGTTTTTATCATCTTTGAGAGAACATAAGCTTCAGGGACACGGACCTCTGTTTTGTTCAGAACTGTATGTTCAGCCTGTGCCTGCCACATGTTAGGAACTCAGTATGTATTTGGGAAATGAGGAAACTAAGATTTATGCACATTAAAAACTCGAGACTGCGCCTTGGATAGTGGCAGAACTTGAGTTTCCTAGTTCTGATACATTCCTGTTTTCTTTATACCTTCCTCACTCCCTTAGGTATCCTTGAAAAACTTGTTAGTTTACATTACACCTTAAAATTGTGTTTATTAAATTCCTTGACTTTTGTATTTAAGATATGGTTATCGAGGAAAGGACTGTCGTGCTAATGTTTACCTTCTTCCTACCGGAGAAATAGTGTATTTCATAGCATCAGTAGTAGTACTATTTAATTATGAGGAGAGAACTCAGCGACACTACCTGGGTCACACAGACTGTGTGAAATGGTTGGTATCATTGAATGCTTGCTTTTTTTTCTTTGTCATTTTGCATTTCTTTTTAATTTGGGTTTTTTCAGAAATGGTTTCTTGTGGAGAGCTCAGATGTTAAGGATATCAAAGACATTCTGTACAATATATTTGAAAAAGTGGCATTTTAGTATGGGGAAGTTGTAGTGGAACTTTAAAAGCATTTTTATTTCTTATGATAATTTAAATTGATACTCTTCTGAAAAGTAATGAGCAATACATACTAAGAACAAAAAATTTACATTCTTGATGAGCTTACTCCTTGGTTGCAAGATGTAATAGAATCTAGATACAGACAGGAAGATATCTTTTTAAAAATTTTGCTAGTCACTCATGTTTATAATGAGAATGTGGGCATATATGCTGCACTATTTTCAGTTTGTACTTAAGAGTTTCTTGCCCCATGTTTGACTTACAAGAGTTCAGCATTAGGAACTCTTAATTTTAAAAGTTTGGACGTACTGTATTTACTGTGTTCTTTTGTAATGAAGTAGAAATGGTAGAAGAGCCGTTCAGTCAATAATATGCATAAGGATTATATAGCAAATAGGGAAAATGCTGATGTTTTAATAGATTACATTTGCACAGTGCAGTACCACATCTTCACTATGATAAAACCATCTGACTCTGCATGCACATGTGCAGGACTAGAAAGGAACTTGAACAGATGAAGACAGTTTAACTTATCCTGTCACAGATGTGAATTTAGTGCTCCATTAATTTGTCTATTTTAGTTTAGCAAAGAAAGAATAAGTATGACCAAAACTTAGATGGTTGATTTGCTAAAGAAAATAAAGCAGATAAGTCATGATGAGAATTTTTTAATGATTAAAAACTGAAAAATGTTTGATAGATGTTGTTACTAAGGCATATTTCAGCTGTTTCACATTTCCCATATTTAAAATTGTTGTTAATACTGCTTTTTAGCCTTGCTATACATCCCGACAAAATTAGGATCGCAACTGGACAGATAGCTGGAGTGGATAAAGATGGAAGGGTGAGTGGCATGGTGTTCTGCATGCATACCAATGACATTGCCATTAGAATGGAATTGATTGTAATTTTAACCGTGGCTGGCTTATTTCATTCTTTTAAATGGCAGCTAAGGGATTTCTAGTGTAAGCAGGGAAAAAAATAGTAGAATGTAAGAATATCCCAAAAAACAAAAGAGAATCATATTACTTAAATACTTTTCTCTAAAAAGAAATGTTCTCCCTAAGGAAACTATTTACTTGTAAAATTGGGAGGACTCATAAGCTTGTTATTTTTTTTTTTTAACATGGCATAACTTTATCAGTGTTTGCCAGAAGATAGTAAAATTTCACTACATTGATGGACTTCTTGATTTTATATATGACTAGAACTGATAACACTTTACAAATTTCAGTTCCAACTCAATATTATTAAGTTGGGTTTATGTAATAGATCCCTTACTTGTAAGGATCAACAATGAGTAATATTGATGACTGATTAACATGTGTCTGATTGTACTCTTGACATTCTTTGACTTGGGTTTATTTAAAGAAAAGGAGTTGGAATGATTATATTGGATGAGTTCTAAGGCCACTTCTGGTTGCAAATTCTATTTAAGAACTGTTTGTTTAGCAATTTATTGGACACTGATTAGGGAAAAAAGTATTATTTTCCAGGAATTAAGGTAATATTAAAAGCAGAGTATCCAGAGCAAATTTGCCTGGGTTAGAATTCTAACTCTGTCATTTAATAACTGTGTAACTTTGGGCAAGTTATTCAAATCTCTATATCTCCATTTCCTCATCTGTTAAGTGTTGATTATTATGGTACATAGTTCATGGGACTATGAGGATTAAATGAATTAATACATGTACTTAGAATAGTATATGACATAGTAAATACTAAATCCGTTTTCTGCTATTATTATCACTGTTGTTATTTTCTTATTTTCATCATATGAGAAGAAAATACCTCCTCAAGATTCTTTGGGGTCATGTCTAATGTAGTAGCTGGTTTATATTAGATGTTTATCCATCCCTGCTGCTTTTTAAAAATGGCATACAGTTCTGTTTGGTAGCAATATTTTTTTGCACCTACCTGAATACCAGATAGTCTTGCTATCTTGTGTTTTTCCCCTTGTTTTTGCAGCCTCTGCAACCCCATGTCAGAGTGTGGGATTCAGTTAGTTTATCCACACTGCAAATTATTGGACTTGGGACTTTTGAGCGTGGAGTAGGATGCCTGGATTTTTCAAAAGCAGTAAGTAACAATTTTTAAAAAGTAAGCAAACTGCACAAAGAAGCAGAAAAGAAGATAAGCTCAGTGTGAGTGAGAGAGAGTGCTAACTCTGAATTGTTAGCTATTGCTTAGCAATGGCCAGCATTTTAACCGAGATACTAAACTATTTGGTTTAAATGGGATACAGGTTGCTATACCTAATTATGCTTTTGTTCTGTTCTGAAATAAGATTACTGTAGTAGCAGAAAATGGTTAGAGGAATGTATACATAGCATGGTATAATTGAAATAAGCAGTAGGATGTGCTTTTGCTACAGCTTGAATCATGGAAATATATTTTATTTAGAAAATTCACAAAGGGGTGCCTGGGTGGCTCAGTGGGTTAAAGCCTCAGCCTTTGGCTCAGGTCATGATCTCAGGGTCCTGGGATCGAGCCCCACATGGGGGTGGGGGGGGGTCTCTGCTCAGCAGGGAGCCTGCTTCCCCCTCCCTCTGCCTACTTGTGATCTCTCTGTGTCAAATAAAGAAAGAAAATATTTTAAAAACTAAAAAAAGAAAATTCACAGACATGAAAGTTGGCCAATTCTGCACAAATACTGGCTTTTCCTGATGTCATGTTGGAACAAATGAAATAATCAGACCTTTGTGGGGCACCTAGGTGGCTCAGTTGGTTATGCGAGTGCCTTTGGCTCAGGTCCTGATCCTGGGGTCCCACATTAGGTGTCCTGCTCAGTCGGGAGTCTGCTTCTCCCTCTAACTCTCCGTTCTCTCATGCTCTTTCTCATTCTCTTTCAAAAAAATAAATCTTTTAAAAAAAATCAGACCTTTGTACTCAATAAAATATTGAATTATCTTGGTTCTGAATTAATGACAACATAAGTTTAAAATTCAGTATCTAGCAATCTTATCTAAACCTTGAGGCTTTATTCTAAGGGGAAAATAAAACAGGGATATTACCAATTGAAACATTCTATTTATT
This sequence comes from Procyon lotor, assembly GCA_028646535.1. NCBI lineage: Eukaryota > Metazoa > Chordata > Mammalia > Carnivora > Procyonidae > Procyon > Procyon lotor. The sequence goes on along the minus strand of CM053610.1, from coordinate 88,587,691 downwards.
CTTGAATTATATATAATTATTATAGAGTATGCAGGAGATCTACATTTTAGGATCTATGATTTTAAATTTCAAATACAAACACCCCTCCAGATTTTATTGGGCCTCACTCTTGCTTTAGAATATATATGTGTATTCATATTACCTCTTCAGTTCCTAGCTCTTAGCAGGTTTATTATGGATTATGGGAGTTTTGTGGAACATGGAGGCTAAAGGGACATTTTTAGAACAGAAAGATAAATTTGGGTGGACGTAGGAACTTCACTAGCTTTGAAGGTATTGAAGGTCCAGAGGTCCGGTGAGACAAGAATTGTGAGAAAGGCATTTACAAAAGGTGATAAATGGACAGAAGGACTTTGACTGTCTTTCTTACCCCTAAATTTCTGTACCAGGAACTGTTGTCATCTTGTTGATACCATTATTACAGTGTTAAGACTATCTTGGATTGTCTCATACTCTTAACTTTTCCTAATTTAGGTAATTGTTCTAATATAGGCTAAAAGAAAGATAAAGAGAAGAGAGTAAGCTCTCCCCTTCCTCAGTACCTCTTACTGATACCACAGTATTTCTTTCTCCCATATATGTCATTAGGCATACATTGCAAATGCTATTAGAAAACAAATAATTTTGGGGGGTACCTGGGTGACTCAGTGGGTTAAAAGCCTCTGCCTTCTGCTCACTCAGGTCATGATCTCAGGGTCCTGGGATCGAGCCCCACATCGGGCTCTCTGCTCAGCAGAAAGCCTGCTTCCCCCCCCCCCACCTGCCTCCTTGTCTACTTGTGATCTCTCTCTCTCTCTCTCTCTCTCTCTGTCAAATAAATAAAATCTTTAAAAAAATAATTTTTTAACATTTTTTTTTTCTTAAATGGGGAGACTTAATTATGTGAATGAAAATGGTTTCAGGAAGAGAGAAGAGGGGCGCCTGGGTGGCTCAGTCAGTTAAGTGTTTGACTCTTGATTCAGCTCAGATTATGATCTCAGGCATTGGGCTCCACACCTGAGTGGTGAATCTGCTTGAGCTTATCTCTGTCCATCTCCCTTGGCCCCTCCCTACCCATGTTCTTTCTCTCTCTCTCAAATCTTAAGAAAAAATTTTTTAAAGGAAAATAGAAAACAGTTTGTTTTATTTATCTCATTTATTCATGTTAATGTAAGACAGGTATATAATGGAAAACTAAATTGCTGTTTCTGAATAACAGAAGTAACTAGATGGCAAGTGGAAATTAACCTGGGGAAAAAAACTAAAAATAGAAAATATTTTTTAATGAGTCTTCATTATAAGGGCACCTGGGTGGCTCAGTGGGTTAAAGTCTCTACCTTCGGCCCAGGTCATGATCTCAGGGTCCTGGGATCAAGCCCCACATTGGGCTCTCTACTCAGCGGGGAGCCCGCTTCCTCCTCTCTCTCTGCCTTCCTCTCTGCCTACTGGTGATCTCTCTCTCTCTCTCTCTTTCTCTCAAATAAATAAAATCTTTAAAAAAAAAAGTCTTCATTATATTTCTGGAAAAAATACAGTCAGGAAATAGGATAATTTTCTTTCAAGGAGCAGTGAGTTTAAAGGATTTGGGATTATCTTAATGTTGGCAGTTTTAATAAAATGGTATTTCTTCTTAGAAAGTCAGCCTTAACTGAAAATTTTTAAATGCCTTTTTTTTTAAATGCCTTTAATTGGCTTTTCTTTAGGATTCAGGTGTTCATTTATGTGTTATTGATGACTCCAATGAGCATATGCTTACTGTATGGGATTGGCAGAAAAAATCAAAAGGAGCAGAAATAAAGGTAAATCAAAAGAAGTTTTAATTATGTTTTAGAATGCATTATTTGTTTTGCAAATCCTTGGAAGTATATTGCATATCCTTAAGTTGTAAGAGCATACCAGCTGGCTATATTCATTAGATTTATTGATTGCCATCATTCTAATGATACTAAGAATACCATTCTTAACATATTTTTTTAAACAACACCTATTTATGATCTGTAGTTTCTGTGATAGTATCTATAGATCCTGAGGTCAGTTCTTAAAGTATTCTTTAGATAAAATAGTCAAGTACCTTCAACCGAATTCCAGTGATATTTCAGACTCATTGTGCTACTGAAATACCAAAGTAGATGATTATCTCGTCTCAGAATTAACTCTGAATACTCTACCTGGTTTCTTTAACAAAATTTGTTACTTTGTTCAGTCTTTAAAGTTTTAAAAACCTAAAGGAAAAATTCATCCTAGGAATATAACTGATGTAACTAAAAAGCATATGTAACGGTAAGTTTTTTGGTCTTCATGACATGTGTGGGATTATTACATAAAATGCTACAGCATTTATAATTGTTGCAGAATAGGATTGATCCCTATGTGTGGATCAGGCTATAACTTGTAAGAGAAGAACATAAGCTTAACATTGCAGCTATGTTCATATGGATGAAAATGGCCTCCCTCTCACAGGCTTTCAGAGGGATTCAGAGTGACAGGATGACTATAAAAAGCCCATGACATATTTGCTGTACTCTTAAATAACATCACATTCCTCTTTAGTTGTGCACTCTCTCTCAGCAGTTTTGTTTGGTATAAGCTTCAAACTTTCAGCTTTTTGGTCAAAAACAAATTCTTTTAAATATTGTAAGTTAATCTTTTGAAAGAAATAGAGTAGATTGATTGTACTTGAAAAGAATATGACATGTCAGGAAACCTCAAACCTTGAAAAAAAAACAAATGAGAATATAGATTGTCTTACGGCCATCATTCAGAGTAATTTAACATTGAAACACGGGAATGTTATACTGAAGTGAAATGGGTGTGATCGTTTGTAGTAAAGGCTGCCAGATGACATCTTGGTTTTCCTCTTACTGGCCACCTGTTGATCTCCCTTCCAGGACCTTAAATGTTGATGTTCTTCAGAATTATATCCCATGTCCTTCACTGGTATCATGTATGGTCTTATGGCCTTAGTTACTGACTGCTGTGTCCCATATCAGTTAACTCTAACCCAGATCTCTCTCACACACTTAAACCTACATTTCTTGTTGCCTGCTAGGCATCTTTATTTGAATGTCCTGTGCTGCAAGTCAAAATCAACAGGCCCGATTCTGCACTAGTCATCTTCCTTAGCCCTCAACCCGTTTCGCCTCCCTCCACACTCCACCTACTTGCGAAAGCTAGAAACTCTTTTCCCCTCCCTTGTCACACCAGAGTTCCTTGTATCCCAGATGTCTGTATTAGAGCTTTTTCCAGTGCAAGTGACCGCAAAACAACTTAAAGATAACTTAAAGAGAATTTATTGATTCATGGTTAAGGTGAAAAAGAACAAAGAAAAGGTCAGAGGGGAATTTTGTCTCAGGAATGACTTGATTCAGGGACTAGATCTCTGATTCTCTTCTCCCTCCTCCTTTTCCTTTGTGTTGATCTTATTCTCTTCCACTATAGATGAGCTTTATTTTTGCTTAAGTCACAGAAATTTGGGGAGTTACATTATATGTTTAAAATTCAGCAAGGCAACTTTAAAACCTTATTGACAGGAATTAAAGAAGACCTAAATAGATGGAGGAATATACAATAATCCTGGATAGAAGAAAATATTATAAAGATACTACTTTTCTGTATATTATTCTGTACTTTCAACATAGTCAGAATCCTGGCATGATTTTCACGAAAGTTGACAAGCTGAGTGTGTGTGGAAATACGAAGGGATAAGAGTAGACAGAAATAACAAGGTTGATGAGGGTGTGAAGTAACTGGAACTCTCATACACTGCTGTATGTTGAACAACATAGAAATCAGCACAGCCATTTTTGGAAAACTGGCATTACCTTCTAAAGTTGAACACATACATGTGCATACCCTCTACCATCCTGTTCCACTCTTAGGTGTAAACCCAACAGAAGTATATCCATCTGTTGACCAAAGGACACCTAATCAAAAATAATGGTAGCCAAAAAAAGGGAAGTTACCCAAATGCCAATCAGTAGGAGAATGGATAAATCAGTAATGGGATCTTTACATACAAAGGAATACAATACAGCAATGAGAATAAATAATTTACAATATATGCACCAATATGAATTGAATCTCACAAATGTAGATAAAATGGGGAGTATATTCTGTATGATTCCATTTAAATAAAGTAATCTATGCTGCTACAAATCAGGATGATGGTTACTTGAGTTGAGATAGGGGTTAGTTTCTAGAAAAGGTATCTAAGTTGTTTCTGGGATGTTAGAAATGTTTTTTTTCTTGTTCTAGATGCTATACAGAAGTATGTTCGGTTTGTGAAAATTTTCAAGCTATGTACTTAGGATTTGAGTACTTTTCTGCATATATAATATAAAATGATAAAAATTAATGTAAAATATCCTGGGGTCAAAGTAAATTTTAAAGATAATGTTAATAATAAAACAAAAATTAGTTATCTCTAGAACAGATTAATTCATAGATATGAAATTCTTAAAAAATGGACATTAATGAGGCACCTGTGTAGCTCAGTCGGTTAAGTGTCCAACTCTTGGGTTTTGGCTCAGGTGATGATCTCATGGTCATAGGGTGGAGCTCCATGTTGAGTCTGCTTGAAGAATCTCTCCTCTTGCCCTCTCCCCCACCTTTGTGTGCACTCATGTGTTTTGTCTCTCTAAAATAAATGTGGGGCACCTGGGTGGCTCAGTTGATAAAGCAGCTGCCTTTGCCTCAGGTCATGATCCTGGAGTCTCGAATAATGTTCCCTGCTCAGTGGGGAGTCTGCTCCCTCTCACCCTCCCCTCCTCTCTCTCTCCCTCTCTCATTCTCTCTCAAATAAATAAATAAAATCTTTTTAAAAAATAATAAAATAAATCTTTTTTAAAAAGAACAGCTAACAATAAACAGCTATACAAGCATGTATATTTTACCTCACCGTTAAGTTTGAATTAGGTGCTTTTGCCAAAAAACATTTGATAATTCAGTTGTCATTTACTGAATATATACGCTGTTTTAAAAATATCCTCAATTCAGTAATTTCAGTGAAAAATTGTATTTGTAATTCCTTTGTGACTCTCATGCCTGCTTTCTTCCACTGTCTCACTCCAGTTTTTAACTTACCTCCTATCCTTTCTTGGTTTTTTTGAGGAGAGAGCCTAAAACTTGTTTTGTTTTTGTTTTGTTTTGTTTTGTTTTTCATTTCTATGGGTATTAGTAGTGGCCATTCTGTATCTGCTTTTTTAGCCCTCAGCCTGATAATGAATCTCTAAATCAGTAATATTTTCTTGGTCAATAGTAATAGTACCAAGAAAGATGAGATTTTTTTTTTTCATCAAAACGACAGTCTGTCTTTATGATAAAATTTACATGGCTCTTGCCATTTGCTAGTTTTAGTGTACTTCTACCTGAATGTGTAAGAAATTAAAAGAATCTAAAACTAATTCATATGTCTCTTTAGTACAGTTATTATATATAAATAGCATAAAAGATGATACAGTAGTATGAGGACATCAAGTTTAAATCATTCTAAAAACCTATTAAAATTCTTCAGGAAAGTTGGTCTTTGAAGAAAAGACATTTTCTCAAAATGTTTCCCAGTCTTTGGTTGTCAGTAGATGTAATTGGTATTTGATGGAAATAAGGATATATACATTCATCTAAAGCTTTATTTCTCTCTCCACAGACAACAAATGAAGTTGTTTTGGCTGTGGAGTTCCATCCAACAGATGCAAATACCATAATAACCTGTGGTAAATCTCATATTTTTTTCTGGACCTGGAGTGGTAATTCACTGACAAGAAAACAGGGAATTTTTGGGGTAAGGATCAAAATGTTATAACTTCATTATAAAACTTTTGATTTTTTAATTGTTGAGTAAACAAACATTATGTCAAAGGGAAAACTGAAAATTCCCATTGTTTCATTGTAGAAGTATGAAAAACCAAAATTTGTGCAGTGTTTAGCATTCTTGGGGAATGGAGATGTTCTTACTGGCGACTCAGGTGGAGTCATACTTATATGGAGCAAAACTACTGTAGAACCCACCCCTGGGAAGGGGCCTAAAGGTATAGTATTCTCACATTAAAGTCTTCACTTTATTTTATTTTACTTATTTATATTTTATTATATTTATTTATATTTATATGTATTTTATATATATAAATATATACTTATATTTTATATTTATATTATATTTAACTTTATTTCTAGTTAATTAATTAATTATTTTCAGTGTTCCAAAGTCCTCACTTTAAATACACATATCTTGCTTTTGCAGGCTGACTCTTACTCCTCAAAATGCCTTTTGTTTTTAAGTTTTTTCATGATGATCTATTTTATAAAATTAAATTCTTTATAGTTATTCACTGAGCATATATAACCTACATTTGACTATATTCAGCCTTTCCTTTTAGGAGGTTAATAGAAAGTAGTAATGATATAGATATATGTTAATTTAAGCAGTGTAAAGATGAGGAGTGAAATCATCCTGATTGTTGGTGTTTTGTGAAGCCATCACAGAAGAAATGGTATTTAAACTACACCATAATGAATGTACAAGACCACAAAAGATACAGAACCTTGATCCCAGTTTAGGGGAGCAGTGTAAGCAAAGGCAGAAGGGTGGATATGAACGCGAAGCATCCTGGATGTGAATCAGTTTCTTATGTAAAAGTTAACAGACAAGAGCTAGCCAATTTGAAAGGATATTGTATTTTATTTATTTTATTTTATTTTTAAAGATTTTATTTATTTGACAGAGAGTACAAGTAGGGCGAGCAGGAGAGGGAGAAGTAGGCTCCCCACTGAGTAGGGAGCCCAATGTGGAGTTCAATTCCAGGACCCTGGCATCATGACTTGAGCCAAAGGTAGCCGCTTAACCAATTGAGCCACCCAAGCACCCCAGAAAATGTGATTTTAAAAAATAGTAGTGTTTTGTAATTCCTATTATCAGTTTAATATATACTAAGTAATTGATAATTTAAGTAGGGATTAAGACCAGTTGTTGTTAAGCTCACCATAGAAGAAGAGTTAAGAGGCCAAGGGTCTTTTATCCCTCAGTTAGATAACCCAAAAAGACCCTGCAAGGATTACAGAAGTGAAATTTAAAAAGAAAAAAGTTAGCAAGATAAAACTATTTAGTGCCCTTAAAGAAGGGAGGAGAGAGTTTCTAGGATCATCAGTGCTATAGAGAAGTCAAGAATAAAACCAAGAACCAACCATTAGTAGTTTGCAATATCAATAGAATAATAAGGCCCCAAAACACCCAAGTATAGAGCGACCAGTCTCAAAAATGGAGAATTTTGAGAATCCAAGATGAAAATGAAATCGGAAGTAGAGAGTTACTAGAGTCAGTAGTCTCTTTAAGGTTGCCTGCAATCTGAAAGTAAAATGAGAATTGTCGGTAAAGAGGAGGAGACTAAAAAGAGAGAGATGAGAATACCTGGATTGGGCCTGTAAGGAAGAATTATCCTTGAAAAAGAGCCAGAGCCTCCATCTTATTCTAAGACTGGAGCCTTAGGAGCTGAAATATCTTATGTGGGTTAATGGGGGATGGGGGAGGGTCTTGCAGGGTGACACTGATTTCAGTAAAGGCAACTCTGTTAATGACTTGTATTGAAGTTTTTATTTTTATTTTTATTTTTTTATTTTTTATTTT
>CM053610.1:88564076-88579594 GCA_028646535.1 Procyon lotor | reverse complement strand
GCTCCTAGAATTGCTGTTCTTATTCTCTTCTCTCTGCTGTTGCGTTTGCCGGCTTTTAGAGTGATTTCCTCCTCTTTAGCTGGACTTCTGATTCCCAGGGCTCTCTGTGCCTCCTACACCTCCGCCATCTTGCCTCTCCAGGTCTGAAGTTTTTATTTTTAATGGATTGAAAAAGAATAGTAATGTAGTAAAGCATCACATAATCATACTGTTACTTTAGAGTTCTACTTGTTGGAATTGAGATCCTGCTGAAATCTTTGTCTTATCTATGGATATTAGACTTACTATAATAAATCAATAATAAAACCAAAACCTTATAAACTTAAAGGTATTATTTTCTAAACAATTAGTGATTAAAACTGTCCTATTGACTCTCAAGCCTGTTTCCAAAGATCTTAACAGCTGATGATTAGTAGTTATTTATAGTAGAGTAAAAAAGAATGATAATCCTAATTACTACATTTGTGGCACATTGTCTACCTTTTTCTCCTTTTCCCAACATAGCAGCAGACTAGAGGGTTCAGTCTCCCTCAGGCTGGATCTGGGGGTTTCTGTGAGGGCGATATGCATGTATGTCCATGTTATAAAATGAGAGAGACGAAGGAAAAAGAATAAACTCATAGTTTGGTCCCCTTCTTTTTCTTACCACAGCCCATCTTCCCAGTCCCTGTAGTGAGTGGGCCTTGGCATTTCTTTAGCTTTACCTCAAATTGATTGTCCTCAGAAATACAGATACATTCTTTTTTATTTTTTTCTTTTTAAGAACTTATTTATTTGGGAGAAATAGCACGCATAAGAGAGCACAAGCAAGGAGAGCAGCAGAAGGAGAGGGAGAGGCAGGCTCCCTGCTGAACAGGGAGGCCAATGCAAGGCTCCATCCCAGAACTGTGGGATCATGACCTGAACCAAAGGCACATGTTTAACCAACTGGGCCATCCAGGTGCTCCAAGACACACACACACACACATCCCATTTACACCCAAACACAATCCACTTTGCCCTTTTCAGTGGTAGATGAAAATATTAGACGAATGGCACTGAAAATAGCATTTTTTCAACCCCATTTTTCTTTACTGTTAAGAAAAATAAAGCTGAAAAAATATCCCAAGTGCCATGCTTCCTTCAAAGTAGAAGGTTATGAGAGGAAAATTAGAGACCTTGTTATAACATCAGTGGGCTGGAAACAGAGATACTTTATTAGTAGCAACAGTTTGTAGCAGCAGAAAGAAAACTAGGGGGGCCCCTTTGTGGCTCAGTGGGTTAAAGCCTCTGCCTTTGGCTCAAGTCATAATCTCAGGGTCCTGAGATCAGGTCCTCTCTGCTCAGCAGGGAGCCTGCTTCCCCCTCTCTCTCTGCTTGCCTCTCTGCCTACTTGTGATCTCTCTCTCTGTGTTAAATAAGTAAATAAAATCTTTATTAAAAAAAAAAAACTGGAAGGAAGGGAGGGAGGGAGGAAGGAAGGAAGCAAGCTAGGAAGGAAGCTAGGAAGCTAGGTAAACCAATCAGACTCTTGAAAATCCACCCAAACAGTGGTGGAGATTGACAGGGAACCAACGTGGGTTTCCTGAGACATTTCCCCTAGGGACTGGCAGAGCAGTACATACATCGTGGTTTTTCTTATCCACCTCACCTTAAAAACACTGAAACAACTTCCCTTTGTCTCCCTGGAGTCTCTGCATCAGACCATGGAAATCACCACAAATAACTTGTGAATAAGGGAATCCTTGTTTCTCTGCTCAGAAGGAAAGCCCTAATTTACTTGTTTGTCTTCCCTGATCAGCTTCCCCAGGACTAACACAATACCTGGCGTTTGGTACTAGCTGTTTGAAAATTATTTGTTAAACATTTTGTTAAGGAAATGACTTTGATCTTACCTTTGAGGTGTTAGTGTAGGAATAAAAGATGAGTAAATATAATAAAAGATGAAGTAAAAAATAAAAGTAAGAAATAATAAAAGATGAAAGCACTGTTTCCGTGAAAGTGTGGAATTTGTAGCCTTGTAGATTTCTAAAAATCTTGTGCAGATTTTTATACTGTATTTTTTGGGAGATATTCTACAGTAGTGTTTTCCATATCCATTCAGCTGAATTCCTAAGTTTGGTGGGTGAATTGGATAGAAATTAATCCTTTAATCGTATTACCGATATCCTGATCTCAATCACTGGCCATGCATTCTTTAGCTGCTTTTGTCCAGTTAAGGTTCCAAATTCATAAGAAGGATGGCAATGGATTGAGGATTCTTAAGAAAAAAGAAGGAACAGTGATACTATCAACTACCTTTCCCACTCATCTCTGTTTTATCTTTCCTGGGCTCATTTGCTCAGTATTAGAAATGTGAGGAACAGCATTGTCTACCAAAACAGTGATTTAAATTGTTGACATGTTATCCTCCAACATTAAGCAAAATTTGGGTGTAAATGTACCCTTCATTAGCCTTAATGTGCTGAGATGGGAGGCAGGAAGAGGTTTTTATTTTGGTTTTTGTCTGAAAAATTTGTGGCTTTGCCTTTGTGCCGCGGAAATCTGCAAATGAACATACAGGAAATGGGAAATCTAATCTTGCTGGGCACGTGAATTGGACTGTATTGTACTCTGTCGTGATCCTGTTGTGGGCAGACTTGCTAAGAATTCTGTTTCTTCCTTTACATTTTAGTGTTTCCATTGTATGAGTGTGGCTAGAGGAAGAAAGGTTTGCTGAGTGCAGTGAAATAAATCTATAAGCTTAGATCAGAATACTCAAAGTTTCCGTTTTAAATTCTTGCCCAAAATTTCAATAGATTTGATCCATTTTGCATATTTCCTATTATGTATTTCTGCATCTGTGGCTGGAAGCCTTTTAACCAAAAATACTGTCATTAACATGTCTGATAAAGAGGCATTTTTAGATGGCGGAAGTTTAATTTCATAAGTATACAACATGATTTTATGTGTGTGTGTGTGTGTGTGTCCCAAAAGATTAACACAAATTCTTGGGATTTACCCTAGAATCTTTCAATATACAATATAGTATTGTTAATTATAGTCAATGTGCTGTACATTATTACATCCCCAGAACTTGTTTATCTTATAACTGGATATTTCTACCTTTTGACTTTTGTCACCCATTTCCTCCACCACCACCTCTGACAACCACCAGTCTGTTCTGTTTCTATTAGTTCATTTTTTTTAGATTTTACTTGTGAGGTCATATGGTATTTGTTTTTCTGTGTCTGGCTTATTTCACTTAGCATAATACTCTCAAGGTTCATCCATGTCATTACAAATGACAGGATTTCCTTCTTTTTTTTATTCCATTGTGTATGTGTGTGTATTATCAATAAGTTTTCTTTATCAGTTCATCTGCCAATCAACACTTAGGTTGTTCCAGTATTTTCTGTTTCTCATGTGAGTACAAGGCACTTACTTCCTACTTATATGAGGAAGTTCAGATTTTTCTTCTATGAGCTAATTCATAAGTTTTAAGTGGGGGGATGGGAAGTTGAGACTATTACAAGATCATTAAATTTCCATTATTCTTAACTCTTTGCCAAATTCCTTTAAGGAACTAAGAAACACCATTTTAAATTCAAGGATAAGTATTTATCTTGGGTAGGTATTTAAAACATTACTTCACTTAAATTGGAATGTCAGAAATACTGGCCCATGAGAAAGAAATCTTTGACTAATAATTTGTTTTATTAGTAAATGCTATCTAAAGGGAACTTTGATACTGTGTTTAAATTTGAAACACAGAAATTTTATCTCAATATTAGATCCTCCTCAGGAAATAAAGCTCATAGGGTAGGAGGTTTGAGAGTGGAATTCTCATGGAGCTGATACTACTTAGAAATTTTTATTCTTGATAGAACATTTGTTCCTCAGGTTTATTTTCTGCTTTCTAACATTCCATCATTCTAGGAAGATCTTAAGTGTTTAATGAGGTCATGTCTGGAAGTATGGAAGACTGAATTTAAAACAAAAACTGTGTTGCATTTTTCTACATTAGCATGGAGATCGATGAAATTCCACATCTCTGCTTTTTGTAATTTGTTGCATGGCACCATGGTACTTTCAGACTCTCTTTTTAATTTGACAATGCATTAGAAATTAAGCTCTTTGCTCCCCACACTCAGCCAACAATACTCTTTAAAAAGTTCCCACCTCAGGGTGCCTGGATGGCTTAGTTGGTTAAGCGTCCAACTCTTGATCTCAGCTTAGGTCTTGATCCTAAAATAAAATTTAAAAAACTGGGAAAAAAAAAAAACTGTTCATTTTCTAAATTGTTCATCAGTAGAAGAATGGATAAACAAAATATGGTATGTTTATAATGTGTAATATTATTCAGCCATAAGAAGGAAAATAAAGAAAAAAAAGGTCATGAGTTCGAGCCTTACACTGGGCTCCATACGGGGCATGGAGCCTACCTAAAAGAAAAAAAAATTCAGATGTCTGTTCTCTGTTGGTTGCATCAGGGCCATGATCTACTGATCATAGCTGTCTTACTGGACACAATTGTGGTGTTCAGTGTTCAAAGTATTTTTAGGTGGTAAATGTTGATGTGAGCCGAGGTGGTTGATGTGAATAGCAAGTTTGTTGGAGTTTGCTCCCAGCTCTACAGATTCAAGCAAGCTCTACTCTAAATCAGGCAAGCCCTTTCATTTCTCTCTACCAAATATACTCATCTCTTAAATATCTGTACCACTAGCTCCCTCACACTGAGTAATTTTTAGAGTCAGCTGTAGCATTTTTTTCAAGGATACCAAAGCCCTGCAAATTTCGGTTCATTTTTTAAATACAGTGGTAGCTCAAATAAATAAAAGTGAACAATCTCAATGACAGCTTTATTGGATACAGTTCACAGACCAAAAATTCACCCTTTTAAAATGTACAATAAAGTGATTTTTAGCACATTCACAGAGTTACCCACCATCACTGCCTAATTTCCAAACATTTTATCACCCCAAAAACAAACACTGGGCCCATTAGCAATCATTTCCCGTTTCTCCCTTCCTTCAGCCTCTGGCAACCATTAGTCTACTTTTGATCTCTCTGGATTTGCCTATTTTGGACATTTCACATAAACTGAGTCATACAACATATGGTCCTTTGTGACTGGCTTCTTTTATTGGAACCTTAGTGTTTTCAAGGTTCATCCATGTTGTGGCATGTATCAGTACTGCAATTCCTTTTTATGGCTGAATATTACTACATATTATGAATATACCATATTTTGTTTATCCATTCTTCCATTGATTTAGAAAATTTAGAAAATGAACAGATTTTTTCAGTTTTATTGAGATAAAATTGGCATATAATTTTGTATACACTTAAAGTATATAACATAATTTGATTTGAAGTATGTTTATATTGCAATATGACTATCACTGTAAATTTTGTTTATATCCATCACCTCATATAATTACAGATTTTTCTCTTTTGATGAGAAATTTTAAGACCTACTCTCTTAGCAGCTTAATTTTCAGATATATAACACAGTATTGTTAGCTGTAGCCACCATGCTGTGCATTAAATTCCAAGAACTTATTTATCTTAAAACTAGAAGTCTGTACCTTTTAACCCCCTTTACCCATTTCTCTTAGTAATTTTTAAACCTGTAATTTTTTTTATTATTCCAAGTGATTTAAGATCTTATTGACTTTGGCCATATTTTCTTTAAAAGATTATTCATTTGACAGAGAGAGAGAGGGAACACAAGCAGGGAGAGTGGGAGAGGGAGAAGCAGGCTTCTGGCTGAGCAGGGAACCTGATGTGGGGCTCGATCCTAGGACCCTGGCATCATGACCTGAGCCGAAGGCAGACACTTAACAGCTGAGCCACCCAGGCGCCCCTCTTTGGCCATATTTAAACAAGGTGCTACCTTCCCATTTTGAACCTAGTAACTAATTCTACAAGGTATCTTTCAAAGAACTTTTACTCTTGCTCTGCCACCCTCACTAGCCAAATGAAGAGGTTCATTGAGGTAAAGTATCATGAATACCAAAGGAGTTCTCAGGAAATGAAGTAGTGTTAACAGTTTTAGTACTAAAATGTTACCCTCACCCTTAAGAAAGAGGGTCTGATGGTTGCCTGGGTGGCTCTGTCGGAGCGTGCGACTCTTGATCTTGGGACATTAGTCTAAGCCCCATGTTGAGTGTGGGGCATATTAAATAATATAAAGGAAAAAAGAGGATCTGATTACATAATATATACGCACATATATACATACCTAGCTGACTCTTGAGCAAGATGGGTTTGAATTGCATGTGTCCACTTATATGCAGATTTTTTTACAGTACAGTACTGTAAATGTGTGTGTGTGTTTTTTGTTTTTTTTTTTAAGATTTCTTGTATTTGAAAGAGAAAAAGACAACACAGGGCCAGGGGGGAAGAGGCAGAGGGAGAAGGAGAGGTGAACTCCCCACTGAGCAGGGAGCCTAATTAGGGGCTCGATCCCAGGACCCTGAGATCATGACCTGAGCCAAATACAGAAGCTTAACCAAGTGAGCTGTCTGGGTGCCCCCTTAGGATTTTCTTAATATCTTCTCCAGGGATGCCTGGGTGGCTCAGTCCTTTGAGCGACTGCCTTCGGCTCAGGTCATGATCTTGGGAGTCCTGGGATCAAGTCCCATAGCAGCCTCCTTGCTCAGCATGGAGTCTGCTTCTCCCTCTGCCTGCTGCTCTCCCTGCTTGTGCTTTCTATCTCTCTCTCTCTCTCTCTGTGACAAATAAATAAATAAAATTTTTAAAAAATAATGATAATATTTTCTCTAGCTTTATTGGAAGAATACATATTTAATACATACAGCATATAAAATATGTGTTAATTGACTATAGATATTAGCAGTAAGGCTTCCTGTCAACAGTAGACTATTAAGTTTGGGGGAAGTCAAAAGCTATATGCAGGTTTTTGACTGTTGTTCAGTGGTCAGTTGTTTGTGTGTAATTTATTTTTTAATCTCTACATGGACTTAAAATATATTTTTATGGACCTGCCTTGTCCCTCCCTGGGTACTTGTAAAGTGCTATGGACGTATAAGAAAGCTATCATTCAGCCATCACCTTGGTACAACCAGACCAGTTTTTAATATTTCTCGAGTTGGTCAAAAGCCACTGTTGCAGGCTGCTAGACCCACTACCACCCCTGTACCTTTCCCAGCCCTCCATTTCTTAGCAAGTAAAGGGGCAGAGCAGAGGGCCTCCACATCAACAGTCGTTATTTTTTTAAAAAATATTTTATTTGTTTGCCAAAGAGAGAGAGCACAAGCAGGGGAAGAAGCAGGGAGCCTGACTCGGGGCTCAGGACCCTGGGATCATGACCTGAGCCGAAAGACGCTTAACTGACTGAGCCACCCAGGCATCCCAACAGTGGTTATTAAATGTTAAATTTATTTTTTTAAATGTTAAATATTATGGCTGTTACCTCAGCAGGAAATGAAGACTTTTTGGGAATTTGAAAGGAACGTTGAATGAAGACTTGAGTCCTCATCACAGCTTTGTCACTAGCTCTGTGGTATTGGTCAAGCCACTTCTATACCTCTGTGACCTCAGCTCTAAATCAGAAAAGTAATACCTACCCTACCTACCATGGAGGATGATTATAAGCGATGATAAGTTCTGAAGCTAATGTATCCTCTGTTGTCTGTGGAATTACCACTACTTCAACTTATCTTTTTGTAAGAATTATTTTGAAATGTTTTCAGAGTAATTAAATATTGACATAAATGCAAAAGGAGGAACTTTTGACTCTTCGCTCTGTAGTTAAAGTTTTCTTCCAAAAAGACACTAAAGTGATGGAAAATATTATTAGTGTTTTTATTTTTTCTCTCATCTTATTAGGTGTGTATCAGATCAGCAAACAAATCAAAGCTCATGATGGCAGTGTGTTCACACTTTGTCAGATGAGAAATGGGATGTTACTAACTGGAGGAGGGAAAGATAGAAAAATAATTCTGTGGGATCATGATCTGAATCCTGAAAGAGAAATAGAGGTAAGGATGAAAATGAAACATGAAAATTTTAAAATATTAAGTCTTCTAAGTGCTTGTCTTTCATCCCACAATACGTAAGCACACTTTCCTGGGAAATTGGTGTATATTTTTATCATTTCATTTTTCTCATAAAAAAGGAAAAAGAAAAAAAGAACTATTCTATTCATTAAAATAATTGGAAAGAATAAATTATATATATTGGGCAGACTAAGTAGTATTTATTTCTGAGATTATTATTAATTTCTTTTTTTTAATTTTTATTAACATATAATGTATTATTTGCCTCAGAGTACATATTTGTGAATTGTCAGGCTTACACATTTCACAGCACTTAACATAGCACATACCCTCCCCAGTGTCCACAACCCAGCCACCCTATCCCTACCGCCCCGCCTCCCAGCCACCCTCAGTTCGTTTCGTGAGTCTAGGAGTCTCTTATGGTTTGTCTCCCTCCCCATCCCTTCCTGTTTCATTTCTCTCCCCCATCCCCCCCAAACTCCTGCCTTGCCTCTGAGATTATTTTTTTACTGATCCAAAAATATAACCATGCATACTTAAAATTCAGCAAACATTCATCAGATACAGTATCCAGCTCTAAGGTATAAAATATAACCAGTTTGATTTTAAAACTTGAAAATAATCTTTTAAACTATGGCCTTAATGATAATCGCTCTCTATGTATGTCTGCTTCATGTCATGCGCCAAGTGTATCCACAACACCTGACAAGTATTCTGTGCTCAGGGTAAGTTTGCTAATTGAAATGAGGTCTCCAGAAGTGAAATGATTAAGAATAGTATTCTATAGGTCAGTGATTCTCAAAGCAAGGGCAAATTTCAGAGTTTAGTATTTTTTTGGTGACTTAAATTTTGAATTTATGCTCAGTGTTTCAACACATAATATGTTTTCCAGTCAAAATCCTTTCTTAAAAAAGAGGATGCTACTAATATACTGCTCTTGGGTTTTATTTCCAAGAAGACAAACAAGAAGTTGAAAGAGTCACTTTATCACAACCTTAGGTTCATAATAAAAATGTCACTTCCTTTACTATTTCGAAATTTTTCACAGATAACTTACATCCTTTGTAATCAAAAGCTACACCACCTGGTTTATTCCCCTTTGCCATTTCTAACGTCAGTTTGGATTACCTTTGGAATTATTTGTGCTTTGAGGAGTCACTTTGGGTCCTTCTTCATAAAGAAGAATTGCATTATTTTCAGAGTCATTGCTTGGGCTTACTATCTTACTGATAAATATTCACTGAGAGTGTACCATGTAGTGCATTAAATGAGATTGATCTCCCAAGGAGTCCTATGAAGGATGGTTATAACACTTTGCAATATATGGCTTTTTAGTTAACAAATAAATCTCACATGTGTTATTCTTACATTTTCATCCTTACAACAATCAAGAATAGGTAGGATATATATTATTATTTCCACATATTATAGATAAATTTGTCTTCAGCTAAATGATGTACCCCAAATAACATAACTGGTAAATAACAAAACCAGACCACATTTTTCATGTGGTCTAATAGAACTTTTTCCCCTACACTTAACTAAACTCTTAAAATCGTATAAAGTATAAATTTAAAATTGACTAAAGCAAAGAATGTTGATAATGCATTATAACTTCTGTGTAATAGAATGTAATTGTCTGAATAAGTAAACTTACATATATACATATATGTATGTATGTAAACTTATATATAACACTACCATGTGACTTTCAGATTTGGAATTCTGTCATTTATTACCCCATAATTGCTTACAGCTATAAATGCAGTCTTTGGGTAGTAATTAATACATATTATTATGTGTAGGGTGACTTTATAAATTTATTTTTTAGGTTCCTGATCATTATGGAACAATCAGAGCTGTAGCGGAAGGAAAGGCAGATCAATTTTTAGTAGGCACATCCCGAAATTTCATTTTACGGGGAACATTTAATGATGGCTTCCAAATAGAAGTACAGGTAAGATGCATGATTTTAACTGAATGTTTTTTATGATGCCCTCTGTTTCTTATAACAATGGGTCTATTTCATTTTCAGGGTCATACAGATGAGCTTTGGGGTCTTGCCACACATCCCTTCAAAGATTTGCTCTTGACATGTGCTCAGGACAGACAGGTGTGCATGTGGAATTCAGTGGAACACAGGCTAGAATGGACCAGGCTCGTAGATGTGAGTAAAGCAAAATGTGATAATCTCCCCACAGAAACTCCCTAAACTGGCAGTTGGGAGCAGCAAAGGAAAAAGGACTAAGCATTGGTTAAAACCAATTTATATTTATATAATTTGTATTTATATAGTTTAAGAAAAGGGATGCAGTAAGGGGAGAATGTTTGGCCACAAAGTATACAGGTACCCACTCTAAAGAAGCAAATTAGGGCAAAAACTCAATTTTTCTGTCCGTTTCAGTAGAAAAAAAAAAAAGATTTGACATATTTGTGGAGCATTAATTGTTACAGTAATGTTTGGGCCTCTGGTGGTGTTGCAGTTGGATTCAGTAAGCGCTGCTCACTAACAGACTCTACTATCTTCTTTTGGAGTTGATCTCTTACTGTATTTTCTCCCTACCCCATCCAGACATCAACCTTTTCTAGCCCAAAGGTGTATACACGTTCTTTGCAGAGTAAAGAACTGTATACATGTTTGTTATTATTATCCTTATTGTTCCACTGCCTAGCCACAAGCTGGCTGTCCTTTTCCCTCACCACTTTGCCAACATACCCCTTCCTGCTCTAAAATTCTTTTTCCTCTCATATCAATGTATTTTTCATTAGCTACAATAAAGTTGATCGGAATTCCATGTTTATATGAAACCAATTATTTTCAAATGTTTTTGCCACTATTCCCGTAGATCTAGGGAGACTTTCACATGTACCCCCAACAGCTGTCTGTCTCTCTTCTAGGAACCAGGACACTGTGCAGATTTTCATCCAAGTGGCACAGTGGTGGCCATAGGAACGCACTCAGGCAGGTAGGGTCTTGAAGGGAAATGTGAGCTGAGTAATCTGAAGTGGTGGGATGTTTAATCATTATTCAGGAATGTTCTCAATCTGATCTAGAGAAGTAATCTTTTTAAGTGGCACTCGAATATGCTCGTTGCTCTCACCTGTTATATATCCTCATTCAGTCATTCAGTGATTATTTCTTGAGCACCTACCATTTGTTAGACACTACTGTGGGCATTCAGGCTACATCACAGTGCAAAACAAAAATCCTTGCCCTTGTGGAGCCCACATTTTTAGTGTGTGGGTGGAGACAGGATAAAAAATAAACATTATAATTAAATTAGAAAATGTTAAAAGCCATGAGGGTGGGGGTGGGACACTGAGCAAGAGGGATTTGGATGGGGTGCAGTTGCAGAAGTGGTCAGGATAGTGTTCATTCAAAAGGCGATAGTTCAGCCAACTTTACCCTCCCTGGTAGAATTTTCTATGGTGTCAGGAAATTTCTTTCATTTTCTTTTAGGGAAGGTAACTGAAACTGAAATAACCCAGTCGAGCTTTTATAAATTATTTGTTCTTTAGCTTTTGTCATCTTTTCTTTTTTATAACGTTACACATAGATTATAACGGTATATTTCCTGAAATTATTACTAATTACTTTTCTTTACAGACCTTATATAGTACCTTTCTAAGGTTATTAAGTAACACATATTTATTATCTGTGTATTTTTAATTGAGTCCTTTTTATTGCCTCTGCTAGGAAGTAGCCTTCATCCATAAATAATTTCTTTCTTAAAGAAGCAGAAGAAAAATATGAAGTAAATTTCCAAAAGTTAAACCTGTAGAAAATGTGGAATGCTGATTTCTAATGAGGTTAAACTATTGTGAACTCACTTATATAAGCACTTTTGTCTATATGACAGATATTTCAGATCAGTTCATTTAAATCTAAATTTAGTCATTTGGAGTTTTTAATAGCAAGTTTTTCCTTTTGGTTGTTGGATACAAATGAACACCTCTAGAAAGTCAAAACATTCAAATTCCTTCTATACAGCACTATAAAATCTAGAATGGTGAAGGGATGCCTGGGGGCTCATTTAAGCGTCCGACTCTTGATCTCAGCTCAGGTCTTGATCTCAGGGTTGTAAGTTCAAGCCTGTGTTGGACTCCACACTGGGTGTGGAGCATGTTGGAAAAACAGGCCTCCAATGATAAACTTTGAAACATGGATGTGTAATAAAGATGCTATTTTTGATTAAGTCTGAAAGAACTGAATTTTAGAATTAGGCTGCTAAGGAGGGAGACTAATTGGTGAAAACTTGCAAATACTGACAGTGTTTTTTCAATATTTCTCCAAAATGCATGTTGGTATTAGATTATTACTTCAACTTAAACAAGGGTATGGTGGCTCACTTTGTGGGATTTGAAGGAAATTATTTTCTATTTTACAAAAAAGTGTTAAGCACATTAAAAACAACCTGAACTATAGTTATTAAACTCATTTCCAGAAAACCACAGATGAGTTCACTTCAATCTGTTTTTGGGTAGATGAACAAAATACCACAGATGCTGAAGTCAAGAACTAATTATTTTTACTTATTTCTTTATTTTTATATATTTATAAATATATATTTATCATCTTACTTTTATATATTTCTTTAAACTTTCATAAGAGTGCAACAAAATATTCATTGATATCTCCGTTGCACAGACAGAAAATCAAGACCCATAGAGCTTATTACTTGTGATTGAGCTAGGATTTGAACTCAGGTTCTATGGTTCCAAAGCTGATCACTTTCCACTATTCCATTAATAGTCTTTGACATGTGCTTATGGTGTTGGTAGCATTACTTAGAAATATTTTAAGAAAAGTTTACCTTTGAAGGTTAAATCACTGGCTGACATACTTTAGAAACATTTACTATATATACAAAGGAATTAAACACTGAATAGAGTGCAAGGGCTAGAGGGATTTGGATCATTAAGACACAGTGCTTCATCGCTTCTCAGCCTTTTGGCTAAGAGCAAGTGAAGACACACTGCTTCATTCGATGGAGATGTGTGTGTGTGTGTGTGTGCACGATCTATACCGCACCTTAATTTTTACAGAGAAATAAACCAAATTTAAATTCACTGAAGTTACTTTCTAAGATTTATATAACTGCAAAGTCATCATGGACAAGCTTAAAATGAAAAGTTATTCACTTAGTTTATATGACTTAAAGCCAGTCACTTCCTCTTGGAGTTGTGAGTAGTAAATGTAAATGAGAGTGATGTGACAACTAAATAAAAGTTGGTAGACATTATTTAGAACCTAGGGGAGAGGTGGTTATCCATGTTCATTCTATACATTACTCCTGTCTTTGGTTTTGCATCTGGTTAGATTCTGTTGATTCTTGGAGAGCTTTCTCATGTATTTTTATTTTTTACATTGATTTGTGAATACCTGGCCGTAGTGTCTGAAACTAAAAATTCCTCAGTGTAGCCTTTCAGATTATTATCACTGACCCCTTAGCCTAAAAAAAAGTCACATTTAGGGCACTTTTTTTTTTAAACAGTAGTACAACACATGTCCGAATTGTGCATGATCCAGAAAAGGTGACTAGTAAAATGTTTAAACATCTTTTCATATCCAAATCTAGAAATTTACTTCTTAGAATCAAGAACTAAGCACAAGTATAAATTATCACAGTGATAAAGTTCTCATTTAAAATAATGTATTACTACTATAATATCTAAGGGAAAAAACATATAACCCTAAGTGGACATAGTTCTTCCTTAACATGCTAGTCCTCACATAATAAAGGATTCTTTTTAACAGCTTTACTGAGATATATACCATAGAAGTTATCCATTTGAAATATACAATTAAATAGTTTTTAGTAAGTTCACAAGTTTTATCACAAGCTAATTTCAAAACATTTTCCTTAACACAAAAAGAAACTCCATACCCATTGGCAGTTAATCTTCATGACCCTCACCCACTTCCCCAAACCCTGGGCAACTGGTCTTTCTGTTTCTGTAGGTTTGCCTGTTCTGGAGATTTCATATAAATAGACTCTTAAAATATGTGGTCTTTTGTGACTGGCTTCTTTAACCTAACAATCATATACAATTTTTTGTGTGGACACGTTTTCAGCCTTCCTGAGCATATACCAAGGAGTAGACTTTCTGGATCTCAATAATCAAATTGTTTTCCACAATAGCTACATCATTTTACAATTCCACCAGCAAAGTATAAGGGATCCAGTTCCCCCACATGCTCACTAGCACATATCATTGTCTGTATTTCGAGTATATCCTTCCTAATGGGTATGAAATGCTTTTTTGTTGTGGTTTTGACTTGGATTTCTCTGATGGCGAATGATGTTATCTTTTTTATGTACTTATTGGCCACTTGGGTAGCCTTTTTTTTTTTTTAAGAAATGTCTATTCAAATCCTGTGCCCAACTTTGAATTGGTTTGTCTTTTTATTGTTGAGTTGTAAGGATTCTACATTTATTCTGGATGTGTAGTACCTTATCAAATATGATTTACACATATTTTCTCTTATTCCAAGGGTTGTCTTTTCACTTTATCTATGGTAACATTTGTGACAAAAAAATTTGAAGTTTTATAGTCCAGGTTATCTAT
This sequence comes from Procyon lotor, assembly GCA_028646535.1. Taxonomy (NCBI): domain Eukaryota; kingdom Metazoa; phylum Chordata; class Mammalia; order Carnivora; family Procyonidae; genus Procyon; species Procyon lotor. The sequence continues at coordinate 88,565,039 of CM053610.1, read as the reverse complement.
TTTTCCTCTTGTTTCTTGGTCATTAGGATTTATTCCTGTATTTTCCCCTAAGAATTTTATAGTTTTTAGCTCTTACCTTTGGGTCTCTTGATTCATCTTGAGTTAATCTTTGTATATGGTGTAAGGTAGATCCCCAACTTCATTCTTTTGCATGTGGATGTGCAGTTGTTACAGCACCATTTTCCCACACTGAATGGTATTTATACCCTTGTTGAAAGTCAATTGACAATAAATTGATAAATTGACTATCTGGACTCTGAATATATATATATATCCATCCTTGTGGCAGTATCATGACCTTGATTATTGTAGCTTTGTGGTAAATTTTGAAATTGGGAAATGTGAGTCCTCTAACCTCCAACTTTGCTCTTTTTTTTTTTTTTTTTTAACTTTGCTCTTTTTTGAGGTTGTTTTGGCTAACTAGGATCCTTGGAATTTCCACATGAATTTTAAGAATAATTTTGGCAATTTCTACAAAGAAGCCCAGCTAGCATTTTGATAGGGATTTTTTTTTTTTTTAGTAGATCAGTTTGGGGAATGTCAGTATCTTTACGGTATTCTTTCAGTTTACCAACAGGAGATGTTTTTTCCATTTATTTACATCTTCAGTTTCTTTCAAAAATGTTTCTAGTTTTTATTTGTTGTTATTTAAATTCCAATTAGTTAACATACAGTATAGTCATTGTTTCAGGCGTACAATTCAGTGATCCAGCACTTCCATACAACACCCAGCACTCACCCCAAGTGTCCTCCTTAATTGATCCCCCATCCACCTCCCCCTTGTAAAACAATTTGTTCTGTAGAGTTTCTTGGTCTGCCCCCTCTCCCCTTTTTCCCTTTACTCATTTGTTTTGCCTTTTCTTTTTAAAGATTTATTTATTTATTTGAGAAAGAGAGCATGCGTGCACTCCTGCATGAACCAGGGGAGGAGCAAGGGAGAGGGAGAATCCCAAGCCAACTCCC
>CM053610.1:88521794-88563576 GCA_028646535.1 Procyon lotor | reverse complement strand
GCTGATCTTCTGGGGGAGGGGCCCATTGCCGCGGTTCTCAAATGTCTTTGCTTGCGGCGGAATTGCACCGCCCTTGCCAGGGGATGGGCCAAACACTTGGCTCAGGTTCACTCTCTGGAGTCTTTGTTCCCTGAGCGCTTTCCATATGGCCCTGGAGGCCGGGAGTGAAAATGGCGGCCTCCCAGTCTCTGGCTCAGAGGAGCCGAGTGCTGGGCGCCACACTCCTCCGCATGCCCTCAGAGGAAAGTGGTCAGTCACTCCCGTCTCCCTTGTCTGCGGCCCACGCTCTGTGCTCAGCTAGCCCGTGGGGGAGTGCCTCTATCAGTGGCGCGTGCGGCCCCGTCTGGAGTCCCCAAACCCAGCAGATTCCTGCTGCACGCTCTCGTACCGCTCCTCCCAGAGGAGGAAGGAGGGGGTGTCTCTGGAGCTGCCTCCCATGGGGTTCCACTTGAAGTACTGCAGCCCTATATGGACTATATGTCTCAGTTCATATAGTCCAAGGTAGGCCTATGTGGCGTTGGGCGGCTCCTTCTCTGCCGCTGGCTTCTCTGCCCCAATACCTGGGAGCTCTGCCGCACTCGGGCTCCCCTGGTCCCTCAGTGACCCCCCAGGTCCTGAAACCACGCTGTTCCCGCGAGGGCTGAACCCCCGGTTAGCCTCCGGAGTGATGTCCCTCAGCGGAGCCCACTAAAAGTTCCAGATTTTATGCTCCATGGCTCTGCGGCTGCTGGGAGCCGGCCCCTCCTCCCAGGTCTCTCTTCCCGTAGCTTTGGATTCACTTTTTCCACACGTCCTACCTTTCGGAAAGTGGTAGATTTTCTGCTCCTAGAATTGCTGTTCTTATCCTCTTCTCTCTCCTGTTGTGTTTGCCGGCTTTTAGAGTGGTTTTGTGCCTCTCTAGCTGAATTTCTGGGAACCGGTGCTTTTTCTGCCTCCTACACCTCCACCATCTTTCCCGCTTCCTCTCTTTTTTAAGGGTTTTGGTTTTTAGGGTACAGATTTGCACATCTGTTAAATTTGTACCTAAGTATTTCACTCTCCTGATACCATTTTAAATGAAATTGAGCAAACAGTTTCATTTTCAGAATATTTATTGTTGGTGTATATAAATATAACTGCTTCTCATCTGTTGATCTGGTATCCTGCAACTTTGCTAAATCGTTTCTTCTAATAGTTTTTTAGTGGATTTCTTTGGATTTTCTATAGGCAAGAAGACCATGTAATCTACAAATTGTTTTCTTTCCAGTCGGAATGCTTTTTTTTTTTTTTTTTTCTTGTCTAATTGTCCTAAGTAGAAGAACCTCCAAGGGTGCCTGAGTGGCTCAATGGGTTAAAGCCTCTGCCTTCGGCTCAGGTCATGATCTCAGGGTCCTGGGATCGAGCCCCGCGTCGGGCTCTCTGCTCCCCAGGGAGCCTGCTTCCCCTTCTCCTTCTGCCTGCCTCTCTGCCTACTTGTGATCTCTCTCTCTCTCTCTGTCAAATAAATAAATAAATAAAATCTTTTAAAAAAGAAAAAGAAGAATCTCCAGTACAGTACTTAATAGGAGTGGCAAGAGTGGTCATCCTTATCTTATTCTCTATCTTAGAAGGAAAGCCTTTCACCACTAAATATAATGTTAGTTGTAGGTTTTTCATAGATGCTGCTTGTCATGTTGAAGAATTTTTCTTTTATTCTTAGTTTGTTGAGAATTTTTAATCATGAAAGGGTTTTGGATTTTGTCATATCCAATCCTTTTTTTGGTCTGTTGAGATAACATGTTTGTCCTTTATTAATACAGAATAGTGTATTGTTTTTAAGATGTTAACCTTGTGTTCTTGAGGTAAATCCTAGTTGATCATGGTATATATGTTTTATATGTTGCCAGATTCAGTTCGTTCATATTTTGTGTTTTTTTTGGTTGTTTTTTGTTTTGTTTTGTTTTGTTTTTTGTTTAAGATTTTTGCACCTAGGGGCCTCCTGGGTGGCTCAGTCGTTAAGTGTCTGCCTTTGGCTCAGGTCATGATCCCCACATCAGGCTCCCTGCTCAGCGGGAAGCCTGCTTTTCCCTCTCCCACTCCCCCTGCTTGTGTTTCCTCTTTCACTGTGTCTCTCTCTGTCAAAAAATAATAAAAATAAAATCTTTTAAAAAAGATTTTTGCATCTTTATTCATAAAGGATATTAGTCTATAGTTTTCATGTAATGCCTTTGCCTGGTTTTGGTATCAGGGTAATAAGCATATAAATGGAAAAAAGTACATACTAGTAATTGTTAATCATTAGTTACCAAAATCTTAAATCTATCAAACTAATAACTGTAAACCATTTAATTAATAAATTACACCTAGGCACCATACTTCCCATGTGATTTCCAAATATAATATTCTCTCTTTTTTTTTTTTTTAAGTACAATTAACATACAGTATTATAACAGTTTTAGGTCTACAACATAATGATTCAATAATTCTATATATTACTCGGTGCTCATCAAGATAAGTATACTCTTGATCCTTTTTATCTATTTTACCCCACCCCTCTGGAAACCACCAGTTCTCTTTATTTAAGAGTCTATTTGTCTCATTTTTTTTCTTAAATTCTCCATGAGTGACCTCATGGAATTTGTCTTTCTCTGATTGACTTATTTCGCTTAGCATTATGTCCTCTAGGTCCATCCATGTTGTTGCAAATAGCAAGATCTCATTCTTTTTTATGGCAGATTAATATTCCATTGTATATTTACCACATCTTCTAATTTTTTAAAATTTGGGCTTCTTGATAGGATTTCAAGTTTTTCACAAAGCTAACAATATGTATAAACCTGAACTGCTATGAATTTGAAAGTTTATAATCTCTGAATTATTAAAAATACATTGTGCTTGATTTTTCCAAGACCCCAATTGATCATCCTTCCCCTTCCAATTTTTTGAAACCAGTTTCCGTAAAGGCACTTAATCTATATACCAGCCCCAGACCTCAGAGGAACCACAGATATATTTACCATTCCATCAGGATATCAGGTCTTTATCAACTCAGACAGAATTCTCTAAGCGCCTTACACAGAACTTTACCCAGGTCTTGTTTGGACCCAGTTCTGTTCCAAACCAACAAGAGCTTTTGCCATTTTATAGGCTGGTGAATGGAGGTTAGACACCTGAAATTAGAGAAATCGGTGGACATGAAGTGATGATAAGGAGCATAAAAAGCAAGGATTAAAGTTGGAAATTGTTTCAAAGAAAGAAATCCATAAAACATACTATATATAGCATATATGGATGGAAAGGGGAGTGGACAGACTGAGAAAGGTGATTTCAAAAAAGATCACAAAGTTTTTGTTCTAGGTGATGGTGACAACTTTAACAAGGAAGCAGGCTAGGAAAATGAGTCTGGTGAATAGATGGGTAAAGAATTTAGTTGTTGACATAGAATCACATAGAATCACAAAATCCTAGACCTGGAGAGTCTTAAGTGTTAAGTGATATGGCTCAACTCCTCAATTTTGCTGGTGACCGCACTTAAGCAGGCCAGCAGTGTAGCTAAAGTACTGACGACTGTAAAATTCCGAGTCTAAGAAATGCTCCTGCTGTTCAAAAGGGGCAATAATCAAAGACATATTAGCATAGCTGAGACTTTTCTTTGACAATTAAAAGAGAAAGCTTCTAATTAGAAAAGAATAGCTTTTTCCCTCTGTAATTTGGTGTTAACTTGGCCCACAGGTACTCCTGAGTTCATTTCCCGTTGCGCACAGTGTCTTTGAACTCCATCAGCAGGAATCTCCTATAAATCCCTGCAATCACTTCTTGGAATTCTCTTAAATTTTCAGCAATTTAAACTCTAATGTAGTCCTGTGTAGACAATGCTACTACATACAATGTATACTATGCTACTATAGTTTTGAGTGTATACGTGTGTGGGTGTGGATAATTTTGTATTTTCTTTGGGGGTGGAAAAGGAAAACAATTTAGGCCAAGAAAATTCTTAAATATTCATTTTTATAAATTTTATTAAAGAATTTTGTTAAACCATTGTCAAAAAAAAAAAGTGACTCAGTTCTGAGTCACTCTTCAGATGCTTATTGAGTTCAGCAACTTGTAAAGCACTGAACTAGATGCAGTGGGTAGCACAAAGAAATATGAGACTTGGTCCCAACCCCAAGTAGATTATAACCTAATTAGATAACTACATAAAGAGATAAAGAATATATCCTATTATAGTGTAATATTACTTGAATAAACAGGCACTAATGCTTAAGGATCAACAGAGAAATTACAGTGAGTCTGAGTGGTCAGAGAATGCTTCACATGGGAGGGATTGGTCCTGCCTTGAAGTTCTTGGATCTTGAAGAAGCAATGAAGAAGAGTCAGGAATTCATATTAAGCAGGAGGAATAGATTGAGCAAAGGTGGGAAACTGTGAGCTAACTGGATTAGCACATTTCTAAATTCTTCTCAATACCTAAACAGTGGAATCCAAACTTGGTAGCCTGGCCTTTAAAAAGCTCATTAAAAATCTTTCCCTCACCACTCCTGCTAGAATGGTCAAGTTCTTATTCTTTATATATAGGCCAGCCCTTTTTGTAGTTTCTTGTCTACTGCTCTCTACCTGTTTATTTCTTGCAACATTCAATGTGACGAAATCCTAGACCACCCATCTCCTCTGTGATTACTCCCTGCTCTGAGACTTCATAATCCTTATAACTTGTATAATTCATATTACTTTGAACTGTTTGCCACTTTAGGAAGTCACTCTTTCTCCCCAGTTAGATTACAAACTCTTCTGCCTCCTTGGCTAACTCCTTTTTTCTCTGGATCCCTAAATATTAATGTATCTCCAAGACCTAGGAAGAGCACTTTCTATTGAATCATACCCTTCCCTTGTGTGATATTAGTGAAAAGCACAAGGGTCAGAAGCTCTCTAAACTGACTACATGGTTGATGACTGGTCAGGTGTTTTGAAATCAAAGCATTTCATTATTTTTATTTGTAAAATAAGAGGATTGAATTAGGCTTCTCTTTCCCCTATTTTGACTTTACATTTTTCTGATATAAATTATTCCTGTTCTTTTAAGTAGAAGATCATAAAGAAGGGGGATGGCACAGGGCAGGTGGGGGTTGGATTACAAACCTGCCACCCTGAGGACACACTTTATATTATAATGAATATTTTTTTTAAAGAATTTATTTATTTGACAGAGAGATTGAGATCACAGGCAGGCAGAGAAGGGGGGGGGAAGCAGGCCCCTCGCTGAGCAGAGAGCCCGACACGGGGCTGGATCCCAGGACCCTGAGATCATGACCTGAGCCGAAGGCAGAGGCTTTAACCCACTGAGCCACCCAGGCACCCCTATAATGAATATTTTTTAACTCATATTATTAATTAATTAATTAATTATTCACTTAGGGACTTTAAAATATCATACTTTCCATCTCTAAAATCTTGATTCTTTTCTTGCCACCAAAGAAATCAATATAGTGTCTTTTTAGAAAGTGAAGATAAATGATGGTACTAGGCTTTGGCACGTGACCCACAAGTCAGAATAATTTAAATATATCACCCAAGATTTCCCCTCTGTGTTACTGAGCAGTAACATTTAGAAGGATGCATTAGGGCCTTTAGGCCATATAAAGCCTGATAATGATTCAGATCATTATCTGTTTCTAAGTCAATTTATTCTTCCAAGCGGAAGCTTGGTTCCAATGTATATACTCTGGACTGAAATAAGAATACAGTTCAACACCATGATACCTAAATATTTCTCAAATTCCCTTTGCTAGAGGATTTGTTGTCTTCTCCAGACACCTGTTAGAGACAGAGGTCCTGAGCCCAAAAGTCTTTTCTAAAGCTAGAACTTAATTCCTATAGTGGAAAGAGTGGGAACTTTAAAATTATTGCTGGGGTCCCTATGGAAGTTAAGTACTTTTTATAACAAAGTTACTGAATTGTTACTAAAAATTACTTGATTAAAGTAGGATAATTAACCTGATATATAACTAAAGAAATAGAAAATGTAGGCAGGTTTGGTTTTTAGAGGTTTTGTTGTGTTTAGTTTTGCTTTGTTTTGTTGTGTTTTTGATAGCTACCATCTCTAATCAGTCAACAATTCAGAGTTTTAGGTTTCTACATGTTACACCATCAGACATTCTGGGGTTTGTTGTGGGGGTTTTTTTGTTTACTACTTTTTAAGAGAATTTCCAAAAAGAGAAAATTATTTGCAATTTTCCTAGGAAGAATAAATTGACTTAGAAACAGTCTTAAAACAGTAGCTTGGGATTGGGGGGAACAGTAGTTGGGGCTCTCCAGATAAATCGTAATTTTTTAAATGCCTAAGATAATAAAGTTTCCATAAATTCATTAAAAACTTGACATCTGATACCTACAGAATGGCACTGTATCTCGTTCTTTAGGTCTTTCTTATCAGGCTGGGTTGGAATATTTTGTACCCTTATTCTGAAAAGGCAGTTTACTTGCCATCAGCTTTGGTATTTCTTGGCTCAGAGGAGTTTAACATTGGTAGTCATAAAAATCAATAAATTACATTCTCAGAAGAAGCCCATTATCTGTGGGTACTGTCCATTTACAATAAAGTAATATACTTTGTGAAATGGAAATGATCGCTAAACATGCAGCATAGAGCTTCAGAATGCCACTTTTCTACTATTGGCCTTAACTCAAGTATTCACATAGAAGCCCTCTCTTATACCAACGTAGAAGACAGAATTTATGAATTAGACTAGCTACCTAGAAGTTTCAACCCATAGCTCACAAGTTACTAAATTTCACTCATGAGTATTTTTAATTAGAGAGGGTTTTCACTGATAGGTTGTAAGAGTTGGCATCTTTTTAGTCTTTCATCTTCTGCCTTGCAAGCACTAAGGCATGTTAAGCAACATCACAACTTTTTTTTTTTTTAATTCTTTCATGCCGTTTTCTCTCTCCTAAATATTATTTCTTTTAATTTGAAGGGGAAATATCTCTTTCCAGGTATTAGTTTTAAAGCTTCGAAATTATAAGGAACTGTCATTATGATTTCTTCATATTTCAGATTTTACTTCAGATTTCTTCATGATTTTAGTGGTGGGTTTTTTTCCCATCTTAAAAACAAAACTTGCTAGTCTTGTCCTGTTCTCTCCACACCAAACATTTCTTCCTACACACTGCACTATTAAATAATTCTTCCTAAGGGCACCTGGGTGGCTCAGTTGTTAAGCATCTGCCTTCAACTCAGGTCATGATCCCAGGGTCCTGGGATCAAGCCCTGCATCAGGCTTCCTGCTCAGTGGGGAGCCTTCTTCTGTCTCTCCATCTCCCTTGGCTTGTGTTCCCTCTCTCGCTGTGTCTCTTTCTGTCAAATAAAAAAAATCTTTTTAAAATAATAATAATTCTTCCTAAAACTTGGCTTTTATCATGTTCAAGACTTAATATATTTGTTTATTCATTCTCCAAATATTTATTTAGTGACTGATCTGAGCCAGGCCATGCCTAACCCTAAACTCCTCTAAGCAGCTATGTATGATGTTTATAACCTGCCTTCTTCTCACTTATCCAGTCTCTAGTTCTCCTCAGTTGCCAGTCTTTGCTTTATACCTCATGTTTTGCCATGCTTTTCTGAAGCACCATCCTTCCCTTCAAGTGCCCTTAAAAAAAAAAAAAAAAAAAGATTTATTTATTTTAGAGCAAATGAGCATGGCAGGCAGGGGGAGGTGTTGGGCAAAGGGAGAGTGTTAAGCAAACTCCACGCTGAGCAGGGAACCCAGTGCTGAGCAGGGAACCCAATGCAGGGCTCCATCTCTCAACCATGAGATCAGGACCTGAGCCAAAACCAAGAGTCCAAGGCTTAACCAACTGCACCACTCAGGTGCCCCTTCAAGTGCTCTTATAAAAATATTTGATAAGTCATTTATTATATAGTTACATTTAACCATTATTTTACCTCTCAAAAGGCCTTTACATTTTTACTTTTCCTGTAAATGTGAACAAGAAACTATCTTTGAAGGACTTCAGAGCCATGTGCACAGGCAGAGCTATTGGAGAGGCAGAGCGCCCCCTGCTGATTCCTTTGAAATCACACTAAATGAAGGGCCCTCTGCTTTCCCCTCCCACCTTCATACCGTCGGTGCTTCCCATCTCCATAGCTGTGTAGCTGTCCCTCCTGCCACTGAACTGTCTGTTCCCTCGGTGTCCAGCTCAACCTATCTTACGTCCTTCCTAAAGGTTTTTCTGTGTCTTCTATTGTTCATTTCCCTTCCATGACCTCTATTGTATATGGTCAACCATCACTGAGAATGGCCCTTCATTGTCCTTTGTTTCAGTCGACTCATTTCTTTTTCCCCATCTCTAGTTTAATTTTCAAGAATACTGATCCTGTCATTTTAACTTTCTGTTTAGATGCTACCTAGCAAAGAGACCAGTTGGCATTGAGTGAATAACTAAATAGAAATGAGAATATGCCTAGGCCCATAATATACATTTTATTTAGCAACATTTTGCAAAATTTATCCTTCAGTGGACGATGGAAACGTGATATTTAAGGGCATTATTAAAATTTGTTGAATTTTTTTAAAAGGGAGAAAAAGCAACCCTTTTTTTTAAGTGCTACTATCTGAAAAAATTTCGATTTTTACTTCCTAACAGGTGGTTTGTTCTGGATGCAGAAACCAGAGATCTAGTTTCTATCCACACAGATGGGAATGAACAGCTCTCTGTGATGCGCTACTCAGTAGGTAGGCGGATTTACCCCCATCCTGGCATTCACAGCATTTCTCTGTCATTGCATATTTTCACTTCCACTAAAGCTGACTACTTTTTTCTTTACTCTCTAAACTTGTTAACTATTGAATATGTTTCCCCCAGCATCAGATTAAATTCTGTTACAGGAAACTGCAAAAGATCTTCTAATGTTAAACAACATTCTAAATCATCAAGCAAATTTAGAATGAACTGTTACAACTACGTTTGCAGTTGAAAGCAGAATATAGTCAGATCCCATTTGGGGGGAATTACACATACTTAGGATTTTGAAGAGGTATTAGGGTGAATGCTACATCTGTTTAGCAATCTTTTATATATGTGAGAAGATATAAATTATAGTAATATTCAAAATGCACACTATTATAGACTGTTCAGGTTCTTTAAAATCTAGGTGTATTACTGGCTACATAGTCATGATTAATTTTGTTACTTAGATAAAATACTCAGCCACTCATAAGAATTCGATAAATTCATTTAGTCTTGTTTGAATAATTCTTTTATACTTTATTCAAAATGTTAATTATGTCTCCATAATATTCCCATTCCCTTTACCCATTATTAATGTGGTTTTCATTCATGTTATTCTTCCCGGGAGTTAGTGTGAGTGACATTTGCTTATATTTGAAAATATATTCCAGTAGTTAGATCAGTGTGGGATTCAACGGCTCTTTTTGATTGCCTCTAAGTTGTTGAAAAGGAAGCACAGAATACTGTTCTGTGAGTTAAACATGGAAGGAAGAGTATTTGCTCAGGCTGTAATAAGCCTGGCAAGTTATCTTAAAGCAGAAAAGGTTTTCTGTTTGGCTTGGCTTTTTTAGTGCTGTCCTAGCAAATTACTACAAATGTAGCAATTAAATCCAAAGATCAGTTGGACTTTATTGACCGTCTGTTCCGTGGTAAGAACAATAGAAGAGACCATAAAAGAAGAGAACATAGTCCCTTCCCAAGTTGGAAAGTCATATGTGCTCATCTGAAATGAGCAATTGAGCACTCAGCTCATGAGTACTATGTACTTAGACCCATAAGAGCATGTTAACTTCCCTGGAGCCAGTTTGTAGCTAACGAGAAGGAGATGAGCCCAGAGTCCACGACCTGTGAGTATCTCCAAGAAATTACTGGACTAGATGGCCATGTTTTTCAAGTGTGCTTAGTGATGGAAGGATTCATTCATCAAATAACAAAAGACAATTATCATATGATCTCACTGATATGAGGAATTTGAGAAACAAGACAGAAGATCATAGGGGAAGGGATGGGAAAATTAAACAAAACGAAACCAGAGAAGGAGACAAACCTTACGGGATTCTTAATCTCAGGAATCAAACTTAGGGTTACTGGAGGGGAGAGGGTTGGGAGGGATGGGGTAGTTTGGTGATGGACATTGGGGAGGGTATGTGCTATGGTGAGTGCTGCGAATTGTGTAAGACTGATGAATCACAGACCCCTGTACCCCTGAAATAAATAATACAGTATATGTTAAAAAAAAAAAAAATAAGTCTTTTGTGGTTTGCCTCCAGAACAAAACAAAACAAAGTAACAGTTAAATTGGTGAGATTTAACATTTGTAAAATACCATTCATTTAGTACAGGTCCAATAAAATAGCAGCAAATCTGTCAATACATTAGTTAATACTTTTTTCTTTTATCATTCTAGATGGCACCCTCCTGGCTGTAGGATCGCATGACAACTTTATTTACCTCTATGTAGTCTCAGAAAATGGAAGAAAATACAGCAGACATGGAAAGTGCACTGTAAGTAGTTGAAGTAAAATAAATTAAGCTATAAAATTGTTGGAAAGTTTTACTTGTGATAAGTTAAATTTTTACATTGATGTATCCATTGTTTACTATCCCTAAACTGCTTTAAACTTTAATCTCTTTGAAAACAGATTACTTTAACAGCAGAATTTTGCAGTTCCCTCTGTGTTTTAGAAGTGTTTCTTCTTTTGATGGAAGTTTAATATGTTTCTGACTAGTTTTAAGGCAGTGTCTTTTTTTTTTTTTTTTTTAAGATTTTATTTATTTGATAGAAACACAGCGAGAGAGGGAACACAAGCAGAGGGAATGGTAGCGGGAGAAGCAGGCTTCCCGCCAAGCAGGGAGCCGGATGTGGGGCTCAATCCCAGGATGCTGGAATCATGACCTGAGCTGAAGGCAGAGGCTTAACCACTGAGCCACCCAGGCGCCCCCTAAGGCAGTGTCTTAAATCAAAGCTGTTTCCATAGGAAACCCTTAGAATAACACTTTGAAAATTGAAAGTGAGTCAGAAATGAAAGGGTATCTCACTTTTAATCCCAGTGTCCCACATTCCTGTCCACCGCCAACACCCTGCAATTTCCTGTATCACCTCTTTTACCACTAAAAGTAAAGAATTTATACAGAGATCTGTCTGCATTAGGAGAGTTAACAGAAGCATATTTCCTTGAATTTGTTGTTCTGATTGACTTTGTTATCATTGTAAGGTAAACTTGATTCAATTCTATAGACGTACTAAGTACTTATCGTATGGCAGGCATTCTTCTAGCTTGAGAAATGTTCTAGACACCAGGAATATATGTAAGATTTATTCCTTTACCTCAAAAAGTATACATTTGAGCTGAGGACAGGACAAGAAAGGCAATATAGCATAATGGTTAAGAGCACCGACTTGGGATCAGACTACTTGGATTTGAATTCTTTTTTTTTTTTTTAAGATTTTATTTATTTATTTGACAGAGAGAGAGATATCACAAATGGGGGGGGTGGGGAAGCAGGCTCCCCGCTGAGCAGAGAGCCCAGTCCGGGGCTCCATCCCAGGACCCTGGGATCACGACCTGAGCCGAAGGCAGAGGCTTTAACCCACTGAGCCACCCAGGCGCCCCTGGATTTGAATTCTTATTTCATCATTTACAAGCTAGTGTGACCTTGGGCAAGTTACTTAAATCTCTGTTTCAGTTTTCTCATCTAGGGGCACTCATCTCTGCTCAGCAGGAAGCCTGCTTCCCCCTCCCTCTCTGCCTGCCTCTCTGCCTACTTGTGATCCCTCTCTCTGTCAAATAAATAAATAAAATCTTAAAAAAATTTTTTTTTCTCATCTATAAATGAGTATAACAGCAGTTTCTTCTTCACTGGATTAAAATAAATTAATGCATATAAAATACTTTGAATAGTGCTTGGCAAATAATAGGTACTCAGTACTGTTAACTATTATTTTTATAAAAAATGAAGTAGCTTGGTGTGTATGTTAGGAAAGGTTTAGAAAATTACTTGATGAAATAGTGGCTAGTTGCAGCACAGATTATAAAATAGTTTGAGGGGGATAAATAAAAGAATTAATTTTTAGAAACATATACATAAGCGAAACCCAGGCCATTTACTATTCAAAGAAGAGACTTGTTTATTTACTTTGTGTACACACATATTTTGTACCATAGACTAAAACCAGCCTATAAACTGATCTACAAATAACACCGAAGTTTTAGAATTTATCCAGAGTGATTTTTTTGCCTTGATAACAATTATGAATTATTGCCCATCAATTTATTAAAATCTCTTTTAATCAATTTATCATAATATTTGTGATATGGAATAATGCAGTGATGCCTCATTGTAACCACATGAGCAAATGAAATGTTCCACGGAAAGGAATTTTCGGGTTACTGATGTTTACCCTCCCAGGCACCAAGTTTTTCTTAATTTTTTACGTCAGCCTTTTAAAAAAAAGTTTATGTCTTAATAAACAATATATCAAAATTTAATCTTGTAGAATCATAAATTTCACAGGTAGCCCTGTAGCACACACTTGGCTCAGCTCTTATTTTACTGATGTAGAGACTTTCAGACAAGATAAAGGACTTGTCCTCAGTCACATCTTGACGTAGTGGCAAATCTAGGGCTGAACCCTCTTCTTTTAGTAGAGCAGACTTTCCAGTGTCATGTTAATGCCTCAGATTTATTTTTCTGTATGTATCTCATTGTCCTGTGCTCTTCTAGTACAACTGATCCAGAAAGGAAACAGCAGTGTATGACACGAGATAATGAGAATGACCTTGGAAGCGTTGAGAAATGGCAAGCTTATCAGTTGCATGAGACTTGGCCTTCTCCAATTAGGCAGCTTTTATCTTTGAAGCATTTGAAAGTATTATTTTGAGATATCCTTAGGAACTGTTAATAGTACTGTTGGAGGCTATAATGAAAGGCTCAGGCTACTCTGCTTTTCTAATTATCTAATGTTCTGTGCTTTGCTTCCAGCTGTCACTTCTCCTTGCTGTCTGCTTCCACCAGCTGGTCTTACAGTTTCATGTTAACTGCTTTTATCTCTTGTCAGCTAGGGTATAGTTCAGACAGAATGGAGCTAATGCTGGTTTTGCCGCTTAATAGATTGAGACTTTAGGCAAGTTAATTAACTTCTTTGAGTTTTAATTTTATTATCTTAAAATTGGGCCTTGTAACAGTTCCTACGATTGTTATGAATATTAGGAACTACTCTCAGAGTTGCAAATACAAATGCTGTTTTCTATTTTATTTCTCGTACTAGTACTAGTCAATATTTAAGTAACCACCATAGCTGCAGAAGCATATTTATAACTTTAGAGAATGTCCCCTTAATAAATTAACCAAGCAGTTGGAGCCTGTCCCTCTTTGTGGCATCATTTTATGTGCAAATGTCAGTTGAGAAGATGACTCGTATCCAGAGAATACAAACAAGCAAGGCATGCTTGACAGTTTTACTACAGGCCAAGACCTTGTTCGCAGTCATAAGCTAAGAAACAAAACAAGATCCATTTTAGAGAAATGGACTTACTTCATGCAAGTTCTCCAAAGCAGTTTTATAAAATACCAATTTCTAAAAGCTATAACTGGTAAGAGACTGAATCCTAGTTTCTTCTGGCCAATCAGATTTTCTCTGTGTAAGCAAGCCTCAGGAAACCAACGCAGAATCAGAATGCTAGTTTATCCATTTAAAATAAGGTATATAAATGCCGGGGGGACAGGACATGCCCATCTTCCAGCCAGTACTTGCCTTCAGCCAAAAATATGCATGTGAAACCAGAGTATAATCAGGAGATGAGCAAGCATGGCACCTCCATCCCCAGTGGTCAGTACTGCCACTGGAACTGGTCTTCAGGTCCCTCTGTCCTGGACATTAGGTGGGTACTGTCCACATTTGCCTCTGTGGCTCCTTGGTGACCACCTACCTGAAGAACACTTTTTTGGACAGATTTATATGTGTAGTCAGGTTGTACTCTATCCTTGCCGGCCTTGGACCTGTGATGACTCTTACTTCTTGGCCTTTATCTGCTTTGACTTACTCTATGTTGATTGTAAAGTTTAACTCTCAGAGGTTCCTGGGGAACTTCTACTGCAGTTTCCATAAACACCCAAAATTTGCTCTTCCATTCATTGAGTCTACTTGCTATTATGTAGCAACCTCAAACACCTCAAGTTTGTTTACTACACATGGTCCCCCACCTTCTCTTTGAAGGAACCCAGTGATCTTCCAAGACGTAATCTCCTCATAAACCTGACCTCTCTGGGTGAGCTGAGGGATGGAGAGGAAAAGAATGGAGTCGTCCCTCTTTACTGTTTGTCTATGGCAGCCTTTCATTTTCTCTTCTGTCACCTGTCTCTACCCTCTCACTTCCCATGTTTGCTCCTGGAAGCGCTTTCTAGGGGCTACCCCTGGGTTCTCTGCATTCCCTCCAGCACACACCCCAAGCCTACTTTACCAGTTCTGTGGCATTTTCTGCCTCTTAATTAGACCATATAATTTAAAATAACCTTTTTTCTTTCTTTTACGTCCCATGAAAACATCCATCCTCTTAGCATTTAGTACATATTAGAAAAAGTGGTTTGATTAAACTGTAGGATTCAGAGGTTCGTGGTTGTATCATGTGTTGACTGTGTAAGCAATTTAATTTAGTTCTTTTTGAGAGAGAGCACGTGCGTACTTGCAGGTGCCTGCCGTGGGAGAAGGGGCAGAGGGAGAGAGAATCTCAAGGAGACTCCATGCTGACCAAAGAGCCGAGCTTGATCACATGACTATTAGATCATGAACTGAGCTAAAACCAGGAGTCTGATGCCTAAGTGACTGAGCCACCCAAGCATCCCTAAGCAGTTTGATACTGTAACAGCTTCTATAGAAAAGTTTATAAAAAAAGGCTTTGGATTCTGGAGCTCTTTTTAACTTGTCTCCTGCAAAGCCCTTAGGTTGGGGGTGGGGCTTGGCTGGCCTGGTTCTGGATATGATTTTCTTTGCTTTGCATATTGGGCTTTTCTTATATTTAATGTGTAAGAAAGATTTTATAGCTAAAAAGAATTTGAAGACTGCAGGTTGGTTATCCGAAATATCCTTGGGTAATGTGAGTTGAGAATTGTGAAGTTTTGTAGTCTTGTTACTTTCCATGCAGTGTTTCTTTATCTCAGCTTTTCCTGCGCTGTTTTGAAAATGTACTGAAAAAATCCTTAGTTACTTGTAAATTCCTTTTCTTAAAATGCTACTTTGAAATTACTTTCTGCTCATCTTCAGTATTAAGAGAAATGAGTAAAAGAAAAGCATGCTGTGCTCTCGGACCTGGGCTTAAACTCTGGCTCCACCATTTCTTTATGATGTGACCTCGGAAAAGTTATGAAACCTCTCTCTGCCCTCTGGACTTAATCATCTGCTAAGTGGGCGCCCTCATGCAGGCTGCTGGGAGATTCAGAGTTGACCATGTATATATACTGTTCATAGAACGTTCTTTGCTCAGTGTTGGAATCCAGCAGCAGCAGCATTGTTCTCAGTAACTAGATGAGCCCTGAGTTATACTTAGGGGTGTTTTTCAGCATTTAATATGAACCTAGAAAGTTCAAGAAGAGTTTTCTAATTATGGATAATTGTATATTTTCCTTGAAAGAGTTTGTGTTCTGATTGACCTAAAGTTTCCACTCTACTTGCAGTAGGATTAGGATGATTTTATTCTACACCTTAGTGCCACCATACTGGCTTTCTCTTTGACTCGAATTCCTGTGTTCCTATGAGCTGTTCCTCAGAGCAGCTACCACTGCCCTGAGATGGTAGCATAGGAAATGAAGTATATTGAAGTTGCAGTGATGTACTGTTTCATAGAGTCTGTTAGTATAGGAAATAAGTGCTGGTAAAAGTAAATGTCCTTTTTGCCAGGATTTTGGTAATTGAAAATATACATCAAAAAAAGAACAAAGTCTTAAACTGTCTGCTTAGAAATCTCTTAAGAAACTAATCCATAAAACTAATCCAGTATTTCAGTAAGGCATTAAGATTCATTGTTACTGTAACAGGATATATGCAGTACCTGGTGACTTAAAAAAATGAAGGATGTGTTCTCATTTCAGCAGAAGTCATCAGAGACTCAAAATCTTTCTTTATATTCTGTCATTCTCCAGTTATCAGATTCTAGTTGCAGGAGGAAAGGATCAGAGCGAGGAAAGGTACTCCTCCTTCTAAGTCTGTTCTCTGAAAGTTTCCCTGGAAGCCCCACTCAGTGATTTCTGGCACCCTTAGCTGCAGAAGGGGTTGGGAAATCCAGTATTTGAGCTGGGTCCTTCCTGGAAGGGGGCGGAATGTGGATTGAATAGACAGCTATTCAGTACACTAAAGACTAGCTTTCCCTGCGGGCACCTGGCTGGCTCCATTGAAAGAGAATGCAACTCTTGACCTGGGGGTTGTTGAGTTTGAGCTCCACTAGGCGTGTAGAGATTACTTAAATATAAAAATATATGTCTATTAAAAAAAAAGTTTCCCTTGAACATCAGAAACTTGATGGGAAGCTGGGGGGCGTGGCGCCTGGATGGCTCAGTCGGTTACTTGTCTGTTAAGTGTCTGCCCTCCGGCTCAGGTCATGGTTTTGGGGTCCTGGGATAAGCCCCAGGCCAGACTGCCTGCTCAGCGGGGAGCTTGCTTCTCCCTCTGCCTCTCCTTCCCCCTGCTTCTGTGCACTCTCTCTTTCTCTCTCTCTCTCATAAATCAGTAAATTTAAAAAAAAAAAAAACGTGATTGCGGGGGGGAAAAAATCCTGTTCTCAAAAGCAACAAAAACTGTAGAAGTTTTGAGAATAAACCTAGCAAGTAAAGCACAGGAAACATGGCTGAAAAAAAGAACTGAAAAAATAGAGACATAATGTGTTTTTAGATTAAAAGACTTGATAAAAATATCTGTTCTCTACAAAGTCCTCCCTAAATTTGAGGGAGTCTTAAATTTTCAGCATTGATAAAGTGGTTCTAAAGTTCATCTGAAACTTTCCACATCCCACAAAACTATCACAGTTGGCTAGAACTAGGCAGATAGACTAATTGAACAGAAGAGACTCCAGAAACAGATCTCTGTTTATGTGGAAATCTAGGTAATAAGACATATTTCAAATCAGTAGAGTACAAATGGACTGTTCTCTATCTGCGTTTTCTAGCATCACAGCTACTAACCAGACCTTTCTGTTCATGAAATTAAGTACAATCCAATTCCCTGGGAGCACTAGCCACATTTCAGGTACTCAGAAGCCACAGGTGGCTAGTTGCTGCTGCGTTGGACTGTATATATACACACTTTAATTACTACAGAAAGTTCCACTGGACAGCACTGCTCTAGATGGTAGGGGGTTGGGGGAGTCACACCTCAATACCTACTTAGGGAAAAGGTATTCTAACTCTAGGCCTTGGTACTTAAAAAAAAAAAAACAAAAACAAACTCTTAATGTAATTTTAATATATAACCAGGGTTGCAAACCACTGATGTACACGATCTTCTAGTTGACAAAGAGTTAGCTAAAATATTTCTGATTTTTTTTTTTTTCCGGAGTAGTATTTTTGGGCTCCATCTATTACTATGATTATTTAATAATAGTAACAAAAGTGCCAGCTTAGAGTACTTTACTGTTTCTTTTCAAGGCAGTATACTAGATTTTGCTCCCAACTGTGTCTCTGCCCGTGGGGTAGAGCGTGAGGCTACCTTCTCTCACAAGGTGCACGTACCTTCCGTGGCCTGTAAGTTGGCCAGGGCAAGGACACTCCAGGGTGATGTCTGGGAAGGTAACACTATAGATCCCAAATAGTTACATTTAATCTTCTCTTTGCTTATTTATTGGAATCCATACCAGGGAAAAAAACTCAGTTCATTTTTCCGGTATGAATTGGTAACTTCCCCAAGGTCTTTTCTATATTGGGTATTTTTTTTTCTACTCAGGAGTCCTTTTTTTTTTTTTTTTTAAATAAAGATTCTATTTATTTATTTATTTGTCAGAGAAAGAGAGAACACAAGCAGGCAGAGACAGAGGGCGAAGCAGGCTCCCTGCTGAGCAAGGAGCCCGATATGGGACTCGATCCCAGGACCCTGGGATTATGACCTGAGCCCAAGGCAGCTGCTTAACCAACTGAGCCACCCAGGTGTCCCTCAGGAGTCCTTTTTTGAGAATACTTTATTACTTACTCATTTATCTTCTAAATATGTTCTGTGTCCAGTACAGATGGAACTACGTGAATATTATGTATACATACGATGCTTCTGATGTTCTTCTATTATTAAAGCCTTTTCACAGAGTCGCAGATGGTATTTTTAAATATTTATACATTAGTGTGAATGCTTCTTGCAGGACGGCACTTTGCCTGATGAATCTGTTAATATCCATCATGCGTGTAGCCAGCAGTTTTCTTATCTGAGAGGCATGGCTTCTAGAGCCAGGCATCATCAGACTTGTGTGTACCATGAAAAGGATTTGTGTGAACATTATCCTCTTGCCAGATTCAGAAAGTATCCAGTAACCATATGTGTCCTTCTGGCTTTGAAACTTGATTTCTTGTGAAGTTGGTAGGTCTCCATTTGGCCTAGCAAGTGATTCCCAGCCTGTTTTCCAGTATACCTCCTAAACTCTGGTGATTTCAGGAGCTTCACAGTTCTCAAATTCACAGCATTTAAATTTATTTAAATGTGTAAATATATTTGCCATGCAGTACTGTGGGGGAGATCATAGCTCCACAGAGGTGTCGTTAGACTTCAGAAGGATAATAATTAGAATACTTCGTGTGAATCATTAGAAACTGCACCTAACGTACTTTGAATTTTTTAATTTAAAAAAAGGTGTGCAGAAAGCTAGTAATTCAAAAAGTACAAGAGAAATTAAATAGGCTTTACCACAGACTATAGGAGATAAAAGCGCTTTTGAGTCTCATTGTGCCACCATTAAGACTTGTGTTGTGATTTATCTTAGAAATCATCAAATGCTCACATAGAAAACAGCAACAAAATACAGCATTTGGTAGTTTTTTTGTCTTAATTCCCACAGTGTTCGGAAAAACTAGAGCAGAAAAAGATCGGGTCTCCTGTTTAAGGAATGTTTTAATGAGTCAGATGCTTATATTGGATCCAGCTGTTCTGAAGGAGTCCATATTGGGTGACTTTTCCCCAGAAATATTCTTCGGAGAGAAGAGTTTTTCTAGGAGACCTCCCCATGCCCATGCATCTGCGCCACGTCCCCCAGCCTCTGGGGTGTACCGCAGATGCTAGGAAGCAGCCCAGGAAAACTGTACTGTGTGTGACCAACCTGGCACCCTTACTTCATTCTCAAAAACTAAGTCCTTCCAAAGGAGACACCAGTGACTTGAAAAAAGGCCCGAGGGTAGGTGATCTGTGAAGTGTTCTTTAAGGCACAAGCCTGTGAGACTCCTTTCTTCGGAGTCTGACACAGGTAATGGGTGCTTGATGTTGTCTGGTGGGAAGGCCAGCAGGATACTCCCAAGTTCCAGGTGCTTCATGTTTCCACTGTAGTGAGATCTCTTCCGTTCCAGAGTTGTTCTGTTTTTGTTAAGATTTTATTTATTTATTTTCGAGAGAGAACGGGGGAGGAACAGAGAGGGACAAGCAGACTTCACACTGAGCACAGAGCCTGACAAAGGGCTTGATCCCATGACTCTGATATCGTGACCGGAGCCAAAATCAAGAGTCCCGATGCTCGACCAACTGAGCCACTAGGCACCCCCATTCCAGAATTCTCCTCAAACCCTTCTGTATCACTTGGTATCTTTGCATATACCTGCATCTTCAGTTCCCAACAAGATAGGGTGGAAGAGAACTAAACACCTGCTGTGAGCCCTGGTCAGTTCTAGAGGCTGTGATACTCCCCTGTATACATTAGGACTTCCAGCTGAATGGCTACTAAACTACTGATTATTCAAAAACACTAAATGCTTTCTAATAGTAGATCTGTTATTCCCTAGGGACATTCCAGCTATATCACACACCTTGACTGGTCCCCAGACAACAAGTATATAATGTCTAACTCAGGAGACTACGAGATACTGTACTGTAAGTATGAACGATCACTTCCAACTGAGACCCGTCTGTCAGGGCACACATGAACAGGCCGTGCGGAGCGCACGCTGGCCCTCTGACGTGACCGTATGTTACTCTGAGCTAAGAAGGGAGAATCTCAAATGTGGCTCACCTCACCTATGTAGACATGTTTATGCAGGGAGGAATGCTGCTCTAATATGGCTTTGTATTCAACTTTTCCTGGAGAGTGGGAAGAGTATATATAACACGTGGGCATTTATGCTTTTTAACGAAAGAACGATTTCAGTTTTATAAACCCTATTAAAGGGAACTTTTTTTTTCCTTTTTAAATGTATCAGTGTTTTTCAGCGTATGTATTATAAATACAAATAAACAGCTAGTCTGAATCAAGATACACTTTCAAATACATTTATACACAGGCACTATATTTCCTGTTTCTCTAATTTAAAGGGGATATCACAAGTGGCTGCAAACTAATCAGGAATCGATCAGATTGTAAGGACACCGACTGGACAACATATACCTGCGTACTAGGCTTTCAGGTCTTTGGTAAGAACGTGACGCCTGATGGGAAAAGATGGTTTGTGGGGTTCTTGTAATTACTTGCTTAAATTTCTAAATGAAAAGGAGTCTGCATGTGTTCTTTAGCGTTACTACTATTAATACCAGATTCAAGAAATTAAGTATATTAGGATCAAACCAGTATGAAGTTCTCTGCAAAATCCAGCAGACCTTTTTGGTCCTCAATAAATAACAAAAGACACTTGAAAGAAATACACATAGCGCAGATTGCCTTCCCATTTTTTTCCTCCAAGTGAAAACTGAAGTATTTTAATTTGTAAAAAAGCTTTGAGCATACTACATAATTTTGCCTACTTAAAGAGAACAGTACAGTGGTTTTAGAACTGTAGTGTGGCCATCATCACTGTCTAATTTCATCACGCCAGTAAGAGACCTTCTACCCATTAGCAGTCACTCCCCCCCTCTCCCTCCCCCTGTACCCACCAGCCACTACTGTCCTTTTTCTCTAATAACTTACTTATTCTGGACTTTGATATAGAATGTTTTCAAGATTCATCCACATGGTAGCATGTATCGGCACTTTTAGGGCTGAGTACTACCCCCTTGTATGTATGTACCACGTTTTGTTTATCCGTTATCAGTTGACCGACACTTAGGTTGTTTCTACCTGTCAGCTAGTATAAACAATGCTGCTTTGAACAAGCGTGCAAGTTTTTCTATAGCCATGTTTTCATTTCCCTTGAGATATACCTAGGAGTGGAATTCCAGAGTCCAGTAGTAACCTTGTGTTTAACCTTTTGTAGAACTGCCAGACTCTTTTCCAAAGTGGCCGCACTACTTACATCCCCACCACAATGACCTACTTACATCCCCACCACAATGACCTACAAGGCTCCGGTTCCCCACATCCTTGTCAGCAGTTCTTATCCTTGCATGTGAATGTCCAGGTGTCCCAGCACCATTTGTTGAAATATAAATATTATTTAAAGATAAAATTTGGAAATCATTCCTAATCTGATCTGGGGGTATCCTTATGGAAAAGTTAAGATAATAAAGCCTTGTCTGCAAAGAACAAAAAAGATTTCTACTCAGTAATTAGAATACTGGATGCGAGGGGGACATCAATACCTAAAGCAACGTCCAGGATATTAGTACTTTTCAGCATCTCTGCCTTCTGACAGTGGGGCTCTCTCCGGCCTGTTCGCAGACCAGAACAGTTCTTTATGCTGTGTACAGCAGAAAAATAATCCATTGTAGGTCCGTGTGCTAAACACAACTGCTGTAAAGATAGAGCAGAGTACCGGGCTAGCAAGAAATTAAAAACTAACTCTGACTCGTCCATACACAATTTTGTTATTCTAGGTGAAACTGAAACAGTTTCACCTAGCCAATAGCTGGTAATATTTATTTAAGAGATATCGGTTAAGAAATGTTTTGATGTGTTTTAGCGAATTTACCAAAAACTCCTTTGTTCTCTAGGATAGCACTGAACCACAGGAGGCCAGCATCTCAGCCCTTCCGTGTTCCGTAGTTTCCATCTAGTCTTAATAGGGTTTTATGCTAATTATGTTGAGCATTATCACCAGTGCCTTGTAATGAATCAGAATAATTACATTTGTTATGTCTCTGGATATAAATAGTAAACGGTTGTATGAAAATTCTTTGGGATAGGGATAGCATGGTAGACTAGTGGATGGCCTGTGCATTTCCATTAAGATAAGAATTTTGGAGGTTTTCTGTGAAGTACCCGCCTGAAGAGAACACCAGAGAGTGTGTACACTTTGCGCCGCCTCCCCAGAGTCTGCTCTGAAGAACTAGAGCTGTAGCTTTTTCTGCAGCTGCTATACAAGTAACGGAATTTCCCCTCCCACTAGAAACTTTAAGAAGAGCTTATTTGCTGAGGTGAATTAAGCTAAAACTTTGTTAGCACCACCTGCTGGTTACTAGTATTTTTGTGTCTTTAAATTTCCATCTTGAGGCTCTTTGCACTGAATTTTACTAGATTTTAAGTAAAACTTCATCCTTTGACGCGTTGAGCCACTAAGAAATTTGTAAGGGAAAAGTTAGCTGCTAAGTTCAAAATTCTAAAACCCATGTGGCATCGCAGCTATATTTTAGACTAATTTTTCTACACCCCTATGTTTCCATATCAAAGGTGTCTGGCCAGAAGGATCCGATGGGACCGATATCAATGCCCTGGTGCGATCCCACAACAGGAAGGTGATCGCTGTTGCTGATGACTTCTGCAAAGTTCATCTGTTTCAGTATCCCTGCTCCAAAGCAAAGGTAAAGTCAGTTTAATAAAAACTAGTGTTGTAGGGCCTTTTGTCTGGGGATGTTTTTGTGTTGAGGAGGAGGAGAGAGGCGTAGAGTTACTCCTCGCTGTGGTGCCGAGGGCTCCAGGCCGAGAGCAGCACCCCCGTAAGGGCCCAGGCCAGCGCTGCTTGTTTACTCCTTTGTTAAGGTCCAGAAGACCGTTAGTGGAGACAGCTGGTGCTTTATTCATTTTTGGTTTACCAGTAATTTTTTAGCAGGTATTTAAATGTCTCCTAAACCCACGCAAATATTTTGTTACCGTACGATCAACATTACAAAGCTCCTGGAGCCATTTCCTAAATCACCTCCCGTCCTGCCCACCTAGTAAACTCTCCCCTTGCCATCTCAGCAGAATACTTAACTAACAGACTATTTATTACATTATTTTTTGAAATATATGGTCTGACTGTATAGATGTATGTCCAATTACTCTGTTTTGTTTCTCCCATAGAAATAAGTATTAAAAGGAAATTACTAGTAGCTCCGTTCCTCAGACGTGCTGCCTCTGGCTGTGATTTAAATTCCCTCCCTTACCTAGTGGCTTCCGTGGCTGTAAGCAGGCATGTAAAGAATGAGTTTAATTTTCCGGTCTGATTTGTTTCTTCCAGGCTCCCAGTCACAAGTACAGCGCCCACAGCAGCCACGTCACCAATGTCAGTTTTACTCATAATGACAGTCACCTGATTTCAACTGGTGGAAAAGATATGAGCATCATTCAGTGGAAACTTGTAGAAAAGTTATCTTTGCCTCAGAATGAGATTGTAGCTGATGGGACTCCAACCAAAGCCACCATCTCTTCCACTGAAAGTGTCACGCAGTCTGATGCTCCCTTACCACCTCCTTCCCAGCCCTTAAATGAGACAGCTGAAGAAGAAAGTAGAATAAGCAATTCTCCCACACTTCTGGAGAACAGCCTGGAACAGACTGTGGAGCCCAGTGAGGACCACATTGAGGAGCAGAGTGAAGGGGGCAGCGAAGACCTCGGTGAGCCTATATATGAGGAGCAGACGGAAGCCACTCTTACCGAGGACCGGCAGGACCCCTCACCCCTGACTTAACGGCAGGACCCCCGTGCGACTTTCTCTGCTCCTTCAGCTGCATGTCACCTTGTGCGAGAGTTCAGGTAACAGGCAGGGGAGTGATGGAGATCTGGGTTTCCACACTATCTGTTTTCAGTAGTCTTCCCTGCAGTCTCTCAGTGCCGCCCACCTAAAGGTTCAGTTTGGTATGCACTGAGAATTAACCAAACTTAATAGCAGGAAAGCCTGAAACATTGTCTCAGAAATTACCGTGTATGTAAGTGGTATGATGTAAATACTGGAAACAAAAACAGCAGTTGTATGGATTTAAAATAAACCCCTTGTTATCTGAACAAGTTTTCTTCAGGAACAACCAGAGGCATCACCGACACTGTTACTCATCTACTGGCTCAGACTGTGCTACTTTCCCCCCCACCCCGATGCAGAAAAATCAGAAGAAAAACAAAACCAAAAAAAAAGAAAAAGTGCTCTCACTGAGATATCCTCCCACCCCATATGTCTAGTGGAAATTTTTTAGTTAAAAACTTAAGTGCTGCCACGAGTAGTGGGGTTGCCTTGAGTCCCAGCGCCGTTTCCTTACCCGAGTGCTAGACGTGCTTGCCTCGTCTGCCGTCTGGTGCTGCCCTTTTCTAAGTCGCCATGAGGAATAGGCCCTTCGTTTCTTCTTGTGTGCAAATCTTTTCTCTTAGAACTAAGAAAGCAGTGGTTTGTTAAAGAGCTTTTAATGTATATTAAACCATTAATACTCAGAAATAATGGATTCCTCCAAGGATTCCTTTACTGGCCAAAGCATTTTTCAATGTTTGGCATTCAAGTGAATGGAAGAAGAAAAACCGCATGCCTATAAAACTAAACTGTAAGAATGATTTGGCTAATTTTAGCTTAGCCTTCCTCATAATTTGTTCCTTTGATAATAGAAATATAAATAAGTTTGAATTGGTGCTTGAAATCATCAGTTTAGTTGTAGTTTTTATACAGATTATATTGAGGGATAAGACTCTGAAAATTACAAATTCTTTTTTATGGAAGTATGAATAACAGTCGCAGTAATTTTTTATAAGTTGCATACTTAACAGACTTGCTATATATGGTAATTTTTCTCTGGTAGAGTTGCTGTAAGCCTTGCAGTTCTGATGTGGCTGTCTTCTGCTATTTTGGGCAATGCATGTATTATGCATTGGCTAGTTTTGTTTTTCGTCAGATGACTGTCTTTCTTAAGTACATGTTTCCTACTATAATAACTGACAAATATGCATTTCCTATATATTTGTTTATACATTGATTATAAAAAAAGTTGGATTTATTTTTTAACTTGCTGAATTTTTTTTGTTGTTAGATCATGTTTAGAAACCTTGAGTTCAGAAGTCTTAAGTATGCAAGTGTTTACGTGATTGTGCCATTCCAAAGTGCATCAGAACTGTCATTCCCTTCTAGTATCTTCTCAGGAGTAATACAAATCAGGTATCTCATCCATTTGGTAATGAATATACAAACTCCAGTGAACTCCCAAGGACACTCACATTTATATTCACATGCTGTATGTAAGGGTGCGGGTATGTGTGAAGGGGTGAGTGTAGACACTCTCTTTATGTGTATCTATTTAGGAAGATATACGCCACATTGAAAATACTCAGTGTATATCTCTATGTGTATATGTCCATGTATATCTCTTTCCTTTTGTTTACAGGTGTTCAAAAAAAAAAAAAACCTCAGAGTAGTTCTCTTCAAAAGAAGAGAGATAAGATTCCAAGCAATCCATCTTTTTTCAATATGTTCTATATATAATTTCCAGAGAGCATCAGTAAATATCAGGCCAGCCTGTGCTATTCCCTGCGAGAAAAATACTGAGATGAACAAGTAGTCCTAGAAGAAAAAGCATTTCTTTAAGCACCTGGGCAAAACAGCTCTCCATGATAAGCAGGGAGTTTATCTAGGGCCACCAGTCACCTCTGGAGTTGCTGTGTACAATGAGATTTATCATCGTGATACTCTTGGGTGGTAGTTTCAAAAGACACTACTAACGCGCAGAAAGCGTTCCAGCTCTCTCTTGCTGGCAACTACTGTTTAATGGTCGCCTAAATCTGTGATAATGGTCGCAAGTGGGTGAGATTATGAAATTGTAGATGTTTTTAGAAAAACTTGTGAATGAAAATGAATCCAAGTGTTTCATGTGAAGATGTTGAGCCATTTCTATCATGCATTCCTGTCTCATGGCAGAAAATTTTGAAGATTATAAAATAAAATGATCAAAACGTTTCAGGCGTCTTGACTCTTAGTTTATACTGCTCGTTTCCATGACTGTCCCGTTATCAAAAGACGCGGCAGTTAGTCAGCTGATTGCTGCCCCTGGAGATACCCCTGTTCTGGGCAGAACCAGCTCCACCTCATAATGTTAGAGGAAATGACTTCTGATTATGCCTCCACTTACCAGGGGAATAGCTTCATTTTAATTTATTTCATGTCTACACTTTTTCTAATGTTTAACATTAGATAAGCCTGGTGATCCGGGTTACCTGCCAGCCCCATCGCCGCCTCCCCGCGGTCTGCCTATGAAAACTGCCGGCCTCCTCTCTCCCGTGCTGCCTAGGGACACATCCTCTGCGCCACAACCATACAGTGGCTGCTACAAATTCTTTCTGAAAAATCAGGTTGGAAGCATTGCATACCTTAGTTTTAAAAGCATGGAAATGATGAGGTTTTCATCATTACCTGATTCTTCGTGAGTGTGAATATGTATTCCCAGCCACTCCAATATACGAACCCCTGAGACACTGCCCTGGGGCAGGAATTAATCTTCTACCAATTTGGAGACAAAATGGCTTGACAGGTATCAGAACAAACTCACTGAACAATGTGATTTTTCCCCTCAATACAAAGAGGAGGGAGAGCCATAAAAGGGAAATGAGGAAATTGATTTTAAACACACTGATGTGTTGGTCTAACTTCTAGAAGGAACTGGGTTTCCAGCTTCAAGCTAGAACTGAAATGGAGTTTAAGAATATGTTTTTAGGACAAGGATGACCAGCTTGACGAGCAGTTAGGTAGGACCTGGATCAAGAAGTGCAGCCGGAGAGAAGCACCTGTGTGGCCAAGCGGGCCTCCACCACCCGGGGCTGGCGGGGCGTTACCTGTAGGCAAGGGGATGGAGATTTAGCAGGTGGCCCGTGTTCCTTTACTTAGGTAACAGGGGGCCATGTTTTGTAACATCAGAGCTTGTGCTTCTGCCACTCCTACTAGGAGAAAGACGTGAGGAATGTGCACAGGGGAGAAAGGGACAGAGGATCTCAAGCAGGCTTCATGCCCAGGGCAGAGCCCGACACAAGGCCCGATCTCAGGACTCCAAGATCATGCCTGAGCCAAAATCAAGAATTAGGTGCTTAACCGGCTGAGCCCGGCAGGTGCCCTAAGAAGCACATCCTTTAGAAACGGGAGGAGGAGGAAAAAATGAGGGTCCTAGAAGAAGAAAAAGATGTTTGATTTGAAGAAAAAAACAAAAACTAAAACTCTTTGACCGAGTTTTAGTTGAAAGGAGTGCAGCTGAAACTATAACCAAAGGCAGTATTATGCTTCCAGAAAAATCTCAAGGAAAAATGTTGCAAGCAACAGTAGTAGCTGTTGGAGCCGGCTCTGAAGGAAAGGGTGGAGAGATTCAACCAGTTAGTGTGAGGGTTGGAGATAAAGTTCTTCTCCCAGAATATGGAGGCACCAAAGTAGTTCTAGATGACAAGGATTATTTCTTAGAGATGGTGACATTCTCGGAAAGTATGTGGACTGAGATCGTTATTAAAATGGCATAAAGTGAAGCTGCCCATTCCAGTGAAGTTGTGAGATCTTTCATCATGTAAATAATTTTTTCCCTATCTCCTGGAAAGGAGATAGGGAAGCAGGAAGGCCTGTGTCCCCCATCTTCGCTCCAGGAGGGGTGGGGGAAGCTGCTGCCCACAGTGATGCTGCACATCAGTCCCCAGCACAGAAGCCAGGCCTCGCTGGAAAGGCCTCCTCTGCCTGGGCCCCAGGACTGCAGTCCTCAAGGACCATAGAAAGGGCTCCAGGCCTTTTTACCAAAAAATGGCTGTAACCTTTTGTAAAGAGGCGCTCTTGCTGTCCTCACAGGGTCTCAGGTCATGTTAAATGTTCTGTGCTAATTGGTTTACCTTCTCCAGAGAAAACCTGAATTTCTACTTGACACTCATTAATAAGTCCCTACAGTAACCTTTAATGCTCTAATATAAAGAAGGCAAAAGAATAAAGAGAAATAATCCTGAACGGAAAAAAAAATTTTTTTCACTGACTCCTCTGGAAATGTCAGCCTGTTTCATTTCTGCGTCCATGGGTGACATCCTCAGGAGACCATGGCTTCCTGAACTGAAGACGCTTCTGCTGGGCCAATCCAGCAGTCTGGCAGAGAAACTGACTGGTACCACTTCTGGACATGGACAAAAACATGAAGAGATGGGCGAAAACAAAACACGAGGGCTCCATGGCTAAAACGGGGCACCCCCCACACATCTGACCGCCATTCACCAGTAAGAGCCAACCCTGTGACCCAGGCTTTCTGTGTGCGAACCGAGTCGGTTCTTCCAGCAACCCTACATTTGAGTCTCTCCATTTTACACACAAGCAACTCGAACAGAGAAGTCGGGTCACACTACTAGCAAGTGGCTGAGCCGAGACTGGAAGCCAGATCCTCCTGCCCCCCGAGTCCCTGCGCTGCCCCCGCGCCCTGCTGCTGCTGCACCACAGAGGAATCGCTCTGTGGCTCCTAATGCGAAGAGTGAGCTAGGTTACACGAATCGCCAGCACCGAAGAGCAGCGTAAGGAAAAGCTACAAAGCGATTCAACTTGGAAAAGGCAGCACTTGGCTCTGGACAGAGGCATAAAGCTGAAGGGACCCTCCTCACACACAAGCCCTCTCTCCTGCCACCCCCAAAACCAGAGCGCAGGGCTGAGAAGCTTTCAGGCTCGAGTGTCCTCAGTCCCTAATGTTCAGTGTAAACCCATTTGTGTGGAGACGCTGCTCCCTTGCTGCTCGCTCCCTCGTTTTCCAACCTTTGGGCAATTACACTGAAAACAAAGCATAGCAACTTCTGTCATTAGCCAAGTGCATTCTCCCCTTTGTCCTCATCCCTGTCCCGCACTCCTCACCACAAGCCTGGAGGCTCTGCCAGCCCCGGGCCCTGCCACGGGGCTTTGATCTCGATGTAAACACGTGGTCCTGAAAATGGGTTTTCCTTGGAGACAGAGATGAATACACATAATGACAGTGCTGATGGCTGAACATCTCAGTGGGATCACACCGAACTGGCTCGAGGTAGGTTCAACTCCTGGCAGAGTTCACTTTCACCAGATCTCACTAAAGGAACAGAACACAAACGGGCGTGGGGGGCAGAAGAAACGGCCTCGGGTAGGGAAAACGTTTTCAGTAAAAAGCAAAGCCTTCCTGCCTGGTCATCCTGTTTCATTCTTGATGTTCAGGAGCCGGCAAGCCACAGTGCGTCCTGGGAGAGTGTTCTGGAGGCCGCCTCTGCGCTGTGATGCCCATTTCGCCCCAGCTCGGCGGGGCTGACTTGGAAACCTGGTTGGAAGCGGGAAAACCAGAGGCTGCCATGCTCTTACCATGTCAACTGCAGAACACTAGTTCTGTTCACAGAACTGTAGTCGGGGGTCCTGAGAAGGCAGGTCCTCTTCCTTCTATAGACTCCACAATCTCTCGACAACTATGTACTGTGCTGCCAGCACCTTCCACGCGGTAGCCACTTTGACTCCTGGGGCACGTGTACGGGACTAGGTCCAAAGGAGCCGTCCACACCACAGGTGTATGTTAGTAGGCTGCCTCGGAAGGTTGTAAAGAGAGGCCTTGTATGCTCTAGAACTGGTATATGGCAAAGTCAGCTTCCCCCCAAAATTAGAGAGCGAACTGTGAATTCTAAGTAATACAGAATTCGAAATGTGAAAAGTAAATATCCTTACTGAGGAATCTTGGATTGGTCATCTATGAAAACCACCCAAACATTGCTTAAATTCTATAATAACATCCAAAAGGTTACATTTTGATATTTAATAAATAATGATGTAGAACCCCTACAACGGAACAGTGAATGAAAAGAAGTTTTCATTGACACATGAAAATTCAGAGGGAACATAAGGGCATTCATTATGCAAAGTGAAAAAAAGCCAATCTTCAATGCTTACCGTATTTCTCTGTTTATATAACATTCTTGAAATGACCAAACCATAGAGTACAGATTAGCGATTGCCAGAGAGGGACAGAAGGGGGGAGCTCTGCGGGGATAAACAGTCTGCAGGCATATTGGTGATGTGGGAAACAGAGGCAGAAAAGTTATTAAATTTCCTTACTACCTAGAGCCCACTGACAAGTCCTTGTAATAGGCAGAGCGACATTTTTCCAGGGACTCAACTGCCTCCACCTTAATACTTTGTAAAGGGCAAAAGGCAATCCTAGCGTGACCCCCACCCCTCAACCAGGATCCTATAAGTCTACTTTAACATATAAAAATTCCTTTGGAAACTTCCTTTATCTCTAAACCCTCCAAGATATGTACTGACAATCATCCCCAAGCATATGGCCTACCGATACACATCTGAAGGATCTCATGACTTAAGGTTTTATTAGATGGTAATAAACGACCTTTTCCCAACAACAGCTAGTCCCTCAAGGTCCTGGAAACCTTGCTTCCAAAATTCTTTAGAGACTCTGATGCTCTCCCTGACCCCCTCCCAACTTGCAAGTATATAATGGGCCACTCCTCACAACCCCAGGGGGCAGCAGCAGTTTTTTCTGCCCATGGGTCCTGTTTTAATAAACCACCATTTTGTACTAAAGACGTCTCAAGAATTCTTCTTGGTGGTCAGCTCCGGACTCTACACCACTGAACCTCACTTATATTCCAAAACTTCATCATTGGTGGGGATGGTGATCACACAAATCTTATACATGGGTTTCAATTCACAGAATGACACACTTGCACATACATTAACACATACAACACTGGTGCAGACTGCACAAGGCCTGCAGTGTGGGTCTCGGTGAGTGTACATTATTTCAGACCTCACCATCAGGGGAAACAGAGAAGGGCTCACCGGATTATGTACTATGCTGGAAACCTCCTGTGAATCTATTTCAAAATACAAACTTTAAAATGATGTAGGAACTTGACCTTCCCTTTATGCTCTTAAAGGGAATGTGGAAAAGGAAATGGGCCTTAATACAATTTTTCATAAAATTTCTGACCTTGTGCACTTGAGGTGGCCCACCTACATGTCAAGTAGAACCTTGCTGCTTATCAAACAGTGCTCTCCACAGCCGGCGCCGCCCTCTGCTTTGCAGGTCTGTAGAATTCTGAGCTCCGTGGGCGTGAAGGGACCCCAGACCAGGCGAAGACGCTGGCCAGAGGACCGGTTGTAACGCTCCGCATCTGGGAGAGCAGGGACAAGAGCCAACCTGAGGCTTCACCTGCTGCCGCGCCCCTCCAGTGATGTGGGAAAATGGCCCTCGGGGTTCCCCACCCCCCCTTGGCTGGGCCATTCTGCAGCCCCTGCCTCCTCCTTGTTTCTGGCTGGCTTTGCTTCCAACTGGTTTGGAAACTTCCTTTCTTGGAAACTCTCCTGAAGCCACCACTGCTGCCCGCCCTCGGGCGCTGGGGCTGAAACCGTCCCTATGCAGAAGTAATAACATGACAAGAGAAAGAATTCGCTGCAGAACGGAGATGAGGGTATCAGACCTGCTCCCAGGAGAGGGACAGGCCCCCGGCTTCCTCGGCAAAATCCATTTTCACGTGGCCTATTTGCTGCCCACGAATACCTCATCGCCAGAATCATTAGCAGGAATGTTTGCCAGGCTCTGACATTTCCATTTAGAAGATGAATTCATTCTGAGCTGAGTCAAGAATCCCCCTCGCTCCTGGAAGAATGTGTTAAGACTCAGCCCTCACGGGACCCTGGAGCGTGGAGAAGAGCCAGTCCGGTTCCCAAGGCGCACCGGGGCAGCTCTTCCTTTGGGGCAAGGAAGGAATTTGAAAAAGAAAAAAAAAAAAAAAAGCTGGGCCAAGAAAGCCATTTTTCACCGTGGGCTCAGTGAGTGTAGGTACTTCCGCGCCGCCCCCCAAGGCCCCGCCTCCCGGCCTTGCCAACCCCGGGGGTGGGGGTTGGGTGGGGTTGGGGGTGGGGGAGCACCCGGCCGAGCTCGGGCTCCGCCCCTACCTGCTGGGGAGGCCCCGCACTCCCAGAGCCGGACTGCGAGCTGCAAGGGAGCGACAGCAGCTGAGCCAGCGCCTGGCACAGGAAGGCCGTCCTCTCGGGAGGGCGAGCTGGAGCTGCCACCAGAACAGTGTCTGCCCTGGAAGCGACGAGCGGCGCGACAGACTGGCTGGGAAGCCGGGCGAGCCCGCAGATGGCTCGGGTAATGAAGCCGCCACCGAGGGCCGCCGCGGCTCAAGTGGTTTCTATGGGAAACCCACACATTAAAATAGAAGAAAGTCCTTTTAGATTAAACCACAGTCATTCATCACCTTTTTAATTAAGCAGTATCAAATTTAAACACGGGGATCTGTCGGGGAGGGCAGTCGGGAAAGCACGGACGCCCGGCGGGAGCCGCGGACCGAGCACGGGACATTTCTCGGGAAGGGCTTTGACCCGACGGTCTTCACCCCTCGCTGCTCTGAGTCCGCGTCGGGCTCTGTTCCACGCCACTCCTTCCCCAGCCCTAGGGACACACACAGGTGGACGCAGGACGGACACGGCAGGCCCGTGCCACGTGGCGGAGCCGGCCCGCGCGGGGCCACCCGGCCATCATCCTCCCCGGGGTACGTGCCTTCTGCTGCCACCGGGGGCTGCGGGCGCCTCCCTCCCTCCCTCCGCCTTCCCTCCCGGGGGCGGGAGAACACGCCCGCCAAACACGTGCGGCTCTGGTACCGTGAGGACTTGGAGCCGCGAGCGAGCGGCGGACACAGGGAGAGCCTTCCCGAAGTCCCGATCTGCCCACAGACCCAGCCCGGCGAGCGGCGGCAGCCGGATTCCCAGAAATGGACGCCACATTGACAAACTTGGTCACCAACTGTCCGACCTCCCATCTGTTCCTCTAAGGGCCCCTTCGTCTTCCCTAAAAGTCATTTACTCTCCCCGACGGCTTTCGTTCCTCTCCCCTTTCCCTGCTGAGAGGTACTGAGGCCTGAACTCCAAGCTACCTCAGGGAGGGACTCCCTGCCCCCTGGGCATCTCCAGTGTATCCAGGAGGTAAACACTTTGTTTTAATCTCTTTTATTTCAGGGGTCTCAGCCAAGAAGTCAGGAGAATGGAAAAAATTATTTTTCCTTCCCTCTACATCCGTCTTCCTTCCTTTTTTTAAAGCGTGGTTAGGTGGGGAGCCTGGCTGGTGCAGTAGCTTAAGCTCCATTTCCTCTCAGGTCATGATCTTGGGGTTGAGATCGAGCCCCACATTGGGCTCTGTGCTGGGCATGGAGCCTGCTTAAGATTCTCCCTCTTGGGGCACCTGGGTGGCTCAGTTGTTAGGCCTCTGCCTTCAGCTCAGGTCATGATCCCAGAGTCCTGGGATCGAGCCCCACATCAGGCTCCCTGCTTGGCAGGAAACCTGCTTCTCCCTCTCCCATTCATCCTGCTTGTGTTCCCTCTCTGTGTTTCTCTGTCAAATAAATAAATAAAATCTTTAAAAAAAAAAAAAAAGATTCTCCCTCTCCCTCTGCCCACCTCCCCCCACCTGCAGCACAGAGCACAAACCTTAGTGTATCCATACTCATGCACACGTACGTACAACCACCCAGATGAAGACCTGGAACATTCCCAACACTCGGGAGTCAGCCTTGTGACCCCTCCTCCTGTCAGGACCCCCTGACAAGGGTAACCCCTACTCTGACCCGTCACCATGGATTGGTTCTGCCTGGTTTTGACTTTTACACACACGGACTGATAGGGCATGTTCCGTTGTCCGGCTTCCCCACAGAACATTGTGCCCCCCTGGCCCTACCGCCCCACAAGCCATCATAGGCTCCTCCCTCCCCCCCACTCTGGAGATAGGGGTGTTCCCCCTCCGGTCTCCTCACCGCCCCACGCCCCCTAGCGGAGGCGCGGACACTATGCTTTCCACTGCTCCCAATGCCTGCTCACTCTCCAAGTTCAACGTCCAGACCCAGCTCCCTACCAGAATTTTTGCCTAGAGGCCTCACCAACAATCCATTTCTCCCCAGCAAAACATGCCCCGCTCTGTTTACCCCCAGTCTTGTACCTTCACTCACCCCGAGTCGTCACTGGAGTCACACACACACAGGTTGTTCATGACCTGGCCTGAACCTCCCTCTTCAGAGTCCGGCCATTCCTCTCCCACCAGGGCGCACATCCAGGGTGCTCTCCCTCAGGCCAAACGTCCTTCCCCACCGTGTTCTCTGGAAGGACCTCAGCGCACACCATGAATTTCAACAATGCTCCCTCCCCTCGCCCCCCTGGGCCCTGGCTCTGCCTCTAGCCGGTTCTGTTCCTCTCTGGCTGCGCCCATCATCCTGTGGGCCCTGGGGGCCAGAGACAAGGTCACCTCTCTCTGGTCTCTACTGCCCAACACAGCATCTGGCACAGAGCGATTAGAGAACAGTCACTGGCGGTGAAGATGGGACAAGTCCCCCGTCTGACAGGGAAACAGGGTGCCTATTCTCAGATAAATCCAGATCTGCTCACAAATAGCCGTGTGAGAAAGAACAAGACACCTGATGGGCCATAAGGTTAAGAACGTAAAACTCAGGGGCACCTGGGTGGCTCAGTCAGTTAAGTATCTGCCTTTGGCTCAGGTCAGGATCCCAGAGTCCTGGGATCGAGTCCCAAGTCAGGCTCCCTACTCAGTGGGGAGCCTGCTTCTCCCCCTGCCTGCCCCTCCCTCTGCTTGTGCACGCTCTCTCAAAAAATAAAATCTTAAAAAACATAACAAAACACATAAAACTCAACGAAGAGCCGGATACAGCTCAGCAGTGGCCAGCAGCACCAAGAAACCACAGGCCCGAGCAGCTGTTGGCTACGAAGCCCAAGGCATGACTGTCCTCACAAGTGGAGTCAGGATGTCGCCTGTCTTTAATGGTACACCTTCCCCTCCCGACCCGCAAGCCCTCCCGAGAAGACTTCCCCAAGGCCTGCCCAAGCTGGCCCAGGCTGGACGGGCTACCTCACCATTCCTTAACTTTGGCTCCCACCACCCTGGGACACATTTCTACAAGTTACACCACTCAACGCAGCCCCAACAGTGGAGACTTACCCCAGCCCTCGGCTGCCGCCGCGGCCTGCCTCCCCGGGCCCAATCCTTCCCAATGTTCGGTCAGTAGATCCTGACTGAAGGAGGGATGGGCAGACACAAAGTTACACACCAATTTTCCAAATGACCGTTTCTTCAAGAGGACATAATTCCAGAGGAGAAAAGGGACCAGACACCAAG
Source organism: Procyon lotor (assembly GCA_028646535.1). Classification (NCBI taxonomy): domain Eukaryota; kingdom Metazoa; phylum Chordata; class Mammalia; order Carnivora; family Procyonidae; genus Procyon; species Procyon lotor. The sequence continues at coordinate 88,528,253 of CM053610.1, read as the reverse complement.
TATAAACAAAGGCACTTCTGTGTGACTCGACTCTAATTAGAATGACAACTAATTGAAAGCAATTTAATGTTGGTTCATGAAAGGTTAATGGAATTCATGTTTTGGAGATGCCAAATGCAATACAGACTTAGCCAGAAACACAAATCTAACCTTTATTCTCTTTAATTATTAGGTCAGAATAATTTCCTGGGAGCAGGTTTAGTCTCTGGATGGCTTTAATTAAACACCAGTGAACTTTGAAGTTGACATCTACTCATCCGGCTGCAACTCAATTTTCAAATTAATCTGCTAACACGGAGGTTTTGTGGCCTAAGCAGGGGAGAGCTGGGGGGTGGCAGTTGAGTAGGAGATGGGCTTGGAGCCCGACGGGTATTAACCAATTCTGGAACTTCCTCCATCTTTCCCCCACCCTCTCCAGTGGCAAGGCAATTCCAGGGCCTAAGGAAAGAGGCTCCGGCTGAGCTTAGCGACCAAGCCGCCTCCTTCCTTGGCTCTTCCCACCAATACTGGAGACAGCAGACCCCTGTGCAAGGTGCGCCCCCCCGCCACCTCTGCCTCCTGCCGTCTGCCCACACTGCCCCACTCCGGAGACGTGCTGAGACCGGAGCCCTGGTGTGGCCCTCCTGTAGGCAGGGGCCCTCAGGAAATGCTCCTATCACCTAGCTGGCTACCTCACTTCAGCCTGGCCCCAGCCTCAACCTCCCTGATTCCGTCAGTTGTCCTTCATCACCAGGCCCAAGCCCTTTTACACTGCCGACTGGGAGGCGACCCCACGGCTTGCCACAGCCCAGGCAGCATCAGCGGACTTGCACCAAAATGTGGTATTTACATTTGGCTGGTATGGCTTGTGCTTGTTGAGCAGTGGAAAGGGCCAGGGCCATGAGGTATACTCATGTGACTGTGACAAAGCTCAAGGTCATGGACAAGGGAAGGCATGATGTCCCAGGAGGGCTTTGTCAGAACTTGAGGAGGAAAAAATGTATAAATGTATTCAGTGGAATATAAATACCACTGCAATTTAGACATCTACCTTCATCTAGTTAAAAATACAAATGTCTACGAAACAGAAATTTCTCCTTGAACGTGTACGGATTTCCATTTCACTTTTCCACCAAAACTTTTACCCGCACCCCCCCCAAAATTTTATTTAAGATTTGTTAGAGAAAGAGAACACAAGCAGGGAGAGATACAGGCAGAGCAGGCAGAGGGAGAAGCAGGCTCCCTGTTGAGCAAGGAGCCGGGTGCAGGATGGGATCATGACCTGAGCTGAAGACAGACACTTAACCAACTGAGCAACCCAGGTGTCACCCAAACTTTATCTTAATATATTTTTAGGCTTGAAAGTCTTATTGATCATACTTATAATTCTCTGCAACATATTAAAATTTAATTTTGGTTAAATTTCCTGTGACCATAAGATCAAAGTGTTAAAAATATTTTATTCTGGATTAACGCTATTATAATTACTGTTAGCACAAATCTGACCAAAATGACAGAATATAAATATCAATAACTATTACAGAGGAGCAAAGTTTTACTGGAAATGCATCATGGGGCACCTGGGTGGCCCGGTCAGTTAAGCGTCTTTTTTTTTTTTTTAACATTTTATTTATTTATTTATTTATTTATTTCACAGAGAGGAGAGAGCTCATAAGCAGGCAGAGAGGCAGGCAGAGAGAGGGGGGAAGCAGGCTCCCTGCTGAGCAGAGAGCCCGATGTGGGGCTCAATCCCAGGACCCTGAGATCATGACCTGAGCCGAAGGCAGAGGCTTTAACCCACTGAGCCACCCAGGCGCCCCAAGCGTCTGACTCTTGATTTTGGCTCAGGTCAGGATCTCAGGGTCATGAGATGGAGCCCCCGTCAGGCTTTGTGCTGGGTGTGGAGCCTGCTTGGGATTCTCTCTCCCACTCCACCCCCCAAACAAAATTTTTTTTGGAAAAAGAAAAAAATGCATCCTGATGGGGGAAGGGGGCTGGCTCACACTTGCACGGCTGGGCCTGCATACCGTCACAGTAAGACTGCCGCAGCACCAATCCCTTCCAGTTTTGCGGTAGCAACATCTCTGAATTCTTACCTCCTGCGTTACACACCAAAAGCTACACACTCATCTATTATCCAAATTATTCTCAACGATCAACTGAACTCAATTGGTTCCTCCTTCAATTCTGTTAAAGGCAAGGACCCAGGAGACTTGTAACTTGCAAAAGGATCTGCTACCCAGTCTTTGGAATCACATTCAACACCACCAATACTTGCAATTATCCCCATGGCACCCCGAGATAGTTTCTATGCTCCAGGACAACACGGGGTGGTCTGACCACATGGGTGAGGGGTTTGCTGTCCTTTTGAAGAGTGGAAAAAGATGATAAGGGAGCCCTTGAGCCAGCTGTGTTCCCAGCTCTACTTCAGAAGGCTTCCTACCCCCAGGGGTACATGGGTCCAGAAGGACGTTGTACAGTCTAACTATATCGCCGGAAGGCAGAGAGGAGAGGTGAATGTCCCTCTGGTGACAGCATTTTGTCCAGCCAGCACTGACAAGGCGGATAGGCAATCCCTTTCTGAGTAAACCACCCACCTGACAGAGGTTCAAGGAGCCCTAGCTCAGAGTACACGAAAAGGCCTGAAGCTATCATTTAACATCCAAGAACATAACCTGTGCTCCTTCTCCACATCTGCCCCCAAAGCCCCAAACAGCCCAATGAGGGACATCTGACCCAAAAGGAGCCAAGGATATTCTCTCTTCTGAAATTTGAGGCTGGTTTCCGGTGACTCAACAACCATTTCCTACCATGTGCAATGAGAACCAGAGAATGACACAGCTGCACAGCCAAAGGGTGACAGCAAGGTCAACCACCTTGGTCCCAAAAGTAAGTCCTGTGAGGTCCAGCTCCACTTGGGTCCTGGAAAACCCTCCTTCTGCACCAGCTGGTTCTAACACACGCGTGGGACTTGCGATGGGAAGAGGTGTGGCTCACGCCAGGGTCAGCAGAGACCACTCCTGATGAAGTGAGCCGCATGGACCAGTGACACCGACAGCATTACCAAGCAGCAACTGGACACAAGTGGCAAAGAACATGACTAGACAGTTCCCAAAAAAGGAAAAGAAGAAAACCTTAAAATGAAAGGATTTTAAAAATTTTAAATAAATATTAAATAAGATATTCAACATCACTAATTACAGTAGAAAGATAATTTTTTAAAAAAGATTTTGTGAGAGAGAGAGAGAGAGAGCAGGGCAAGAGGAGAGAGAGAGAAGCAGCCTCCCCCACTGAGCAGGGAGCCCAATTTGTGGCTTGATCCCAAGACTTTGAGATCATGACCTGAGCCAAAGGCAGATGGTTAACCAACTGAGCCACCCAGGCATCCCTAGAAAGACAACTGAGACCAGAGAAATGTTATCATTTACCAGATTGGAAAAGATAAAAAAGTCTGACAGAGCATTCTGCTGGCAAAAGGGAAGAGGAACAGGCACCCTCATCACAGCTAAGGAGGAACGCACACTGGCACCATCTCCATTCGTGAGGACCAGCTATCAAAACTAGAAACACATTCCCTTTGCCTTATAAGTGTCACTTCTAGAAATTATCCTACAAATACATTGAACAACATGCAAGATAACATGGAAAGATCATATATGAAAGTGGTGCTTATAAAAGCAAAAAATTTAAGACTAAATACCCATCAAAAGGAGACTAAATTATTCTTAAATTCTGGTGTATTCATAAGATGGGAGTATAATTCAGAAAAACGAGGCAGAGAACAATCTCTAAACTATGACTGACGGTAGGGGAATGTATAGTACCATTTAGGCAAAAATAAAATAAGCAGAGAAGGAAAATGCATGCATATATGAAACAACACATCTGAAAATAAAGAGAAGAAACTAGGGTAAAGGAAAACAAGGTAAGCACAGAAAGCATCTTACATGCCAGAGAGTTAAAAAATACTCAAAGACTGACGGGGCGCGTGAACAAGACACGGAGGACAAATTTGTGGTGCACTGAGGCACCGAATAATGACAGAGATGGTGATTACACTGAATGAGGAAATCACACTTAAAACTTCTGAAAGGGGAGAGGAAAGCTCATCTTCACAGGGAAATGTCGACAATGTAGGAGGAATGATAGAATAGAGAATCACGTTTTTACAACCACCTTAGTAATAAATGCTTCAGTCAAGAATCACCAATGACTACTACACTGTGTATAAAACTACTGATGATAGGATGTTCCTGGGCTCAAATACCACCCCACAGATTACTAATTAATTACAAAGGGAAAGAGTATCTCATAAGGGAGAAATCTGGCAGACAACAGCTGAATAAAGCTATCCTAGCTTCAAATTGCCAATAATAGGACAAATAATAAGGACACCACATCATATATGAAGAATTCATGACAAAAATGTTTAACCTCAATCCAATCATAAGGAGACAGTAAGACAAACCCAAGTTGAAGGATGTTCTGCAAAACACTGCCCTGAACTCTTCAAACTCTTCAGTGAAGGACGCTGGGGACTGTTCTGGATAAAAAAGGCTAACGGGATACAGCAATGAAATGTAACATTTGATCCTTGAGTGGCTTCTGGACCTAAAACTAAAACAAAAGTCAGTTAGCATTGCTGGCAGGAATGTAAAATGGTAAAGCTGATTTGGAAAATCTGGCAATTCCTCAAGAAATTAAACTACATGACCCAGCAATTCTAGGTACGTACCCAAGAGAAGTGAAAACACAGGCCCATTCAAAAACTTGCACACCTATGTCCATTGAAGCATTAATAGCATATTCATAATCAAAAAGTGGAAATAACCCACATGTCCATCAACTGATGAGGATAAACAAAATGTGGCCTATCGATACGACGAAATATTATTCAGCCATAAAAAGGAATGAAGTATTGACACAGGCTACAACATGGCTGAACCTCAAATTCATCACAGAGAGAAGCCAATCACAGAAGATCACATGTCAAATCATATTTACATGGAATATGCAGATAAGACAAATCTAGAAGGACAGAAAATAGATCAATGGTTGCTAAGGCTAGTAGGGGGGGTGGGGAAAGGGAAATGACTTAACAGGGACAGGACCTTCTCTTAGGGTAAGGAAATGTTTTAAAATTCATTGTACCGATGGCTGCACAACTCTGTATATAGTAAAAAACCACTGAATTATACACTTTAAATAGGTGAATTGTAGGGGCACCTGGGTGGCTCAGTCAGTTGAACGCCCAACTTTTGATTTCAGCTCGGGTCATTACCTCAGGGTGGTGAGATCGAGCCCCCAGTGGGGCTCTGCACTCAGCAGGGAGTCTGCTCGAGATTCTGTCTTCCTCCCTCACCCATGCATACGCACTCTCCCTAAAATAATCTTTAAAAAAGTAAAATAGGTGAACTGTATGGTATGTGAATTATATTACAATGAAAGCTATTATTTTTTAAAAACACAACTATCAAGGACACATCATTGGGATGCCTGGGGAAATTTAAATATAGAATATATATTAAATAGTAGTATTATCATCAATGTTAAATGGAGTGTGACCACTGTGTTATGGTTACAAAGGGAAAGGTCCTTATTCTTAAGGTACTGCCGAAAAGTATTTATGGCTGAATTATCATTTCCGTAGCTCAATCTTAATTGATGCAGCAAAGAACAAACGTGTGTTTGCACACATTCATTGTACGTGCCTGCACTTGTGAGAACAAGAAAACGCGAAGGTAACAAGATTCTGCTCAGTGAAGGATATACAGGTGTGTGCTGTACCACTCTTAGAGTCCTTCTGTAGTCTGAAGTTTCTCAAAATAAAAACTTGGAGGAAATACCAGAGAAGAATAAAGTTTAGATTTGTACAGACAAGGGCCTGCTAACCTGTGAGGAGGCTGCTGGGTGTTGATTTTATCCTCAGTAAAAGGTCACTGTTCCTTGCTATGTCAAGATGCAGACTACCCCTTTATATAAAAATACAATCCCACCTTTTCTCAGCATTCATAGAGCGTCCGTGAAGTCTACTGATTGTGACAGTACAGGAAATTAATGTCTAAATGAACTGTGTGCTACAGGCACATTTCACTAAGGGCAGGCTGGTTTCTTATAAGGAACCATATGGTAATCATCAATATGCCATTAGCCTATTACTTGATTTTGAGGAACCATTTTGTAAAGATTATCTGGTGCCTAATTAAAAAGAAAGAAATGAGACTCAGGTTTAAGACGCCTCTGGTATTCTGAAAGGTCATTCAAAAGGACTTCAAAACAGATTTTTCATTCATGTATTTATTCCACAATCAAAATAAATCATAATTTAAAGCCATAACATTCTGAAAAGGTAGAGGAGACTTTGTGTCACAGCTGCATTAATAAAACACATTGGTCTAAAGTGCAACACAAACAGGTGTTTTCTGTTCCCAAGGTGGAATAAATACATAACAATTACACATAAAATTTCACTGAAGATCT
>CM053610.1:88496883-88521294 GCA_028646535.1 Procyon lotor | reverse complement strand
TTTTTCATTCATGTATTTATTCCACAATCAAAATAAATCATAATTTAAAGCCATAACATTCTGAAAAGGTAGAGGAGACTTTGTGTCACAGCTGCATTAATAAAACACATTGGTCTAAAGTGCAACACAAACAGGTGTTTTCTGTTCCCAAGGTGGAATAAATACATAACAATTACACATAAAATTTCACTGAAGATCTGAGATGAGGCAAATAACCCTTGGAAACAAACTGTCCGATGAACAGAGGCGGGCTGCTAATCATTTTTAACATTTTACTACAAAAAGGAAAAGCTCCCAAGTTGTCTACTAACGCAAACCCCCATCTCATGCTCCTGGACTTGGTTTCTTTCTTCCTCAATCACATCCAAATCCAGAAAGGCCTCTGCACCCCATGCTCAAAAACACCACTGTGAGTCCCCAAGGACCTCAGCACAGACTGCTGTCAATGAGCCTGTGTGCAGCCGTCTTCTAGAACCTCCAGGGAAATCAGGAGCCCAAGGAGCAACAGCATTTCTTTAAACAATGGTTTTAACTGTCCGACAAGCTCTGACGGACCATGTGCATTTCATAAACAAACCAAAATATTGCCTTAATATCTTCCTATTTCTCTGGGAAAATGTTAAGTAAACCATTCAAGTAAAAAAGAAAATGTTTACAGGGAAGTGAAAAATGAAAATTCAAAGGGTTTATGCCAAAAAGCGAACCAGTCCTCTGCAGCTAACTCATTTGTTTCTGGGCTGCGAAGCCATGTAGAGAGCAATCAGGCAGTAGACGGTGCCCCCCAGCGTCAGCGCCATGGTGGTCCGGTAAAGCATTTGGTCAGGCAGCCCTCGTTTCAGGTGGATGGGCACACCGTCAGATTTCTAGAAAGCAAGAATCATCAAGGACATGGTTAATAATAAAAAGATTGTACAGTTTAGGCTACTAAAGAACAAATGTCTCTACTTTATAACGAATCCATCAACGCACCGCAGTGGAAAAAGCCCTACTCCGTTGGAATGCAGACAGAAAGAGCGGTACACGTTTTCTTATAAACGCAGCTACAGCCTGTAAGGCCAAAGCCATTCTCCAAAATGGAGCCTCAGGAACACGCATGCAACAAATTCCAGGTTTCTGAGAAATTTACAATATCTTAATTAGGAAAGCAGCACTGGTGGATTTCTTTTAAAGGCAAAGGTAATCCACAGCTAAAAGACCGCAGGCACAAGAAATGCCCTACATTTAGTTTGACTTCTGATCATTAGTCAGTGATGTCTGAGCACACCAGGTCAATTAATAGGCTCTAGTCCATTTTGTATTCAGCTTCTTTCCAGTAAGCTGTTAAACCCTTGTTTAAAAAAGAGACTCCTGGGGCGCCTGGGTGGCTCAGTCATTAAGCGTCTGCCTTCAGGCTGGGTCATGATCCCAGGGTGCTGGGATCGAGCCCCGCATCAGGCTTCTCCCCCGCTACCATTCCCTAGGCTTGTGTTCCCTCTCGCACTGTGTCTCTCTCAAATAAATAAAATCTTTAAAAAATAAAAAAAATTTAAAAAAAGAGACTCCATAAAATGCTGAACACATTATTTTGCAGTCTCCAAACTCCCTCCCCATAGTAACTCAAGACACCAAACGCCCAATCAAGTCTTACTTATTGGATAAAAAGGGGTTAAACTGACCAAAAGTCCCCAAGCCGGTCCTGAATCTGCACATGTTTCTAAGGCTGCAGCAGGAGGAACAGGCCCTGCCACTCCCATGGCACCTGAGACGCAGCTGGGTCACTGACCTCTCAATTACCCATACGTGGATTACCGGTAGTTAATAACATTTTAAAATACAATTCTAGCTTCTCTGTTGATCAGCAAACCCAAGACAGCATCCTCTACTTCTAATAGCTCAGTGAATTTTAATATCAAGCAAGCAAAAAAAACAACTAGAAGAAAATTCATGGCCAAAATAACAACTTATTCTCTAGTGTCCGTTTCTAGTGTCTTCTCTTACCTGGAAAAACTTCTGCAGCTCAGGAACTTTGTTTTTCCCAGCATAATCATACACAGGTAAATCAGAACTCAGTTTGGTTGGTGTGGCAAATATGATAGGCGGTGCTTCTGTAGAAACCACAGGCCTTAATCCCTGGAAAGGAATTAGGAGGAAATTTAGTAGGAAAAAGGAAAATGTCAAGTTGAAAGCATGCCTGGGCTTATGAACAACCTTTCAACAATCAGGGTGTCTGGAATCGTGGAGGCAGTAAATCAACCACACAAGGAAGGAAGGAAAGGCTCTCTGAGTCTGCATTACAAGGCCTTTAATTTTAAGATTTAAAGTTCTTAAACTTTCAACAAAATACCTTAGTCCACTTTCCCACAGTAAACCCCATCGAGAATTCCCTGCCATGAAGATTAGGGGTGAGGGACGAGGGGAAGCAAACAACCACAAAAGCCTAATCTGGGCTTCCAGAAATAACTATTATGTCTATCTTCCTATCAAATCAGTAAATCATTTAAAATCTATATGAACTTTTGGTTAGATTTCCAAAGAGACACGGTTGTCCCTTTTCTTCTCTGGGAGAGCTGATGTACTAACTAACATGTTCTAACCCCAGAGTAGACATCAGAAACTGCAGACACACAGTAAAGAAACATCTCAGTCTGGAAGAGCCTGTAATGGTAAAAGACCTGTCTTTTAGGACCAGAAAAGAAAACAGAGTAACTGAACCTCCTGGCATTAATAACCCTGTAAGTTAAACGGATATAGTAAAAATAAAGAAAATGCAGTGTTCTCACCTGTGACATGTATCTAAAAGTATTGGGATCTAGCCCTGAAAAGACCGCAGGAGACACTGTGTGCCTAAAGCAGTGTGCCTGCCGCGGGCACACAGCACACAGTCCACAGTATCAACTGAATGACACTGGGGGTTAACTCAAGTTTGTGAATAGCAGCTGCCTGGGCCACATGGACTGAAGGACAAACACACAGGCTTAAAAAGAACCTAAAGGGGGAGATAAATGAAGTACTGTCACAGGCTACAACAAGGATAACCCTTAAAAACATGCCAAGTAAAAGAAGCTGGTCAAAAAGACATCTTATAGGGGTGCCTGGGTGGCTCAGTGGGTTAAAGCCTCTGCCTTCAGCTCAGGTCATGATCTCAGGGTCCTGGGATCAAGCCCCGTATCGGGCTCTCTGCTCAGCGGGGAGCCTGCTTCCCCCTCTCTCTGCCTGCCTCTCTGCCTGTGATCTCTGTCAAATAAATAAATAAAATCTTAAAAAAAAAAAGACATCTTATATGACCCCATTCGTATGCAAGTCAAGAAAAAGAAAATCTAGGGGCGCCTGGGTGGCTCAGTCGTTAAGCGTCTGCCTTCCACTCAGGTCGGATCCCAGGAACCTGGGATCGAGCCCCGCATCGGGCTCTCTGCTCTGCAGGAAGCCTGCTTCTCCCGCTACCATTCCTTCTGCTTGTGTTCCCTCTCTCGCTGTGTTTCTGTCAAATAAATAAAATCTTTAAAAAAAAAAAAAGAATAAGAAAATCTACACAGACAGAAAGTAGATCAGCAGCTGCCTAGGGCTGAGAGGTGAGCAACAGGGGGGTGATAACTGCAGGGTATATACATTTCTTCTAGAACTGACAAAAATGCTCTAAAATTAATGTGGTAATGGTTGCACAATATCCATTAATACACTAAAAACCACTAAGTTATACACTTATTACACACTCTATCTGACAGAGTAAAGCCACAGTGGCAGATAGATAGATGGTTCTCCAAAATAACCCAGAGATTAAGATAGGAGCTAAGAGTTACAAACCAATAAAATCGCATCCTTTTATATTAAATTCTAACTTAAAAAATAAGAATTTAAAGTTAGGAAGTAGAGTTCAAGCTCAGCCTCTTTCATTTTACAAATGAAAGAGAAAATCCTTTGTTCAAATTAAGAGTTGTCAGACTCCTGGTCCCTAATCTCCTCAAAGCAATAAAAATTTACATATAACTGACAAGACCTATTCCAAAGATCATATATTGAAAGCTTCAATGATACTCCCACCAGGCAAGCATTAAGACCAACGGGGCAACAAAAATGCATTGAAACAAACTTGTTTCGGTCCAATATGGCAGCACAGAGACACCTCGAACTTACCTCCAAGAACACACCAAATCTACACCTACAGAGAGTACAGAAAGTAAATACAGAGAGTAATCCCTCCTAAAGAAGAACTGAAGGGGCGCCTGGGTGGCTCAGTCATTAAGTGTCTGCCTTCGGCTCAGGTCATGATCCCAGGGGCCTGGGATCAAGCCCCACATCGGGCTCTCTGCTTAGCAGGGAGCCTGCTTCTCCCGCTACCCTTCCCTCTGCTTGTGTTCCCTCTCTCGCTGTGTTTCTCACTGTCAAATAAATAAAATCTTTAAAAAAAAAAAAAAGAAGAACTGAAGGCTGATTGAACAGCTTCTGCATAGCAAAGGACAGAGGGGCCACACAGAGAATGGCAGAAACAGACATGGTAACAACAGGAGCCCCACCTGATGCTAAGAACTGCAGCAGGGAGGGATAGCGCTGACAGGCCCCTACACAGATTCACACAACCTGGGGGCAGGGCAAAAAAAAAAAACCCCACAACAAAAAAAAAACCAATCAGTTCAAAAGGCAGAGGGCGCCTGGGTAGTTCAGTTGGTTAAGCAACTGCCTTTGGCTCATGTCATAATCCTGGAGTCCCAGAATCAAGTCCCTTGTCGGGCTCCCTGCTCAGTAGGGAGTCAGCATCTCCCTCTGACCCTCCTCCCTCTCGTGCTCTCTCACTTTCTTTCTCTCATTAAAATCTTAAAATAAAAGGCAAATAGTCTCTAAGTGAAGAAAACCTCATACACTAATGCTAGAGCAACTGCTAAATGGTGGGAGAACTGCTGGAACTCTCTCTGATTAGAAGAGCACCATTGTTTATGTTCCCCTCTGCCTTGATAGTGCACATGGGAGCAGCCATGCTAGGCAAGCTAGCCAGCCGGCAGCCTCCAGCCCAGCTCAGCCCAGCCGCAGCTGTCCCCGAGGTATCCTCCACCACACACACCGGCCTCAGATCCAAACATCCCACCAAGGCTGCCCCAGCACAACACAAACCAGGACAGCCCAGTCTGCACCAACTACAACCCTCACTATCTCATGAAGGTAGACCGGGCACAAAGCACCCTGGGACACCCTTGGCCTACACCTGCTTCAGGAGCAGCCATTCACCCAAGGCACTTCCTAGCACCCCAGCACATCCTGCCCCAGCTCCAGCCATCCCACTATAGTATCCCAGGGTGGAGAGCCTGAGGACAACCCAGCCTGAGCCTGACCCAGCTCTCACCATCCTACCAGGGCAGCAATGGACCCAAGCACCCCTGAACCACCTGGCCTGAACTTGCTCCAGCTAACACCATCCCACAGGGCAGATGCAAAGAATCTGGATCCAAATCCAGAATCCAAAGAATCACCACTACAGCTCTAGCCAGAGAAAGCCACCAGAGACATATGGTCTACAGAAGGAACATTCCTACACAAGGCCACTCCTTCAAGACTGAGGAAGGTGGCTGTTTCACCTAATGCATACAAACACACACACAAAGTCAAAACAAAATGAGAAAAAGGAATATGCTCCAAAGAACAAAACTTCAGAAAAAGAACTAAATAAAATGTAGATAAGCAATGCTAAAGAGTTCAAAGTGATGGTCATAAAGATGCTCCCTGGAGTTGAAAGAAGAGTGTAAGAGAATTCAACAGAGATAAAAAATATAAAAAAGAACCAAACAGAGCTGAAGAATACAATAACTAAAAGGAAAAACACACTAGAGAGAATCAATAGCAGATTAGAAGATGCAGATGCATAGACTAGCAATCTGAGAGAAAGGAAAATAGAAAGCACCCTAGCTGCACAGCAAAAACAAAGAAGAAAAAAATGAGGATAGGTTAAGGGACCCCTCCTAGGGCAATGTCAAGCATATTAATATTCACATTATAGGGGTCCCAGAAGAAAAAGAGCAAAAGAGGCAGAAAACCTACTTGACGAAGTAACAGCTGAAAATGTCCCTAACCTGGGAAAAACAGACATCTAAGTCCAGGAAGCAGAGAGAGCCCCAAACAAGATGAACCCAAGAAGGTCCATAGCAAGACACACAACAACTAAAATGTCAAAGATTAAAGACAGAATCTTAAAAGCAGCAAGAGTTAAGGAACTAGTCATGTACAAGGAAAACTCCATGAGGCTATGGATTTTCCAGCAGAAATTGTGCAGGCCAGTGGACAGTGGCAAAATATATTCAAAGCACTGAAAGGAAAAAAACCTACAACCAAGAATGATCTACCTGACAACATTATTATTCAGACCTGAAGGACACATAGGAGTTTCCCCAAACAAAAGTTAAAGGAGTTCATCACCACTTAACCAAACTTAGAAGAAATGTTAAAGGGAAAGGGACTTTAAGCCGAAAAGAAAAGGCCATAACTAGAAAATTGCAAAACAAAAAAACTTCACTAGTAAAAGCAAACATATAACAAGGGTAGTAAATCAATCACTTATAAAACTAGTAGGAAAGTTAAAAAAATGAGTAAAATCAATTACATCTATAAAATTTGTTGAGATTCACAAAAGATGTCAAATATGACATCATATACATATACATACATGGGGGAGGATTAATATGTAGTGATTTTTTTTTTGAGGATAGCAATTTTATTCTTTTCATTTCATACTAGAAAAAAATTGTTTTAATAATGTTTTGCACCTGAATTTTTTGGAGTGTCTCTAGCCAAAGGAACAAAAAAAGGTTTCCCAAAGTTAGGAAAATTTCAAAAAACTCTATTAACCACTAAAATCTTTTCTTTTGATGTGACTAGTTAAGTGTAGAGCACTAGCTTTTACTCCCCCACTATTTTTTTATTTTTTTAATTAACTTATAATGTATTATTTGCCCCAGGGTACATGTCTGTGAATCATCACTTCACAGCACTTACCATAGCACATACCCTCCCTAATGTCCATAACCCAGCCACCCTATCCCTACTCCCCCTCCTGCCCCCTCCCACCCCCCTCAGTTTGTTTCGTGAGTTTAGGAGTCTCTTATGGCTTGTCTCCTTCCTGATCCCATCTTGTTTCATTTCCCTCCCCCACCCCCACAACCGCCCTGCCCTGCCCCTCAAATTCTTCATATCAGAGAGATCATATAATTGTCTTTATCTGATTGACTTACTTCACTTAGCATAACACCCTCTAGTTCCATCCACATCATTGCAAATGACAAGATTTCGTTTCTCTTGATGGTTGCACAGTATTCCAGTGTGTGTGTGTGTGTGTGTGTGTGTGTGTGTGTGTGTGTGTGTGTACATATACATACACCACATCTTCTTTATCCATTCATCTGTTGATGGACATCTATGTTCTTTCCATAGTTTGGCTATTGTGGACATGAATACGTAGTGATTTTAGAATGTGTTCGAACTTAAGCAACCATCAGCTTAGTATAGACTGCTATATACTTAAGACGTTACATATGAACCTTAAGCTAACCAGAAACCAAAAACTTATAATAAATCCACAAGAAAATAGAAAGAAAGGAATCCAAGCAAACCACTAAAGTCACCAATTACAAGGGAAGAGAGCCAGGAGAAAAAAACAGAAAAACAGCAAAAACCACCAGAAAACAATTAACAAAATGTCACCTGTACATTACTTTAAATGTAAATGGTCTACAAATGGGGCGCTTGAGTGGCTCAATCAGTTAAGTGTTCAACTCTTGATCTCAGCTCAGGTCTTGATCTCAGGGTCAGAGTTTGAGGCCCATGTTGGGCTCCAGGCTGGGTGTGGAGCCTACTTAAAAAAAAAAAAAAAAAAAAGTAAATAGTCTAAATGCTCCAGTCAAAAGACAAGGGTGATTCAGGGATATTTGGGTGGCTCTGTCAGTTGGGTGTCTGCTTTTGGCTCGGGTTATGATCCCGGGGTCATAGGATCAGTCCCATATAAGGCTCCTTGCTCAGTGAGAAGCCAGCTTCTCCCTCTGCCTGCCACTCCCCATTTGTGTACTCTGTGCGCTGACAAATAAATAAAAATTTTTAAAAATCTTTAAAAAAAAGGGGCACCTGGGTGGCTCAGTGGGCTAGAACCTCTCTCTGCCTTCGTCCCAGGTCATGATCTCAGGGTCCTGGGATCGAGCCCCACATCGAGCTCTTTGCTCAGCGGGGAGCCTGCTTCCCCCTCTCTTTCTGCCTGTGTCTCTGCCTACTTGTGATCTGTCAAATAAATAAATAAAATTTAAAAAAAAATCTTAAAAAAAAGACAAGGGTGATTCAATGAATAAAAAACAAGGGCCATCTATATGTCGCCTATAAGGCTCTCTTCAGACCTAAAGACACATACAGACTAAAAGTGAAGGGATGTAAAAAAAAAAAAAAAGAAAAAAAAAAAATTCCGCATAAATGGAAGTAAAAAGTTGGGATAGTAAAACTTGTATCAGACAAAGTGGTCTTTAAAACAAAGACTGTAACAAGAAACAAAGAAGGGCTTTATATAAAGGGAATAATCCAACAAGAGGTTACAACAACTATAAATATCTATGCACCCAACATAGGAGCACCTAAATATACAAAGCAAATATTAACAGACAAAAAGGGAGAAACTGACAGTAATACAATAATAGTAGGAGGCTTTAACACCCCACTTATATCAATGGAGAGAATCCAGACATAAAATCAATAAGGTAACAATGGCTTTAAATAACATCAGACCAGACAGACCTAGCAGATATATAAAGAACATTCCCTCCACAAGCAGCAGAATACACATACTTTTCAAGTGCACCTGGAACATTCTCCAGGACAGATTACATGTTAGGCCACAAAACAAGTCTCAATAAGTTTAAGAAGATGGAGCATCTTCTCCAATTCACAGCTGTATGAACCTAGAAAACAATTATAGCAAAAAAAACTGAGAAAAAACACAAACACATGGAGCCTAAACAACATGCTCCTAAACAATCCATGGATCAAGGAAGAAATCAAAGAGGAAATTTTAAAGATACACTGAGAAATGAAAACAGAAACAATGGTTCAAAATCTTTGGGATGCAACAAAAGCAGTTCTAAGAGGAAGTTTATAGTAATACAGGCCTACCTCAAGAAATAAGAACAATCTCAACAACCTTAACTTTACACCTAAAGGAACTAGAAAAAGAATGAAGAACAAAGTTAGAAGAAAGAAGGAAATAACAAAGATTATAGTGGAAATCAACTAAATGGGGGCGCCTGGGTGGCTCAGTGGGTTAAAGCCTCTGCTTTCAGCTCAGGTCGTGATCTCAGGGTCCTGGGATAGAGCTCCGCATCTGGCTCTCTGCTCAGCAGGGAGCCTGCTTCCTCCTCTCTGCCTGCCTCTCTGCCTGCTTCTGATCTCTGTCAAATAATAAAATCTTAAACAAAAAAGAAATCAACTAAATGGAGACTAAAAATAAAACAAAACAAAACAATGAAACTAAGTACTGGTTCTTCAAAAATAAAATTGATAAACCTTTAGCAGACTTACTAAGAAAAAAAGAGCTCAAATAAAATCACAAAGTTGCAACTAACACTACAAAAATGCAAAGAATTATAAGAGACTATTATGAAAATTATATACCAAGCTGAACAACATAGAAGAAATGGATAAATTTCTAGAAACACGCAATCTTCAAAGACTGAATCAGGAAGAAAGAGCAAATCTGAGCAGACCAATTACTAGTACAGAAAGTGAATTTATAATCGAAAAACTCCCAACAAGGGCACCTGGGTGCCTTAGTCGTTAAGCGTCTTCCTTCAGCAGGCCATGATCCTGGAGTCCTGGGATCAAGCCCTGCATCAGACTCCCTGCTCAGCAAGAAGCCTGCTTCTTCCTCTCCCACTCTCCATTTGTGTTCCCTCTGTCTCTGTCAAATAAATAAAATCTTAAAAAACAAACAAACAAACAAACACCTCCCACTCCCAACAAGTAAAAGTAAATGACTGCGTGACCTCACAGGTAATACCTCTTATCAAACATTTAAAGAAGAGTTAATACCTGTCATTCTCAAATGACTCCAAAAAATAGAAGGGGAAGAAATTCTTCCAAATTCATTCTACAAGGTCAGCATTACCCTGCTACGAAAATCAAATACAATACAAAAAAGAAAATTACAGCCTGATACTGCTGATGAACACGGATGCAAAAAATACTCAACAAAATTTAGCAAACTGAATTCAACAATACATTAAAAAGATCACGATCAAGCAGGACTTATTCCAGGATGCAAGAATGGCTCAATATCCACAAATCAATCAACAGGATACACAACATTAATAAAATGAGGTTAAAAATCACATGATCACCTCAATAGATGCAGAAAAAACATCTCACAAAATTCAACATTAACTTATGATAGAAACTCTCAACAAAGTGTGTTTAGAAGGAACATACCTCAATATATAATAAAGACCATATATGATAAATCCACCAACTAACATCATAAAGAATGGTGAAAAGTGAAAGCTTTTTCTCTAAGATCAGGAACAAAACAAGGATGTCCCTTCTCCCCACTTTTATTCAACACAGTACTAGAAGTCCCAGCCACAGCAATCAGACAAGGAAAGGAAATAAAGAGCATCCTAGGTCGTAAGAAAGAAGTAAAACTTTCAGTATTCCCAGCCAACATGATACTATATATATAAAAAAAAACACTAAAGACTCCACCAAAAACTATTAGAATACATGAATTCAGTAAAGTCACAGGATACAAAATATATAGAAACATGTTGCATTTCGATATGCTAATAGTGAGGTAGCAGAAAGAGAACTTAATAATCCCATTTACAACTACATCAAAAAGAATGAAATATCTAAGGAATAAATTTAACCAAGAAGGTGAAAGACCTGTTCTCTGAAAACTATTAAGACAATAATGAAAGAAACTGAAGACACAAATAAATGGAAAGATATACCACGCTCATTAATTGGAAGAATTAATATTGTTAAAATGCCTGTATTACCAAAGCAACCTACAGATTCAATACAAACCCTATCAAAATACCAAAAGTATTTTTCACAGAATAAGAAATAATAATCCTAAAATTTGTATGGAACCAAGGGTCTCAAAGAGCCAAAGCAATCTTGAAAAAGAACAAGGCTGAGGGTATCACAATCCCAGACTTCAAGATATACCAAAAGCTTTAATAATCAAATCAGTATGGTACTAGAAACAAAAATAGAGATCAATGGAATAGAGAGCCCAGAAATAAAACTATTCTTTTTATGGTCAATTAATCTACAACAAAGGAAACAAAAATACACAATGGGGAAAAGACAGTCTATAAATGGTGCCAGTAAAACTGGACAACTACATGCAAAAGAATGAAACTGGTGGGTGGCTCAATCACTTGAGCATCCAACTCTTGGTTTTGGCTTAGGGCAGAAACTTGCAATCATGGGATCCAGCCCCACATCAGGCTCTGCGTTCAGCATGGAGTCTCCTACAGATTCTCTCTCCCTCCCCTCCCACCCACCGCTTTCTCTCGTAGTTAATTAATTAACTAAAACATTAAAAAAGAAATGAAACAAAATTCAGGGGACCTGGCTGGCTGAGTCAGCAAAGCATGTGACCCTTGATCTCAGGGTTGTGAGTTCAAGCCCCATGTTGAGCACAGAAGATTACTTTTAAAAATTTTAAGTTTGACCCTAACAAGATCAAAGCTGTACTGTATACCTGAGGACCACTGGTGGGGAAGTCAGTGCCACATCCTCCCCCACACCCAGCCTCAAAGACTGGCCCCCTGGGTCTGTCTCCAAAAAAGGCTGGTGATATCGCCAAGGTAACTGGTGATTGGAAGGGTCTAGGGATTACAGTGAAAGTGACCATTCAAATTAGATAGGCCCAGAATGAAATAGTATCTTCTGCCTCTGCCCTGATTATCAAAGCCCTCAAGGAACAGCCAAGTGACAAAAAGCAGCAGAAAAACATTAAGCACAGTGTAAGTATCACTTTTAATGAGATTGTCAACATTGCCTGACAGATGTGGTACTGATCTTTAGCCATAGAACCCTCTGGAGCCATTAAGGAGATCATGGGGACTGCCCAGTCTTTGGGCTGCAATGTTGATGGCCACCATCCTCCTGGCATCATAGATGACATCAACAGTGGTGCAGTGGAACACCCAGCTAGTTAATAATTACAGAGGAGGGGGTGCCTGGGTGGCTCAGTCAGTTGAGTATCTGCCTTCAGCTCAGGTCATGATCCCAGGGTCCTGGGATCAAGCCCCGCATCAGGCTGCCTGCTCGGTGGGAAGCCTGCTTCTCCCTCTCCTACTCCCCGTTTGTGTTCCCTCTGTGTCTCTCTGTCAAATGATAAATAAAATCTTAAAAAAAAAAAAACTACAAAGGAAAATACTTCAGTAAAAGATCATTTGAAAACAGAAAACAAAAAAAACCCACAAAAATAAATTAAAAATGGATTAAAACCCAAATGTTAAGACCTAAAATCATAAACTCCTAAAAAGAAAACATACATAATCTCCTAGATATCAGCCTTAGCAACATTTTTCTGAATTAGTCTCTTCAGGTAAGAGAAACGAAAGCAAAAAATAAACAACTGGAACTACATCAAAACTAAAAGTCTTTTGCACAGTGAAGGAAACCAACAAAATAAAAAGGCAACCCAACTGACTAGGAGAAGATTATGTGCAAATGATATATCGAATAGGAGGTTCATATATAGAATTATATAAAGAACTTATACAACTCAATACCAAAAAAACAAATGTACAGAGGATCTGAACACTTATTTTCCAAAGATGACTTAAAGATGGCCAACAGACACATGAAAAAATGTTCAACATCACTAAGTATTAAGGAAATGCAAATCAAAACCACAATGACAACGGTTAGTATCAAAAAATCAAGAAATAGGGGCGTCTGGGTGGCTCAGTCGGTAAGCATCTGCTTTTGGCTCAGGTCATGATCCCAGGGATCTGGGATCAAGCCCCGCATCGGGCTCCCTGCTCCGCGGGGAGCCTGCTTCTCCCACTGCCATTCCCTCTGCTTGTGTTCCCTCCCTCGCTGTGTTTCTCTCTGTCAAATAAATAAAATCTTTAAAAAAAAAAAAAAAATCAAGAAATAGCAAGTGTGTAGAGGATATAGAGAAAAAGAAACTCTCATGTATCGTTCGTTCATGGGAACATAAATTGGTGTAGCCATTATGGAAAACAGTATGGAGGTTCCTCAAAAAATTAAAAATACAAATACCATACAAACCAGTAATTCTGCTTCTGGGTATTTACCCAAAGAAAACAAAAATATCAACTCAAAAAGATATGTACACCCCTATGTTTATTGCAGCATTATTTACAATAGCCAAGATATGGAAGCAACATTAAGTGTACATCGATAGATGAATGGATAAAGAAGATGTGGTGTATGTATCACACACACAGAGTGGAGCAATACTCAGCCATGAAAATAAGATATTGCCACTGGCAACAATTTGCACAGACCTAGAGGGTATTATGCTAAGTGAAATAAGACCCCCCCCCCAAAAAAAAAACCATTAATATTTCACTTATGTGTGGAATCTATAAAACAAAAAATAGAAATAGACCCATAAAGACAGAGAACTGGTGGCTCCCAGAGGAGAAGGGGAGGGAGGAGGGAAAGACGGGAAGTAAATTAAAAGATACAAACCTCCAGTTGTAAAATAAGTAAGCCAGGAGAATAAAGAGTACACCACACAAAATACAGTCAATAATGCTGTAAGGTGACAGATAAGTATACTTACAGTGGTGAGCATTTTATAACATATATAATTATAGTATCACTGTAATACACCTGAAATATAATAATACTGTAAAAATATATTTCAATTAACCTCCCCCCCAAAAGTAAACTTCATTTCTATTTCTTTGACACAGTCCCACGAATGGGAATGAACTGTGGCCTTTTTTTTCTGCACTGCATTCCCTCATTCAGCATATAGGACTGAGCACTTACTCTATACTGAAAATACAAAATAAATATGATACAATCCCTGCCATTATGGATATTAATGTTCTGGAATAACAGCCACTAATTATATACTCAGCCTTTTGTTATATGCCCAGCATCCTGTCAAGCATTTCACACACACACCATCTCATTTAATCCTGCCAGCAACCTTACCAAGATGTTACTATACCCATTTTATAGAGAAGAAAACTAGATCAGAGAGGGCAACTTGCCTAAGATGGTGTAGCAAAAAGGATGGTGTCTAGTGTCGAAACTCAGGCCCCTCTAAAGTCCAGAGCCTTGGGTTTTTAAGTATTCTACTACCTGCCCCCACTGCCCCTTCTCAACTACTGCTTAAAGGCAACAACTGATTTAAAGAGCAAGTTTTGTGAGTAAGCTGATAGTCTAAATTTAGTATATAATACACTCAGATTCAGAAGGAGTTAGAGATGGAAAGAAAGGCCCTAACTACTGAGATAAGAACATTAGAAAGCATTGCTCTTTGAATGAAGAATTTAACACACTCCTTTATTCTGTGAGTATTTTCTCCTATAAGGATCACTTCCCCTTGAATGCAAAAATTTAAAAACTCTTTCTACTAAGCAGCTCTGAAAATGGTTTGAAGTCAAATTCTCATTTTGACAGAACTAATGTGAGAGCATTTTTAGAAAGGATTATACCTAACCACTCAGTGTTTGTTCACCTATCAAGGGATTCAAAACTACAGCAGTTTTTGAACAATATCATCTGAAAAGAAGAGTATCAACCATCCAAATGGTTTGAAATAACTCCTTATTTCCATTTATAATACTGTAAAAGTTTAGAATATGGAATTTTAAAGTTACCAATAATCCTAGTATCTTATCCCATTGACTATTATAAGCTGTATATTCTCCAATCTTTTTTCATATTTTAACATCTTTACAGTCACAGTATAAAATTCTACGTTCTAGGGGCACCTGGGTGGCTCAGTGGGTTAAGCATCTGCCTTGGGCTCACGTCAGGATCCCAGGGTTCTGAATCAAGCCCCGCATCAGGTTCCCTGCTCAGTGGGGAAGCTGCTTCTCCCTATGCCTGCCACTCCCCTTGCTTATACTGTCAAATTAATGGATAAAATCTTAAAAAAAAAAAAAAAAAAAAATCTACATTCTGCTTTCTTTTATAATAAGCATTTCTTTTCAGGATCCTACATAATCTTCATAAACAAATTTACTCTTCACTTTAACCTTGTAAATGAGTTATTATCATCCCCATGTTACAGATTTTTTTTTCCCCAAAGATTTTATTTGAGAGTGAGTGAGTGAGAGAGAAAGAGAGAGAACATGGCAGGGTTGGGGGAAAGGTCAAAGGGAGAAGCAGACTCCTCACCAAGGAGGGAGCCTGATGCAAGGTCTTGATCCTGGGACTCTGGGATCATGACCCGAGGCGAAGGCAGATGCGTAACCGACTGAGCCACCCAGATGCCACCGCTCCCCCATGTTACAGATGACTAAAACAAAGTTCAAACAGTCCATAAGAAAGATGGGTTCAAACCTACACACTTTTATTATACTATACAATCAATAACTCAGCTGTCCTGGCCCCACAAGTAAAAGGGATGGATATTCATCTATCATTAAATTTTCTAAGAATTTTTTTTTTAAGATTTTATTTATTTGAGAGAGAGAGAGGCACAGCGGATACAAGCAGGGGAAGTGGGAGAGGAAGAAGCAGGCTTCCCGCCAAGCAGGGAGCCGGACTGCAGGACCCTGGCATCATGACCTGAGCCAAAAGCAGACAGACGCTTAATGACTAAGCCCCCCAGGCACCCCAATTTCCTAAGAATTTAAGAGCAGTCAGTGCTTCCAATGTTTCAAGGCAGCTAGACAGGACTGACACTGGGGTTCTCAGGAGTGGACTTGACCAGGAAGCTGTATTTACAGGAAGTTATCTGAAGCAAATCCATTCACCTATGCCTCTTCCAGGGTTTCGGATGTCCCAATATAGAATTATGGGCCTCTCCAACTCAGTAACTGACAATAGCATTCTTCCAGGTTGTCAGGCCCAAATCTTTGGAATCTTTTTTTTTTTTTAAGATTTTATTTGAGAGAAAGCACGCGCGCACACAAGTGAGTGGGGGTGGGGGGAGACAGAGCGAGAGGATCCCACTCACTGTATGCAAAGCCCTATACGGCTCAATTTCACAACCCTGAGATCATGACCTGTGGCAAAATCAACAGTCAGATGCTTAACAGACTAAGCTACCCATGCGCTCAGAATCATTTTTAATACTGCTTACACATTGCAAATCCTTTTGACTCTACCTTCAAAATACACTCAGCATCTGACCATTTCTCACCCACCTCCACCAATCCACACTCTGGTCCAAACCCCTGAATTTTTACAACAGCCTCGCAACTGATCATCCTCCTTCCACTTCCACAAGTGCTGCCCTGCAGTCTACTCGTAATGCAGCATCCGGTGAGTACGTGTCACTGCTCGGCTCAAACCTCTCCAAAAGCCTCCTATCTCGCTGAGCAAAACCCCAAGTTCTTACAGTGACTTCCAGGGCCATGAGATGCGCCCCTCATACCCCACCACCCTGCAACTTACATCATCCCCTTTCTCTACCCCAGTCCCCTAGACGAGCCCCTTAAACCTCCCAGGCACCAGGCACTGTTCCCTCTCTCTAGAATGCTCTTCTCTGGGTATCCACATGGCTGGCACCCTCACCTCCTTCAGGTCTTTGCCCCTGTGTCACCTTCTCAGCAAGACATTCCCTTACCACCCTTTTAAATTGTATGACCCCCCCCCTTACCCAGCTAACAACCTATCACCCATTCCTGTTTTTTTTTTTCTCCACAGCACTTATAAGCACCTAACATACTGAATTTTACTTTGTTTACTGTGTCTCTCCTACTGCAATGGAAGCCTCACCAAGGCAGGATTTAGGCATGTTTTGTTCACTGCTCTTACTTCCCAAGACTTAAAAAAGCAAAGAGCACATTCAGTAAATATAATCTGTTGAATGTATAAATAAGCTATAGCTTCACCACAATGCAGACTTAAATATTTCAGAACTAAAGTCATGTAAATCAAATCAGCAGTTGATGGCAGAGCCTCCCACACCTCCCACAAATGAGAAAACTAGTGAATGCTGTTCTTAAAATAGTGGACTGCAGACCAAGTGGAAATCACAGGTTTTGCTTTTTAATATCAAATCTCTGAGCTATTTACACGATCACTACCTCTACAATTAAAAGCCATTCAACAGCAACCACATTTAGCATTTGAGTTTTTTCCTAGACTAATTTATTTGCTCCAAAAAAATTGTTTAGGATTTTATTTTTAAGTAACCTCTACACCCAATGTAGGGCTCAAACTCACAACCCCAAGAACAAAGAGTCACATGCTCCACTAAATGAGCCAGCCAGGTGCCTCTAGCTGCTCCAAATTTTTAATGACAAAAGTCAACTTGATCTTTTTCCCCTCAAAGTTGACTGGCCCAAGTTTCCCTCTTCTACCTTTTAGGTTTGAGGAGAGTGGAGAAATAAGAGAAACACATTTTTTTTAAGATTTTTTTTTTTGTTTATTTATTTGACAGAGAGGAGAGAGATCACAAGTAGGCAGAGAGAGATCACAAGTAGGCAGAGAGAGAGAAAGGGGGAAGCAGGCTCCCCACTGAGCAGAGAGCCCAATGTGGGGCTCGATCCCAGGACTCTGAGATCATGACCTGAGCTGAAGGCAGAGGCTTCAGGGGGTTAAACACTGAGCCACCCAGGCGCCCCGAGAAACACAATTTTTAAAAAAATTTTAAATGATAGAATTTTTCAGTGCACTGATCTGAATTCACTCTGATTTAGGACTAGAAACAAGTTTCAGTCTGCAGCAACTCAAGTTCTTCCTTTCTACCAGCCAGCAAGATAATCACCACCTCCATGTTTCCAGGACACATCACACTCCGCAGGTCCAAAATTCACCCATTTCTCACAAACCTGTTCAGGAGTTCCCTGTTTACAAGGGAAGTACCGCCATACCACCATCCTCTCATTACCCAGTCATCCTGGAGTCCTCCTTCCTCATGCCCCACAATTTCCCTCATCG
The DNA here is from genome assembly GCA_028646535.1 of Procyon lotor. NCBI lineage: Eukaryota > Metazoa > Chordata > Mammalia > Carnivora > Procyonidae > Procyon > Procyon lotor. The sequence goes on along the minus strand of CM053610.1, from coordinate 88,503,243 downwards.
GTCGCTAAATCCTTATCCCCCAGACTCCTTTCCCACTTGGAAGACCCTAAACTATTTTATGGGTTTAACAGGCATCGCTGTGCTAGTTTCTCCCAATTATCTTTTCAAGCAGAGATCTGTCGTAATACTTGCTCCTCCATCGTAAACCTTCCATGAAACTAAACGTAAGAAGTATGCCTTTGTTTCAACCTCTGGACAAGACTCTAACAACTTTCTCCATCAAGATGCTTTGTAAATACCTGTTTCTCACAAAATTAAGTCCTACCATCCTAGACCCTTCATGATCTATCTCCATCTACCATGGCTAAATTTACTACTCAGTGATTCCCCTGCAGCCCCCTCCCCTCCTTGACTCTCACAGTTCCCTTTACCTAGAATGTCATCCTGCCCTCTTAACTAGAATTGTTGAATCATAAGGTAAAATGTTTCCCTTTTTTTTTTTTTAAACAAACTGCCAGACTATTTCTAAAGTGGCTGCACCATTTTACATTCCCACCAGCAATATAGTAAGGTTCCGTGTCTGCACATTCTCACTAACACCTGTTGTCTATCTTTTCACTTTAGCAGGTGTAAAGTGGTATCTCACTGTAGCTTTGATTTGCATTTCCCTAATGACTAATGATGTTCAGCATCTTTTCATGTATTTATTAGCCTCCATTTATTTTGACCTAGGACTCAAAAAGATAAGGAAACTGCTTTTCAATCAACCACTGGAAAATACAATTACTTGCCATCAAGTTGATTTATAAATATCTACCTGTACCATTGTTAGAAAACTACTTTTTCCATATCAGGTTATTCAATGCACGTTAGGTTATTTACTTTACATAATATTGGAAGTTATAAACATCTACATTTTACAGTGTACTAACGTTTCCAAGAAAGGAAAAACTGAAGTACTCCTAATTACCAAAGCCAGAACACCTGGTTTGGGTGATGCTCATCACAAGCACTCCGAAATCTACATACAAAACCCACAAAAAAATCACTTCTTACAACATAGAGTTAGAAACCCTTAAGTAATGAGAGAAACACCATTTAAGAGGCACTAGAAATCTGAACGCCCTACCTGTACCACACACATCTCAGGATAATCTCTGCTCTGAGAGCCAATTTAATTTCAATATATGTTAGTTTCAGTTTAAAATTTTACTTCCTCGCTAAGTAACAAAACCTAGATTATGCTAAAATTCTATTAAAAAAACATTTACAGGGTGCCTGGGTGGCTTAGTCGATTAAGCATCTGTCTTCGGCTCAGGTCATTGGATCAAGTCTGGCATCGTGCTCCTTGCTCAGTGGGGAGTCTGCTTCTCCCTCTGCCTGCTGCTCCTCCTGCTTGTGTTCTCTCTGACAATTATATGAAAAATAAAAGAACATCTACAACCACAAACAAATCATTTGTGATATAATCACACAATGAAATCCTACACAGCAATAAAAGGAGCTACTAATACATGTAACATGAATAAACCTCAAAAATATTATTGGGGGGAAGGCCCTACACAAAAGAATACTGTGTGGTTCCATTTACGTGAAATTCAAAAACAGCAAAACTATTTTTAACAGACACAATAGGAAGGTGAACAGGGATAGGGACAGGAAATTCCTAGGGGGTGATGGAGCGTCCTATATGTTAACAGGGGTATGGGTTACAGTATATGCACCGGTCAAAATTCATTAAACAGCAACATTTAAGATCAATGCACTGAAAAATACACTTCTTCTAGAGAAGTAAATATGAGAGAAATGGCTATTCCCCTGTCATCTGCAAAAGAAAATAAATCACTGTTGATAACTCCTTTAGACCTCATTACCAATTTGGCTTCAGTGACACTACACTGGTTTCCTTTCTACTCCTGATTTATTCTTTTGATAAAAGTTCCTCCTCCACCTCCCCTTCATGTTTCTGTAGTCTAATCATATTTCCACCTTTCTTCCCTATATGCTCCCTGGGTGATCTCCCCACCACAGCTTCTACCACCAATTATAGTCTGAAGACACCCAGACCTATTAAATTCCATATTCCCAAACCCAGCTACTACCAGACATGACATCATCACAAGTTCAACATTTATAAACCTGGACCCATCCTCCCAAACCCCCAAAACCTGCCCTTTTTTTTTTTTTTTTAAAAGAGATTTTTATTCATTTGGCAGAGAGAGAGCGCGCGCACAAGCAGGGGGAGGGGTAGGCAGAGGGGGAAAAGCAGGCACCCTAATGAGCAAAGAGCAGGGCTGGACAGCTCGCTCCTTGGGTCCTGAGATCATGACGAGAGCTGAAGCCAGACACCCTTATCTTAGTTAATATTAATAGCACATCTAATCTTAGACTGAAATCACTCTTTTAAAGATCTTATCAAGTGCATAAGCAGGAAGGGCAGGATGGGCAGAGGGAGAGGAGAGGGAGAAGACTCCCCCACTGAGCATGGAGCCTAACTCGAGACTCGATTTCAGACCCTGAGATCATGACCTGAGTTGAAGTCAGACCCTTAACCTACTGAGCCAGCCAGGCGACCCTGCAATCTCTTAAAACATCGTTCCCGCTTGGGCAAATTGCTGTGTCCCCCAGAAAAAGGAGGAGGTAACAAAAGAGCATCATTTACATCCCACCTGGGATCCTTACTATTAGAGTGCAGCTCGAATATTTCACCAACTGCATATTTCACCAACGGTGCCCACACTTCTCTATGAGGACACGAACAAACATGATTGTATCTCACACTCAAATACCGGAGAAGAGCTACCTACCACTTACCCAGGACCAACCACCTGACAAAGACTACTAATGACGAGACACACACTTTATTTAACCTGTACTAAGGCTGCCCGAGATGAAACTAAGCTCACAATAAATTAAGTAACCCGATAAAAGTCATAAAAATAAAATGTCAAAACCAGGATGTTAGCTCTTATTAAGAGTCTGCAGCTGAGACGGAAATTCCCAACCAGCAACATGAGTGAAATCAGGTTACTTTTTAGACTTAAACAGCTGCAGTCAACCATTTTACAGCTGAGAAGCATTTAAGGTTGTTGCACGTTAACTGCCCAAATTCAACTGGACATCTGAAGGATGCCATTAAGTCCCCCAATTCTGATCATACAGCCTCTCTGGCCCCTATGTCTTCCCTCAGTGCTGTCATCCCAGCTCTCCAACCGCGTGGTTTAATGAAGCTTTTCGGGCTGGGGGGGGGGGGGGCGGTAACAATGGATCAATGAGAGGCCTAAAAGCGGAACCTCCTTAAAAACAACAAAGCCGAACTTCAAACTCTTGCCAGGTCGCATTCTGGACCACGCCGACCCCACAAGCCACCCCACGACCCAGAAGCAACGACCTCGGGGGTCACCTTGACCCCAGCTGAGTGTCAGCCCCAACTTCCGCGCCGGAGCAGCTCCGCCGGGGAAGCAGCTACAGAATGAGCGGCCCTACAGCCGCTGCAAGCAGATGAGGAGAGGGGCCGGGAGGTGCTAGGCGAGCCAAACAGAACCGCAGGCAGAAATCCCGGCCGGCTCCGGCCTCACGACTGCCAGGCGCAGAGGCTCGGGCGGCTCCTCCTGTCCGAGACAGCCCGGTGCTACTGGTACCTGCGGGCTATAGGCGTTGGAAGCCCATGTTCCGGTCAACTTCTGCGTGAAGCCACTAAACTTGTAATACATGACGCCCGAGGTCCGGCTGCCCGCAGCCGCTGCCTGCGCGACTGCTCCAGAGAAGGACCCAGCTTTCCCTGCCGTCGCCTTAAGTCTCAGCCCAAAGACCCTCTTCCAGGAGACGGGCCGCCCGGAGAGCGCCTAACTTATAACATGCCCTTCAGCCATATCAGGGGAGGAGAGGCTGGAATGTCAGGACCAAGATGGCAAAAAAAGGTCTAGCAGAGCGCAGAGAGCCACTGTAGCGGGGTCTGTAGAAAGCATGAAGTTCCCGCCGCTCCCACCCCGCACACATTTTGATTCGGGCAATGCCGAGACGCCTTAAGAAATGCGCAAGCGCCCCGCGAATCTGGCCGGAGGCGAAGGACTTGCCAGGATTGAGTGGGGCGGGGTCTGGGGCGGGGCTGGGGCGGGGCCTGGGGCGGGGCCTGGGGCGGGGTCTGGAGCAGGAGGTCTGATGAGGGGCGGGGAGAGCTAGAGTTGAGGGGTCACCAGTTTGGGCCTTGGGTGGAAGGCTTCTCTTCCTTTACCAAACGTGCAGAGTCTCATTTCTTTAATTAGGTCACCTGGTTAAGCCTCCCGCTCTCACCCAGTCGGAGTATGGACCCATTGGCCAGGCTTCTCCAGCAACCTGGAAGTGGGGGAGCAAATAAGAAAATGTGGAATCTTCCGCTGAGAGCTTTTTAGTACAGAAGGTTGTTAGCAGTTTCGCCCAATAATATAACTTCTTGGGTTTTGTGCAAAAGAAATACATTGTGACCCTAAACTCGGACACCAGGATGTAAATTTTGCAGTTTCTCAGAACTGGTTTTCACTCTTACCTGAGTTTTATGCGAATTGGTTGGTTACTCATTCTGTTCCAGGCCCCTGCCCTTTGAGATAAATGAGGGAATGGAGAGGAGGTGGACTAGAAACACCTGAAAAACTTGGACCTTGAGCTTGGAAGAGCCAGGACTACCACTTTAAGTTCCAGTAGTATTCACTTTAGTTCAATTTAAAGATGTTCTTTAATTAAAAGTAGAAATACAGGGCTCTGGGGTGGCTCAGTCAGTTAAGCCTCTGCCTTCAGCTGTCATGATCCCAGGGTCCTGGAATCAATCTTGGCATCAGGCTCCCTGCTCAGCAGGGAGTCTGTTTCTCCCTATCCCTCTGCCCCTCCCCTTCACTCAGGCACGTGCGCTCGCCTTCTCTCTCAAATAAATAAAATCTTTTAAAAATTAGAAATATCATATGAACCAATAATTCCAGTAGTGTTACCCAAAGAAAACAAAAATACTAGTTCATAAAGGTATTTGTGCACCCCTGTTTATTGCAGCATTATTTACAAAAGCAAGATATGGAAGCAACCTAAGTGTCTGTCGATAGACAAATTAATAAGGAATGTGGCGTGTATGTGTGTGTAGATAAATAGAGATAGTGGAATATTACAGAACCATAAAAAAGAATGAGATCTTGCTATTTGTGACCTCATGGATGGACCCAGAAGGTATTATGCTAAGTGAAATAAATCAGACTGAGAGAGACAAATACCATACGATTTCATTCATAAGTGGCATATAAAAAAAATTGAGGGCTCCTGGGTGGCTCAGTCGGTTAAGCGTCTGCCTTCAGCTCAGGTCATGATCTCAGGTCCTGGGATCAGGTGCCACAGTGGACTCCGTTCTCAGCGGGGAGTCTGCTTCTCCCTTTGCCTGCTGCTCCTCCTGCTCACGCGCGCACTCTCTCTCTCTCTCATATAAATGAATAAAATATTTTTTAAAATAAAATAAATAAAATTTTAAAAATTGAATAAGCAAACAAAAAGCAGAATCAGACTTATAAAGACAGAGAACAAACTGATGGTTGCCAGAGAGAAGAGGTGGGGGGTTGAGCTAAATAGTGTAGGGGAGTGGAAGATACAGGCTTCCAGTTACAGTATGAGTAAGTCACAGGAATAAAAGGCACAGCATAAGGAATATAGCAATGATATTTTAACAGTGATCTTTTCGAACAGATAGTGGCTACACTTGCAGTAAACATAGCATAATATACTAACTTCTCCAATCATTATGTTGTGCACCTGAAACTAATATAATATTGTTTGTCAACTATACTGAAATAAAAAATAATAATGAAGATTTTTTTTAAGCCTCTGTTATGTGCAAGGTACTGTATGAAAGGAGTAAAGCAGTTTCCTACCTCCAGGCATGGAGCACAGCTTTTCTTAGCTTTATCATCAAACTAGAAGTTTTCACAAGCATATCATGATGTGTTTATGAAAGCAGGTGGAAAACCAATAGATGATACTGACTAATCTTTACATAGCATTTCCCACAAATAAACTCATTTAATCTTTACAACAATCCTATGGGGCAAGTGCTATTATTATCTTCATCTTATAGTACTGGAAAAGGTCCACTAAAGTCTGTTGCCCAGGTCAGCTCTTAGTAGCAGAGCTAGTCATCTGGCTCAAAATCTGTACTCTTAAGCACTACATTATAGAGAAATAGACATAAATCCATTCTGAGGAGGTTGAAGGCTGATTGTTCCAGATCTAGGATCTACACCAGCATCCTATCCTGACTTTGCCAAGTATAAGCCCAAGAGCCCCAAGTGTTCAGCACTGCCACTACTCTGAGCAAAGGTTTCAAGCATATTCATATGATCAGCCCGTCCAAAGTTGCTGCTTTTGCAAAGCAACATTGCCGTATAATGGAAAAAAGATACAATTTGGGTT
>CM053610.1:88478729-88496383 GCA_028646535.1 Procyon lotor | reverse complement strand
CATCATCATCATATTTTCCCTCACTAGTGTTCTGAGAAGCAACAGTTCAGTAAGTTATAAAGCTTACACAAATGTTAACTTTCTGATCTTACCTTTTAGTCATTTTACTTTTCCGTAGCTCTTGTGATATATAGAAGTCTTTTCTTGATTGGCTTAAGTTCATCAATCAATTAATTAACAGTTTAATTAACTTTCAAAGGCTGGAATCACTCATACAGAAAAAGGGATATAAGCTTGCTAACAGATATTAGGTAAAAGGAAACGGTTTTCATAGAGTTTAGATAAAAAAGAGGAATTAAATGACTTAGGACAGCTCTTCGATTCCATTCTATTGTCTTCTGGACATACATTGGAAAAAGAAAGCAGAGAACATTCCCCAACTTTTAGCAGCACTGAGGTGTACCAGCTTCTTGAAGTATAAAGGTGCCTGTCAACATTGGTTATTTTCCTAAAGTTCCTGCCATCTGATTTTAGATCCTGCAAGACATAAATTAAGAATCCTGAAAATGTTACAACAGCCGGGCTGTTCAGTGGGAGGTAAAATGTCAGTAGCAGAGTGTGGGTTGGGATGTCACATGGAGCGGCTGATCATAGGAAGATTTTGTCTCATTTCTCAAATAAAACACAGCGCTCTGACAGCCCTGAAGTTGGCTATTCTCATTCTTATTTGCATACCCCACCCAACATCAGAGCGTGATCTTTCTCTATGTCAGGTCGTTCGCTATCCTCTTCGGAGGGGAAGTGACCACAGTTCCCGGTGCAGAGAAGCTTTGTCAATCACCAAGTGATTGTGAACGAGTGCAAACGTGGTTCTTCTGGCTCTGGGTGAATCTGGACTTTGGGCGCGTCTCCATTTGTGAGCACCGTGTGCTAATGGGCTCTGGCAGCCAGCTCTCTGAGAGCACTCGGGAGTGGATGGAGGACCAATGTAAATTTTAAATTGGTTTGTACTGAATATAAATAGGAACTGCCTCCATGTGAAATAGTTCTTAATTTTTTTAATTCTCCAATTTTCCAAGAATTGGCTTTTTAAAAATTGACGTGCGGTGGGTCTGGCCGAGTTAAAGCATGTAGGCCCTGTAGTCGTTGAGGTCATCGAGGGCTCCTCTCTCTGATTCCTTCCATCCTTCCCTGTCTTCAGAAGGGCTCGTATGTCACCTGGCTTCGGTGTCACCGGTGGGGAGCAGAAATATAAGTAATGAGCATTCGTTTGGGGCTGATTTACTATCGGGAGGGTATCTCCACAATACAGGCCTCCAGGAAGCCCGGCTTTCCCCCACTTTACTGTTCCTTTGCTGCCAAATCTGCAAACTGAAGAACGTTTCTCCCCTGGGGAAGCATGTTTGTGCTCAGGGTAGTTTGCCTGGTGGAAAATGGACTATATTAGTGTAATGTGTTTTTCATTGTGGCTTTTCTCTATCCTCTCTTTAGCAAACATGAAGGCAGAGGAGAAACATTTTCCTAGCTTTTCAAACTGCTAGTAATAGCCCCAAGACAAAAACCCCCACCCCGCCCCCGGTTAAATTTTGGAAAACAAAATGGAGAGCTACACACATGTTATGATTTTTCAGAACGATGACACCTGTCATGCAATTATTTGGTAATTTTCATAGGGCAGACTAGAAAATCTCAGCTGTCATCTCTTAGGCTTTGTGTCCAATAAAGCTCTATCTGGTGTGCAAATTGGTCTTCAAACCTGAAATCTAGATTGTATCGATATTATTGAAAAACAATTAAAGCTTTGTTGAGGCGTGGTGTTTTCACAGGAGTCAAGGGTCGGGACGGCACATTTCTCACCCGAAAAAGGGGAAATGGCAGCTGGGGTTGGAGGTGCTGGGACAGCTTTATTTCAGTATGGGCTGACCATACTGACATCGACCCCCTGCTCCGACCTTCTCGATGGTGAATGTCAATATGGCGCCCGAAGCTGCCTCACTTCTGTCTGCCTGCTTTTCCTTATGTGCAAGTCAAAAGCACATTCACAGAGATTATGGATTTAACTCAATTTTGACACATCCCGTTTCATCTCACTGGTGAAGAAAGGCTGAGGTGTGACTCATAATTTATTTTAAAGCATTTTAAATACACTTAATTATACATAGGAAAAAATTTGAAATCCAAAACAAGATTCCTGCAATTTTACATTAACATCATCTATACACATTTAGTATATTATAAATGTGATTTTGTTCCTGTCCATAGAATGGGAGGATTCGCCTTCTCCAGCGTGGGTCAGAGAGTGGTTCCTAACTACTGGAGATTCTCACTCTCTGCCTCACACATGTCGGCAGTGTTGCAATATTTTACAACGAGCACACAACCTTTTGTGAGTCCATATAGACACAGACAATACGAGGCCCTCCAAAGTCATAAAAATTGGAATTTTATTTTTTTAAAGATTTATTTATTTATTGGAAAGAGAGAGAAAGGGTGAGTGAGCACACAGAGGGAGAGGGAGAAGCAGAACCCCAGATGAGCAGGGAACCTAATGCGGGGCTTGATTCCAGGACGCTGGGATCATGATCTGAGCCGAAGGCAGATGCTTAACCAACTGAGCCACCCAGGTGCCCCCAAAATTTGAATTTTAAAATGTTTCCATGCACTTTTACTCCAAACTTCCAATTAATTTAGAATACTCTTTAATTGTCCCATAGATGTGAGGAGGCTAGTGAGTGACGGTCTCCAAGTATTAAGCCATGCGGGGGGGGGTCACTTGAGGACTGTTATGCCCATTGGATTAACACTGTGGTGATTCTTCTTCACAGGGCTATTGGAGAAATAAGCGAATGAATGAAAGAAAGAATGAGAACAAATGAACAAAAGGACAAACGTTTTCGCCACACATGGCTGGGAGAAACGAGTGACCATCCTAGGGAGTTATTTACATGAGCACCCTGATGGCCATGGAAACTGGTAATCAAGGAAAAAAGGAGATGAAAAACCTGAGTCTCAAGAAGGCAAATGTTGATGGATCATTTCCTTTTCAGGTAGGAGAGCTTTTTGTCTTTAGAAAAATCTTTGGGACTCTAACCCATATCAAAACATGGGGTGCTCCATAGCCATTGAAAGTTAATATGTCCAGATCCCAGTTCTGCACTAGACTGGTGACCTTAGGCTAGTTCCTTAACCTCTCTTGGCCACAAAATAAAAATTTCAACTAAACAGGGTGATGGCAAGAATTAAATAAGATTAGAGGCACCTGGGTGGCTCAGTTGGTTAAGTATCTGACTCTTGATTTTGGCTCAGGTTATGATCTTAGGGTTGTAAGATCGAGCCCCACGTCAGGTTCCACACTGGGTGTAGAACCTGCTTAAGATTCTCTCTCTCCCTCTGCCTTTGCCCCTGCCCCTGACTCTCTCTCTCTCTCTCTAAAGAAAAAAAAAAAAAAAAAGAAGGGCACCTGGGTGGCTCAGTGGGTTAAAGCCTCTGCTTTTGTCTCAGGTCATGATCTCAGGGTCCTGGGATCGAGTCCCACACCGGGCTCTCTGCTCAGTGGGGAGCCTGCTTCCCCCCCTCTCTCTGCTTGCCTCTCTGCCTACTTGTGATCTCTCTCTGTGTCAAGTAAATAAATAAATTCTTTAAAAAAAAAAAAAAGAAAAGAAAAAATTAGATTATATGTGCTGAAAAAAAACTAGAAGAAAATATGTGAATATATGGAAATCTATGTGGAAAATAATATTGAGCAATAACTATAAAACTGGATCTAGTCACTGATACGAATGAAAAATTAATTTAACGTGACATAAAGCATTAGAATTTTAAGTCCCCTGGATTTTGTGTTTGTATAAAGTTAGCTAGTTACAATAAAACTTATAACCTAAAAATGTTTCCATTTCTTCAAACCATACACTTGTCTCCCTTTTGCTCTTCCCTCTTCCTTTCTCCTTTTCCCCAAGAGTGGTAAATATTAGTTAAGACCATGGGGACAACAGACCCGAGCTGCCAGGTAGAACCCAGTATGAAAACAGCCCCCAAGGATGTGGAATCTATCTTGAAAGCTTGAAGGCCAAAGAGACAGTATCCCACTAAAACAATAGCCAATCTGTTAGCATCAGTGTGAAAGTAAAAAATCACATCATTTTCAAATATCAAACCCATAACGTCACTTGCCTCTCCTTCCACCTCAGACCCTTAAACAGTGGAGATTTGGCATTTCTAGAGTCTCTGCTACACAGAAACACAAAATCATAGGTCTAACTTCACATCACCTTCTGGAAGAGAGTGACAGGTACTTGGCTAGAACATCAGACCAGCCTGGGTGTGGATCCCAGCTCTTCCTACTCACAAGTTCAGTTCTCTTGAGAAAGTGACTTTTCCAGTCTTGAGTCTCAGAGTGAAACGAAGGGTCTAAACCACAGGATTGTGTGATCAGTTAGCAAAGGTACCTACCTGCCTGCGCTCATGAGTACCTGGGCACAGCTTGCCAGATGATTCTAGATGGTTGACTTGGGGTGGAGTGACAGGGACGCCGGCCTGGAGGTCCTCTTCCAAGAAACAGTCAGGCTTCTGACTACCACCACAATAGTCTGGGAAGCAAGGCCATGGAAGAAAAGGGTTGGAGGAAGTTATACATCTAGGGAAAGTGTCTAATGGAAGACAAATCTCCCCCTTGAAAGAAAGGGGACTGGAGATAGTATGACAGTCCCAAAACCATCACTGAGGAACTCAAGAAGCCCCAGTCAAGCACCACCTGCCCTGGGCCTGGAACCTCCAGCTACCCCCTATCCCCCTCTCCACTGACTCAGACCCAGGAGGAGACTTTCCTAAAGCTCCTATCCCAACAACCCAAAGATTTCCAGCAAGAGACTTCTGTTGAGGCCTGGCTTTCTAACACTGAAGAGAGATGGAGGAGACATTTTTTTTTTTAGCACGTGACTGTGTGATCATCACACCTCATTCAACCTGTGGACTCCAAGGCTACCCTGTCCTCTTCCCCGGCACCTATCCTAACAGCCTATGGATGCATATGGGAAAATAACTGCATCTATTTTCATTTAAATCATGGTAAAGGTAAAATTCAAATTAAGGTATCTGTACTTTCTACCCCCTTCAACAGACGCATGCGCTCTGTGAACACGAACAACCACACACACACACACACACACACACACACACACACACAGCCTTGTTTCAGCACAGATGTCAGGAACGCAGAGCCTGTAAATCTGCCCAGGCAGTTCTGTTCTTGAATCATTAAGAACAACCGAGTGGGTGGGACAAGAACATGAAATTGCTGTGTGCACTCATGTTTTGTTTATGGGGCAATCATTTCTAGACGTGTTTTCTTTTTTTATGGAGAATCTTTTCTATGTTTGCCTTTTAACACCCCACCTTCCTTCCTGTCCCCAGCTCTCCCACACCCACTAAAAAGAAACATTGAGAGCGTTACAAAAATCTCCACAAATTTGAAGAATAGATTACATTAAGTGTCTCTCCAAACCAATTCCTTTTACTCAGTCAAAATAAACGATTTAGTAACACAAATAACACGGGTAACAGTCGAACATGGTACATCGTTCAAAAAGCTCATAACAACCGCTCCCGAATCATAAAAATCACCTTCCTTATCCCACCATGTGCAATGAGGACCTTGCAAACCCAGTGGTTTTAGTCAGTGGTTTATGCACCTGCTACAGGATGTTTCACTTAACTTCACCGTCCCTCGGTTTCTTTATCTATAAAATGGGCATAATACCTACTCTGTGCAGACTGAGTGCCTAGAACACAGTACACACTCAGGAAACTGTAGCCACTACTAGTGTTGCTAATAATTGCAACAACCAGGCAGACAGGATGGCTTTTGCCAGATCCCCTGAACCCTTCGCTCTGACCCACCCGTGCCCCAGCCGTGGCCAGAGCACACACCCAAGCACGGGGGCTCCCAGACGCACCATGGCGGGAACAAGCCCAGTTAAGTGTCCAGTCTTCTCAGACCCCCAGCAGTTTCTGTTCATCTCCAGACTGACCTGCCGGCTGCTACCACCCCCCCTCCCACCGTAGGAGGGGCCTGTGTGTGTGTGTGTGTTGAGTCCTGGCGCTGTGTTTACCATCTGGGTGGATCGCACTTCATTTTTTCCCCTCTCATTGTTTTTGGCTTCTTGGCATTGTCCTGCCTGGCACCCACCCCCGGCCCTGTTCTCCTCACAGCAACATCCCCTCGTTTTCGGTCGCCAGCTTGCTGCTAGAGGCGGCCGGATGGCATCAGGTGCTTTAAAAGAGAGAGCGATCGCATTACATTTTCTCTCACGAAAATGAGCTTGGTTTTTAAAAAATGTTCCACGGAATGGATCTAATAACTTAGCTCTGTAATAATTTCTCCTCTGCCTCCTCTAATTACAAGGATTCTTTCAGAAACAATGGAGTATTGCTGCTTTTCAATAGGCTGAGACGGCATCTGCACAGGACCTTCCAACCACAGGAGGGCCTTTCACACTTTACCCAGGGAAGACTCCCCAGCCCAGAAATGGCCAAGGGGAGCAGCAATCCCAGGGCCAGGGCCGGAGAAGTCTACGAGGCCTCTTGGGCACCATGGGCCTCTGAATCATTCCGTCCCAGGGACGGCCTCATGAGGCTCCACGGCGGTACCCGCCTTCCTGTCTGAACGCCTGTCCAGGCAACAACATTCATGGTCCAGGATGAGGTTTAACCACAAGAATGCTAATCAGGCCAGTGGCCTGCCTTCCCGCCAGCTCTGGGAGGGCTGGGGGCTGATCAAATTTGAGAACCGAGAGCAGTGGTCACAGCTCTCTTTTCCAAGAGAGCTGTAATGCTGCCCGTCCAATGGCACTTCATTTCCGGTGGGTTGTAAAAGTGCCATTTATCCTGCAAGCTTCGGGGCGAGCAGCACGGTAGGATTCTAAGTTAAATGAAGCAGGAATAACTGCTCTCGGTAAGGATTTTGTGCTTCAGAATTAAAAACAAAGCAAAAAAGACCAAACCTACTTTTGCGCTGATTGCAAATATTGTAGCCAAGAAGTCACCTTCCATTAAATTCCCTTGGGAAAGCCTTGTGTAACCCGAGCTGCCGGCCACCTGAGGCCCTTAGTCATTTAGCAGCACCTTGTGGGCACGAGGGAGTTTTGTCCTTATGACCTCAGGTCACATTTTTACCACACTGACACTGTCCCTCTGATAAGAGGATGGTCCCCGGGGGAGAAATGGGTGGAATCGGGCCAGTTCGTATCTGAGGTGACTTCTGAGGCAGCTGGAAGGGGGCTGCAGGCCTAGGATTTAGAAAAATCATGGAGAACTTTTTGTTTCTAAGAAGTACATAAGAAACAACTTCATGCAGCCATGTAGCTGGGGCATGGAGGTGAGCGGGGGGTGTCTGTGTGTGTGGCGGGGTCTGAGGAAGAAGAGATTTAGGGGGAGAAACTATTAAGTGTTTTAGTGACTTGTTATCTAAATTACATAATAGGATCCAAATATGCTATTTAAGAAATACTACCCCAGGGGGGCCTGGGTGGCTTAGTCAGTTGAATGGCCAACTCTTGCTTTGGGCCCAGGTCATGATCTCAGGGTCGGGAGATCTAGCCCTGCATCAGGCTCTGCACTCAGCGGGGAGTCTTCTTCAGATTATCTCTCCCTCTCTCTCAACCCCCCTCCCACTCTCAAATAAAGAAATGAAATCTTTAAAAATAAATAAGTACTTCCTCAAAACACACAGTTAACTTTGATAATAAAGGTAGGTTAGCAGTACCATAGAATATTCGGGGGGCACCTGGATGTCTGAGTCGGTAAAGCACAGGACTCTTGACCTTGGGGTTGTGAGTTCAAGCCCCATGTTGAGCATAGAAGTTACTTAAAGAAATAAATAAACAAACAAACAAAAAAATAGAACATTCTGTGAGGAGGGTAATGTTCTATGTCTGTGCCAACCACATGTGGCTGTCGAGCACTTGAAACGTGGCTGGCACAACTGAAGAATTTAATTAGTAATTTTATAGCATTTTAATTTTTCTTTGGATAGCCACCTACAGCTGATGGCTATGGTACTGGACAGCACAGATTTCCGGGGATCAAAGTGGGAAAGAGAAAGGAGACACTAGATCAACCTTCCTGTGTGCCCAAATCCCGGAAGCAGGAAATCCAACTCATTTGCTAATGAATTCAGGTCCTTGGAGTAAAAATAAATAATAACAATAATTTCAATTTGTATCAAAAGTGCTTTAAAGCCTGTCTAAATGTTGAACCATAATAGCTTCTCTTTTTCACAATATCTACGGAGAAAAAAGTACCATTTTATGCTTCTGGAAAATGGAAGTGTCATTCTCAGCAGGTGCCCTCCATTAATATCTCCAGCTCTGAGGCATGTGGAGCTTTGCCTCTGTAGGCTTCTCCTGTCAGGTTATGATTTTTATAGCCAGAAGCATAAACAAGTTTTCTTGCTAATGACAGGTGAGGTTTCCCGCCCCAATTGAGACAACCACTCCGCGCGATCATTCAGTGCACGGTGACATTCCTGCTTATGAAGTGGCAGCTAATTCCTCTGAGAAACGTGTCACATGCTACTGATTGTTCACCACCCAGCTCACATCAGGGGATCTGGGTGCCCTTGGGCCCCGGCAAGTCTCCTGAGGACAAGTGGCTCTGCCCATGGACAACAGGAACCAGGGAAGGGGCAGTAGACAGGTTTCCTTGCTGCCCACCCAGACACAAGACCCCAGCAGCCCCTGCAGAGCAGGCCCAGAAGCCCTGACCCCGCTTCCTGCAGAGGGCAAAGGTCAGGCAGAGCAGGCACGGGAAAGCGGACAAAGGCCTCTCCAGCAGGGCCCTGGCTGGGAAGCATGGGAGGAAGAGAGGGGTGAGGTTCTCCTGGTCAAAAAACAGAAAAACCGGGGGCACCTGGGTGGCTCGGTAGGTTAAAGCCTCTGCCTTCAGCTCAGGTCATGATCCCAGGGTCCTGGGATCGAGCCCCACATTGGGCTTTCTGCTCAGTGGGGAGCCTGCTTCCCACCCCCCGCCTGCCTCTCTGCCTACTTATGATCTCTCTGTCAAATAAATAAATAAAATCTTTAAAACAACAACAACAATAACAACAAAAAAACAGAAAAACCAGCAGGAATGTCCACAGTAGCCAAACTATGGAAAGAGCCTAGATGTCCATCAACAGATGAACGAATAAAGAAGATGTGGTATATACATATATAATGGAATATTATGCAGCCATCAAAAAATGAAATCTTGCCATTTGTAACGACCTGGATGGAACTAGAGGGTATTAAGCTAAGCGAAATAAGCCAATCAGAGAAAAACAAGTAACATATGATCTCACTGATATGAGGAATTTGAGAAACAAGACAGAGGATCATAGGGGAAGGGAGGGAAAAATGAAACAAGATGAAACCAGAGAGGGAGACGAATCATAAGAGACTCTTAATCTCAAGAAACAAACTAAGGGTTGCTGGGGAGGGTCAAGGGAGAGATAGGGTGGCTGGGTGATGGACATTGGGGAGGGTATGTGCTGTGGTGAGCACTGTGAATTGTGTAAGACTGATGAGTCACAGACCTGTACCCCTGAAACAAATAATACATTATATGTTAATTAAAAAAAAAAAAACAGAAAAACTAAAAGGTACAGGGTGCAGCAGCTTGGAAGTTGCGAGTCTGTGTGCCAGACAACATGCTTCTATTTTATTTATTTTATGATCTTATTTGAGAGCGGAGAGAGGAAGAAGCAGGCTCCCCGCTGAGCAGGGAGCCCCATGTGGGGACTCCATCCCAAGACCCTGGGATCATGACCTGAGCTGAAGGCTGGTGCTGGACCAACTGAGCCACCCAGATGCCCCTACAACACACTTTTTAAAAGCCAGGAAGGGCAAGCATCCCACGAAGATGCTCTCTGATGTCAGAGTTCTTTCCTGGTCTTGGGACAGCACTGGGGCCCTTAAGTGGTGGGGAGGGGCGTGGGGGTGTCCCAGCTGGCTGGGGGCTGCAGAGAACACAGCCAGGCCAGCCCAGGAGGGGCAGGCCTGGACAAGCAGCTCAGCCAGGCCTGCTTAACTGCCACAGGCTCCTAATGAGTGGGATAAACACCATTTGGGGCCATTTGCTGTGAAATGGACCAGGGTTGTATGAGAAATCGGCCTTGTAGGTGCAGAAAACATCCACGTCGGCAGAAAATAATGTGCTGAAAAAGTTTTACACTAAAGACATGCCGTTCTGAGTGTGCAGAGGCGTGAATGCTTATGTAATTAATCATTTCATATTTGAAGATTGGGATTTTTTTTCCCTTTTAATTAATTAGCCAGTAGACTCGTTATAGTACATTTTTCATGTCAAAAAGGTAGCAGATTCTGAGAGAAGGAGTGGGGACCGCGGGGGGAGAAAGGACGGCAGCTACAGTGGGGTAGCGTGCTCTGCAAAGTACAGGGAACCTCTGTCATCGCTGCTGAAAACTTCCCTTCCCAGGGCCTGGGAATGCAGAACCAGTCAAAATGCCTGGCACTGATTCACATCCAGGGAACGCAAGGCTCTGAGGGGTGCTCGCTTTAGTAGAACCTGCATTCAGCCCCTTACCAAGAGTTGCGGCCTGCCAGGTCACTGGATTTGTCTTTTCCAAGAATGAGGGCTGACGGTTGTTGGCTCTGAAGCCGACCACCGTGACTTCTAGTCCTGATGGTTCCTTCTCAGCCAGAGACTTTGGGCAAGTCAACGAAACCTCTGTGTCCAAAGGTCCTCTCTTTTATTTATTTTTTTAAGATAGATAGATAGATAGATAGATAGATAGATAGATAGATAGATAGATTTGACAGAGAGAGAGAGAGAGATCACAAGGAGGCAGAGAGGCAGGCAGAGAGAGAGAGGGGGAAACAGGCTCCCCGCTGAGCAGAGAGGCCGATGCGGGGCTCAATCCCAGGACCCCAAGATCATGACCTGAGCTAAAGGCAGAGGCTTTAACCCACTGAACCACCCAGACACCCCAGTCCTCTCTTTTTAAGGCTGAAGGATATTCTACCATGCTGAGTTTATCCATTTATTGGTCAATGGACACTTAGGTTGCTGCCATCTTTTGTCTACTGCGAATAAGGCCACTGTGAACGGAAGAGTACAAATATCTGTCCAAGTTCTTGTTTTCACTTCTTTGGGGTATTAACCCAGAAGTGGACTTGCTGGATCACATGTCATCCCGTTTCCTTTTTTGAGGAGCCATTGTACCACTTTCCACAGGGACTGCTCTCTTCTACATTCCCGCCCGCAGTGTACAAGGGTTCCATTTTTCACATCCTCACGCAACACGCATTATTGTCTGGTTTTTAATAGCCATCCTAATCAGAATGAAGTGGTAGCTCATGGTTGCCACTTGTATTCCCCTAATGAACAGTGATGCTGAGCATCACTCCATGGAGTGTTTTTTTGATAGCAGATACAAAGGGGAAAACATGGTAGAAACTGCTTGGGTCCCAGACATGAGAACTCCCAAAAGTACAGGAATACAAGCTTCTGTTTCTATCAAGATGATAGATAGACAGACTGCTATAGATAATCAGATAGATAGACAGACATGCAGACGGATAACAGATACAGAAGAATATGGAAAGATATTACATTTAATATATGCATAGAAACAAAAGTCTAACTTGGTTTGTGCCTAATCATTAACTCACAGGATTGAACTCTGGGTTAGCAAGAGGATCTTTTCTATTCCTATTTTACTTTACATGTTTTATGAAAAGGGAGAATAAGGGGGTAGAATTACAGGTGTTTTAGGGGCACCTGGGTGGTACAGTCAGTTGAGTATCTGCCTTCAGCTCAGGTCCTGATCTCAGGGTCCTGGAATTGAGACGGGCATCGGGGTCCCTGCTCAGTGGGGGAGTCTGCTTCTCCCTCTCCCTCTGCCTACCCCTTGCATGTGTGGAGTTCAGTTTTAAGTAATTAATTCTAACTGTAAGTTAGTGTAGATTAAGTACATTTTGGAGTTAAGACTTAATAATGTGTAATATGTTAAGATTAAGTGCTATAAGATATGGGGCAACATATTAAAGTCAAGCTAAATCTTGGTCTAAGGAACTTTTAGGACCTGTTGTGAGGACCGCCGTTCCCCCATGACAGGCTTCATTTTAAGCCAGAAAAACACAGGTCTAAGGGTACGGGCGTGAAACTATTCCTGGAATTTAGGCTCTTCTGCTTTCCTGTGTGACGCCTAGCCCCTGAGTTGCTCAAATGCACCAATGAAATGCATAGATTTAGGTAACTGCCATATAAAGAATAAGGAACTCGCCTACGTGGGTAGTGACGTATGTACTTGTTTACTCGAGTGCATAAAACTGCTGGGAAGGGGAGAGGCGGGGCTTCTCACCTTAGCACTGCGCTTCGTCGTATGTGCTGGTGAGAGCCCAGCTAGCTGGAAATAAATCCTCTTGCTGTTGCTTCCAGCCTGCCTTTTGTGGGTTATTTTGGGGAGGGTCTCGATCCAGACAACACATGTACGCTCTCTCACTCTTTCTCTCTCAAATAAGTAAATAAAATCTTTAAAAAATAAAATAGGGGCACCTGGGTAGCTCAGTGGGTTAAAGCCTCTGCCTTCAGCTCAGGTCATAATCTCAGAGTCCTGGGATCAAGCCCCACATCGGGCTCTCTGCTCAGCAGGGAGCCTGCTTCTTCCTCTCTCTTTCTCTCTCTCTCTCTGCCTGCCTCTCTGCCCTGCTTGTAATCTCTCCCTGTCAAATAAATAAATAAAATCTTTAAAAACAAACAAACAAATAAATAACATCCTTGGTAATATGTGCAATTATCTTTAACTTCAGAAGTCAATAGATTCAAGGAATACAGACCAAGAGATGCAAACCATAAATGTTTACAGGGAAACTTTTCTACTGCTCTCTAGCATCCTATCTGGCAAGGGCACAGTAGAGGTGACTCTTGACTACGGCTCTGCCTCTCTGCTCGGCAACAGCCAGCATCGGCCCTGGGGTTTGCTAGAAGGTGGAAGGGAAGACCACAGGAGTGTAGTCTGCTGTCAAGACATGTACAGTCTGCTAATGCTCATCCAAGACATGGTGAAGGTACCACACAGGGCTTGGCAAAAGTGCAAAATTGTGCATATGGATGTGATCTGTGTGCTTCTGAGACAGGACTATCCAGAATCTGCTAGTTGGGAACTTCTCCTCTCCCTACCTTGGACTCAGTGCTCAGTGGGGAGCTCAGTGGGCTTCTCCCTCTCCAGCCTTCTCCTGCTTTTCTCTCTTGCTATCTCTCTCTCTCTCTCTCAAATATTTTTTTAAAAAAGAAGAAAGAGAGAGAGAAAGAAAAAAAGAGGGATGGCTGGGTGCCTTAGTTGTTAAGCTTCTTCGGCTCAGGTCATGATCCCAGGGTCCTGGGATCGAGTCCCACTTCAGGCTTCTTGCTCATCGAGGAGCCTGCTTCTCCCTCTGCCTGCCCATCCCCACCCCCCCCCCGATCTGGCTTCTGCTCTCTCTTGGTCTCTCTCTGACAAATAAATAAAATCTTAAAAAAAAAAAAAAAAGAAAGAAAGAAAGAAAAAGAAGGAAGGAAGGAAAAAAAGGTGTGTTGGGTGGGAATGTGATTCCGCGAGAAGAGAAATGAACTCTGGACCAGAGAGAGCTGAACAGCAAAAGGAACACAGAGATGAGGACCAGAGAGGCTTGAGTAGGAGAGAAGAGAATGAAGTAAAATGGCAGGAGCACCTCCAAGCCATGGCTCTTCCCTGATCTCCAAGCCATGGCTCTTCACTGTGCAGACAGTGTAAATTGAGGAGAGGGTTATGAAAGCAGTAGGGCTCCCCAAGCACACCATGAGGCAAGCCTTTGGGTGAGAGCACTTTATCTGGGAGATGACGTCGGGAAGCACAGAAAGAGTAATGAGACCGGGAGGGACAGAGCCAAGCAAGGGTGCATTGATGGAGGCTGTGGGCCCCCCTGGGACTCCACATCCTGAGGGCCCTCAGAATTTCTCCTCACGGATGGATCTATGGGGACTCCCACTGCCCCTTGCTTGGGCTCTGCATATAAGACCTGTTTTCAGTGACCTGAGGGGAGCCCCACAGGGATATGGCAGGACCAATGTCCTCTCAACGTGGTCATTACTACAAGGTAAGATCACATGCAGATATGCCTTTGATTTTATTTACTTTTGTAATATTTTAAAACTGTATAAAGTTTTATAGAAAAAAGAGAAATATTTCCATTTTGTAAAAAATATAAATTGTAGGAAATATATATACATTCTCCACCCTGCAAGGTCCACGTTGGAGCCCTGGAGGATGACGGGTTTTCAGCCCCAAGGCTAATACGTGTACGGGAAACATCCTACTGGCATTTCTGAATTTAGTTAACAATTCTCCGCTTTCTCCCACCCCCTGACTTCACCACAGTCACTATGCAGTTATCGCCTTCCAGCCTTGGTTCATCCAAGTCCATCTCTGATAAGTGTTTCTTCTCAAAGGAAAAGAAATCTCGGTAATTATAAATTCATCGAGTTCATTCTGGCAGAATGAACTCTTTTCCTTAATTCTCTTACTATAATTAATTTTGTTTTATCTGACTGTTTTCAGGCAGGGACTACCCCACACTGGGACTGGCCTATGTGAGTATTTACATTCATTCCTTGGTTCTCAAGTGTGAGCTACAAAGAAAAATGCCACCAAGCTCAGCATCGTAAGTGACAGGGCCCTCCTGAATATGAAGGAGCCAAGAGAACTGCCAGGCTCTATACAGGCAGTGGACGCCCCCCGTTGGTCCACAACGTTTAAACAGTTACCTCCAGGTACACCCCAGTTTGGGTGGATAACATTTTCATGGATCAAACCACCACTATCACAACCCAAAGTCACCCGTGTCGGTCACTCCTGCGGTCTAGTTCTTTGAGAAAAAGCCAGACCCAGAACAGGTTTCTTGTTTTGTGTTTTGTCTTTTTTTTTCACCTATTCATCCCAGGAATTCTTGTTGAGTACCTACGATGGGTCAAGTACTGTGCTAAGTACTCAGTCGGAGATGCCATGTGAAGTACTTTTCCCAGGAGGAAAATGTGTGATAGCCTCCCAGGTCAGCTCTGAGATAAAACAGATGAGGGTGGGAAGGGAGGAGAGAGAGAGAAGGGTGAAGGAACAAAGAATCCACGCCCAAGAGAAACACAAGCAAATCAGCCAACTGCAGACCACCAGTGACAAAGTTTAGAAATACATGGTATCACATACTACCCAAGGCCTCAAGGAACAGGTTTCCCATAAATAAGGACGGCCTGTGCACACACACCCGTATATTCCAAACATTTTACTAGCTGTCACACACAGCAGAGAGAGAGAGCGAGCGAGCTGCATTTTTGTTCACTTTGGCCAATCTAAATTTGGATCTAGGGTCTCATCACCGAGGCTGCCTCGCAGACCCCGGTCCCCGTCATGCGAGCGTCCCTCAGGCAGCAGGCCCTGGCAACAGGGAGAGCAGGCCAACCCATTAACACGGGCTAAAGGCCAGGCCCAGGGTCCCCTGCCGGCTGTCCCCTGACTGCCCACCATTCCGCCCTTCGGCGGAACAATCCGTCTTGCAAAAACAATTGGCATTCCGTTGGCAGGAGATGAGCACCAAATGCAAAATATTTACCATCCAGAAGTTAAGCTTCGGCACAAAATTGGTTGCCTCCTCAGTGAATTAAATTCAATTAGCTGCCTCCTTATCTCAGCCGTGCGTTGTAATCATCAGTGACGCCCGCCTCCGCCCACGTGGACGCGCGGGAGTTTGCGAGTTGGGGGAGCGGGGAGACTGGCTGGGGGTTTGGTAGGATACGCCGCCATCGGCAGAATATTGCCGCCAGCCGGTCATGTCCAGAGCAGTGAAGGGATCGATGGGCTCTCCCTCCACATCTATTCGCACTGAGGACGCTGCTCCCCCTGCCCTGCCCACAGCCACACTCAGCACTCAGCGAGCGGCGGGAGACCACTCTGCTCTGACAACTTTCTCTGCCGCTGACATTATCTCCTAATTATCTTCTCAGCAGTGATGGCCGGGTACCAGCCCTCAACTCGGGCAAAATGACTCTAATACTCGATCTGATCGGGAGGAAAGGAAATGCTGTCATCCTTTGAGCCTTGTGGGGCTGTTGCTACCGCTTTGCCAAAGGCGCCTGAATAATATTCACGACCATCAGAAGGGAAACACACACACACATTACTTCAAACGACCATTACTCAGAAAACAGTAACATGTTTTCAGCCAGATGAATATGTTTACGTAACAGGGTCCTCCGCAGAGCCATTAAGTTAATGGCTTGAAACCGAGCCCAAAGACCCGTGTTTGTTCTATGACACTCGCCCTGGGTGGTGGGAGGCTCTGCAGACTTCAAAAAGGGATTTTTTTTTTTAATTTTTATTATTTTTTAAGAACAGTCCACTTTTTTTTTTAAGATTTATTTATTTGACAGAGAGGGAGAGATCACAAGCAGGCAGAGAGAGAAGGGGAAGCAGGCTCCCCGCTGAGCAGAGAGCCCGATGCGGGGCTCGATCCCAGGACCCTGAGATCATGACCTGAGCCCAAGGCAGAGGCTTTAACGCACTGAGCCACCCAGGCACCCCAAGAACAGACCACTTTTTCCAAGGGCCTTGAGGTATGCAGCTGTGGTCCAGGCAAGTGTCACAAGGGAAGAAGCTCAGGTGGCCGGGAAATCAGAGGGTGGGGGAGGGGTGTTTAAAGGTCAACTTCAATAGGTTTGTCCTTAGAGAAACAAGGCTGGAAGTCTCACCCCAAGTCCCTACCTGGACTTCAAGCTCCTTCTTGGCCTCTAGTCACCACTTGGTGACCTCTGCCAGTTTCTGATGACCTAAGCATATTTCTTTTCTCCACTGCCAGTGAGGAGCCCATTGGTCAGATAAAGGGAGCCTAAGCCGGCTGAGCCTTGGGTAACTTCCCTTGGTTTCATAAACCCAGAATTCTGGCCAGCCACCCTGGTGGTCTCAGGAGAGCCACTGAAGGGCTGTGGCTGGAAATGCCATGTAGAGTGTTTGCAGGCCTGACAGCCCGGGTAAGGACCGCTGGTGGGGTTCCACTGTAGCTCAGTCAGCCACTCTCCTAACCCATCCTCCTCCAGCACGCTCTGGGGACAGCCTTGGAGAAGAAGGGCAAAGGCCTGAGAAGTTGGCACAAGGCATGCCACAGTGTTCTTGAAGATAGCTTCAGTCACTAGTTAGACCTGCAAACCAGAGCACCTGTGTGCGTTGACTCTAACTAGGACCTGGAGTCTGGTCTGACTCTTAACCTACAGCGAAATTGTCTGAAAACCACCTAAAGAGATCCCTGGGGGGCTCAGTCGATTAAGTGGCCGACTCTTGGTCTGGGCGCAGGTCATGGTCTCAGGGTCCTGGGATCTTGCCCTGTGTAGAGTTCCAAGCTCAGCCCGAAGTCGGCTTGAGGATTCTCTCTCTCCCTCTCCCTCTTCTACTCCCTGCCATCCCCTGCTCACGCCCTCTCTCTCCAATAAATAAATAAATCTTAAAACAAAGAAACAAAGAAAGAAAAGAAAAACCACCCAATGGTTTAACAACAACGGGGCCATTTTCTTTCATTTTGTGAAAATAAAGTTATTAGAGCCACCTCCCAAGCCATTAGCTTACTGGTTATCAAACCTCAGAATTGCTCAGGTGAAATTAAAAAAGCGGCGTTGATGATTCTATTACTGGCTTTAGGAGAGAAAATGTTGGAATTCCG
>CM053610.1:88461567-88478229 GCA_028646535.1 Procyon lotor | reverse complement strand
GCAGAGGCAGAGGGTAAAGCAGGCTCCCTGCTGAGCAAGGAGCCCGATGCGGGACTCGATCCCAGGACCCTGGGATCATATGACCTGAGCCGGAGGCAGCTGCTTAACCAACTGAGCCACCCAGGTGTCCCCCAAGATCTCCTTCTTGATAAGACTCATTTTATAGTAATTTAAAGGAAATCACCTTTTATTAACTCTTCCAACCAACTCAGTTGAAAAAGATCAGGAGGAAGTTGAGTAACATATGTATGTTGGTGTGTTTTTCTTTTTCTTTTTCCGTTTATGTCTTTTTCTTAAATGCATTTAAAAAAATGTATGCACCTTTATGTGCTTCAGTGTGAGAAAGAGATAGGAACACTGTAGCATGCAAGAAATAATTAGTTGCTTCCTGCTTTTTGTAATAAATAGGTTTCCCAACATTTGTATGGGAAAAAAGCTTTTTTTGTATACACAAGAATGGACGTGTACAGGTACTTAACTAGGGAATCCTTTTAACCTGCGAGTCAACCTTTTGTGTTATTATCCCCTAATATATGTGTTTTTTAGATTTGATTTTTCATGTATGTAAGAATGAGGTGTCTTGAGAAGGGCATACCTGCATAGGGATCAGAATCAGATCCAATTACTGAAAATCTACCCCGTGTGAAATCAGAGTGGAGGAATTATAACTTTTGACTTAACCATGAGGATTTTTTTTAAGATTTATTTATTTATTAAGAAAATAAATCTTTATTAAGATTTATTTATTTACTTTATTTACTTAAGATTTATTATTTACTTATTTAATTAATTAATTTATTTGACAGAGATTGAGAGAGAGATCACAAGTAGGCAGAGAGGCAGGCAGAGAGAGGGGGGGAAGCAGGCTCCCTGCTGAGCAGAGAGCCCGATGGGGGGCTCGATTCCAGGACCCTGAGATCATGACCTGAGCCGAAGGCAGAGGCTTTAACCCACTGAGCCACCCAGGCATCCCAACAATGAGGATTTTTATCAGCTAATGAAATATGAGGCGGTTCTAACAATGCATATTTTAAAATTTGAGATATTAACTCGCATAGCATAGAATTTATCATTTCAAAGGGTACAATTCTGTGAATATAGTATACTCGAAGAGCTATGGAACCACCACTGCTCTCTAACTCCAGAACATTTTCTTTCTTTCTTTTTTTTTTTTTGAGTATTTATTTGAGAGAGAGTGAGAATGGAGAGAGCATGAAAGGGGAGAAGGTCAGAGGGAGAAGCAGACTCCCCATGGAGCTGAGAGTGTGATGCGGGACATGATCCAGGGACTCCAGGATCATGACCCGAGGTGAAGACAGTCACTTAACCAACTGAGCCACCCAGGCGCCCCTCCAGAACATTTTCATGTACCCCATCCTCGTTAGCAGTCACTCCCCACACCTATCCCCTGGTAACTGCTAATCTACTTTCTCTCTCTCTCTCTCTTTCTCTCTTTAAAGGTTTTATTTATTTATTTGACAAAGCGAGAGACAGAGACATCGAGAGAGGGAACACAAGCAGGGGGAGTGGGAGAGGGAGAAGCAGGTTTCCCACTGAGCAAGGAGCCCGATGTGGGGCTCAATCCCAGGATGCTGGGATAATGACACGAGCCGGAGGCAGACGCCTAATGACTGAGCCACCCAGTCGCCCCTCTACTTTCTCTCTTTATATAGTTTTGCCTGTTCTGAACATTTCACATAAATGGTAACATGAGGCCTTTTGTGTCTGGCTTCTTTCCCTGAGCATAAATGTTCTCAGGGTTCATCCATGTTGTAGTGTCAATCAGTCCTTCAGTCGTTTATTGTTTTGTTTTTTTTTTTTAAAGATTTTATTTATTTGACAGAGAGAAACATAGAGAGTACAGCGAGAGAGGGAACACAAGCAGAGGGAATGGTAGCGGGAGAAGCAGGCTTCCCGCAGAGCAGGGAGCCCGACGCGGGGCTCGATCCCAGGACTCCGGGATCATGACCAGAGCCGAAGGCAGGCGCTTAATGACTGAGCCACCCAGGTGCCCCCAGTCGTTTATTGTTAAGCAAAGTTTCCTTCTGCGGTTTTACCACATTTTGTTCACCCATTTCTGTGTGGGTGAATATGTGGGCTGTTTACACTTTGGGGATGAAACGGACAATACCGCTGTGAACATTCGCGTACAAGTTACGGTGTGAGCATATGTTTTCCCCTCCCTCCTGTATATACCTAGGGATGGAATTACTGGGTGGCCGTGGTGACACTTTGTGGAACTTTTTGAGAAACAGCTACTGTTTTCCAGAACAGCTGAGCCCTTAAACATTCCCACTAGCCATATATAAGGGTTTCAGTTTCCCCACATCCTCCCCAACACTTATTTTCCTTTTTTTAAAAAAAAATAATTGCTACCTTAATGGGTGTGAAGTATCTCATTGTGAATTTTTAAAGATTTTTATTTTTTTTTTATTTTTTTTTTATTTATTTGACAGAGAGAAACACAGCGAGAGAGGGAACACAAGCAGAGGGAGTGGTAGCAGGAGAAGCAGGCTTCCTGCCGAGCAGGGAGCCCGATGCGGGGCTCGATCCCAGGCCCCTGGGATCATGACCTGAGCCGAAGGCAGCCGCTTAACGACTGAGCCACCCAGGCGCCCCTCATTGTGAATTTTTAAAAAGTAATCTCTATGCACACTGTGGGGTTCAAACTAATGACCTCGAGATCAACAGTCAGATTCTCTACTGACGAGGCCAGCCAGGTGCTCCTCATTGGGATTTTGATTTGCATTTCCCTAATGACTGATGCTATTGAGCCTATTCTCATGTGCTCATTGATCATTTACGTATCCTTCGGGACAAATGTCTATTCAAATAATTTTCCCACTTAAGAAATGGGTCATTTGTCTTTTTATTGTTGAATTATAAAATTATATATTCTGGATACCAGATCTTTAACAGATACATGATTTGCAAATATTTTCTCTCAGTTTGAGAGTCATCTTTTCACTTTCTTCATGGTATCGTTTATAGCACGCAAGTTGTAATTTTTGATGTAGTCCAGTTTATCTTTTCTTTTGTCTCTTGTGCTTTTGGTGATGTATCAAAGAAACTCAAGTTCAGGAAGATTTACTCCCATATTTCCTTCAAAAAATTTTCTAGTACAAGTTCTTCCTTTCAGGTATCTGATCCATTTTGAGTTAATTTTTGTAGATGGTGTGAGCTAGGGGTCCATTGTCATTTTTTCAGAGGTAGTATCCAGTATCTTCTACCATTTGTTGAAGAGACTATTTTTTTTCCACCATTGAGTGGCATTGGCATAATTGTCAAAAATCAGATTACTGTAGATGTACGGGTTTATTTCTGGATGCTCAGTTCTCTTCCATTGATCTATATGTTTGTTATGCCAGAAATACAGAGAGGACTTAGTAGTAAGTTTGGAAATCAGGAAGTGTGAGTTCTTCTTTTACAAGACTGTTTTGGCTATTATGGATCCCTTGCATTTCCATATGAATTTAGTACCAGTTTGTCCATTTCTGCGAAAAAGGCAGTTGGAATTTTGATAGGGATTGCTTTGAGTTTTGATTGAGACTGTAGATCAATTGGGGTAGTGCTGCCATCTTAACAGTATTGAGTTTTCTGATCCATAAACACAATATGTCCTTCCACTTACTGAAGTCTTGAATTTTTTTTTTTTTTGAAGTCTTTAATTTTTTCCAGCGTTCTAGAGTTTCCAATATAGAAGCCTTGCACTTCTTTGGTTTAATTTATTAAGTATTTATTAGTTTTGATGCTATTGTTAATGCAACTGCTTTCCTTTTCTTTTTTTAAGATTTTATTTATTTATTTGAGAGAGAGAGAGATCACAAGTAGGCAGAGAGAGGGGGGGAAGCAGGCTCCCCGCCAAGCAGAGAGCCCGATGCAGGGCTTGATCCCAGGACCCTGATATCACAACCTGAGCCGGAGGTGGAGGCTTTAACCCACAGAGCCACCCAGGTGCCCCTGCAACTGCTTTCTTAATTTCATTTTCAGATTATTCATTGCTAGTGTATGGAAACACAACTGATTTTTGTATATTGGTCTTGTGTCCTGGAACCTTACTGAACTTAATAGCTCTCATAGTTGGGGTTTTTGTTTGTTTGTTTGTTTGAAGATTTTATTTATTTATTTGATAGAGACGGGGAGCACAAGCAGGGTGAGCAGCACGCAGAGGGGGAGAAAGAAGCAGGCTCCCTGCTGAGTAGGGAGCCTGATGTGGGGCTTGATCCCAGGACCTAGGAATCATGACCTGAGCTGAAGGCAGACTCTTAGCCGACTGAGCCACCCAGGCACCCAGCTCTAATAGTTTTTTGAGAATTCTTTACTCTATATATAAGATCATATCATCAGTGAAGAGAGAGACTTACTTCTTCCACTTACCTCTTTGTCTTACTGAAATACCCCAGCTAGAACTTCTAGTACATTGTCAAATAGATGTGGTAAGAGTGGACACCCTTGTCTTATTCCTGATCTTAGGGAGAAAACTTTCAGTCTTTCACCATTGAGTGTGATGCTTGCTGTGGGGTTTTTGCAGGTTAAAAAAGTTTCCTTGTATTTCTAGTTCGTTCCGTGCTTTTATCTTGAAAGGTTTTTGGATTCTAGAAATGTGTTTTAATGAAGAGATGGGTGGATTTTGTTGTGAGTTGATATGTACTATCTGTGTCGGGAAATAAATTTTGTTGAAGTGAGTTTCTAAATCTATACAGGAGAACTAATCAGGTTGAAACGATAGAAGTGCTTGTTGATAGTTTTTCTGGTTCGTCAATTGATGTACAGTTAAAGGTTTCTAAGACTATTAAACTGATCCTCTTCATTAACTCAAGTTAATTTGAGTTTGTGTTCACTTGCCTAAAGATACAGAGATGCATAGATACAAGAAAGAGAATGTTTCTGCTGGTTGGGTTTTGTTTTTGGTTTTGTTTTTTTTGTGTTTTTTTTTGAGATTTGTTTATTTATTTTGGAGAGAGAGGAGAGCGAGCGAGCATGTGTGCACATGAGCGCAGGGGAGAGGGTAAAGAATATTAAGCAGGCTCCATACCCAGCGTGGAGCCCAGTCAGGGGCTCACAACCCTGAGATCATGACTTGAGCCAAAGTCAAGGGTCAGATGCTTAACCCACTGAGCCACCCAGGCGCCCCCATGGGTTGGGGTTTTTTTTAATGCCTCTTTATTATCCGACCTTGCACTTCTTATGCTCAGCTAGTACAGGAATACTGGCAGGAGGCCAGAGGGTGGAGAGAGCCTGGCTCCATCTCTGTGGACAGTCCGTGTCAGAGCTGTTGCATGTAGTTCTCTTTTTCTGCCTCTCTTGGGGGTACTTGGTAGAAAGCTCGAGAAGCAGGGGACCTGTCTGTGCTTCCTGGAACTGGGTTTCCAAGCTTGTGTAAGTCTGCCTCTTTCCATAATAGTACTTACAGGAAGGGCAAGAATCACCGAATTACTGGGAAGGGGAAGGAGTCATCTCCCAAAGAAGATTTCATAGTTAATTAACCTGTGGCATTGCTGTAGGAAAGGGTTTGCTTTTTGGTTTTTGTTTGTTTGTTTTTTATAATTTTTTTTTAAGATTTTATTTATTTATTTGACAGAGAGAGAGATCACAATAGGCAGAGAGGCAGGCAGAGAGAGGAGGAAGCAGGCTCCCCGCTGAGCAGAGAGCCTGATGCGGGGCTCGATCCCAAGACCCTGAGTTCATGACCTGAGACAAAAGCAGAGGCTTTAACCACTGAACCACCCAGGCGCCCCAAGATTTTTTTACTTTAGAAAGAGCATGCACATGAAAGAGGAAGCACAGGGAGGGAGAGGGGGAGAGGGAGAGAGAAAGACTCAGCAGACTCTGCTCTGAGCTCGGAGCCGACCTGGGGCTTGATCCCACAACCCTGAGATCATGACCCAAGCCGAACCCAAGAGTCAGATGCTTATCTGACTGCGCCACCCAGGGGCCCTACTAAGCCCAATTTTTTAAATGTAATCCCTCATCATGAATATAGTCATTCTGAAATACCTCTAGGAGATTATGTCAGTAAAATAATTGGAGAAAAGTTCAATATCTGTAAACACCACTTCCCCAACTGGTTTGGAAGATCACTTGCAAGGTCGCATTTTGCAGTCTGACTAACTTTTAATGGATAGATAACCCCACCGGCATTTTTTTAAATGAGTAATATTGCTAATGTAGTATTTAACTGCATGCTTACAGTTCTCTAATTTTATACATATGCCCCAAAGGCTTTTAGTTAATGTCTGTTTTTAATAAATCTCCTGACTGTGCTGGGTGAATGTAAGTAATCTTCGGTGCAAATGTGGATATCAAACCCAGCGGAATTATGACCCAGGATTTCAGGCAAGCTACTTTTGTAATGTTACACATTTACTAAAAATATTTAGGAAAAAAAGTTTCAGAGAGAGGTATGCTTTGCTAAAATGTATTCAGTACTATTCATAACAGCCATTCTTAGGAATAGTGGGATTCCCAATTACTGGTCATTGAATGCTTTGAATAATGGCTATGATTCCTCATATTTATAGGGTAATAAAAGTTATGGCAACTTTTTCATAAAATATAATGTACTAATGTTATATAATTCTTTTATTTTTACTTACTAGTTTTAGTAAGTATTCTGAAAGTAAATCTCTGACCCTACTTGTACCTTATACACACCCATCCTAAAAAACAAAATTTGCTGAGAGAGGAAAAAAAAATTTACAGCTAGCAGTAACTCAGAAATCTGTCTCTCTCCCTGTAGACACAATGAACAGGCAGTAGTACTGAGTACTTTGTGATTGGCCTTTTCTGGTGTAGCCCAAGTAGAAAACTGATGTCACCCAGAGTTTGGGTTGCCGTTGGGATTAGCCACGGTTTCAAGAATGAATCATTCTGTGGGTAGAAGCTGTGGCTGATTTGTGACTGTCTCTAGAAGTCCGAATGTTTGAAGTCAGTGGCCTGTTTGGTGAATTACTAAATAAGCAGATTTCTAGATCCCTTCAAATGAATGAAGGAGCACTCAACATTCACACTTGGAGCTTCTTCCCTTTGCCCCCTGCTGTTAACCAGTGTCAGGACATTTTTGCAAAGGAGCAACTCTCTGAGTTTGGTACCAGTAGATCATCTGGTTGCTCTGCGTATGTCTTTTATAAAGGAAACTTCCACTCATCCATCCACAATCTTAGATTCCTTTTGTTCATCTGCCATCAAAATTGTAGCTACTCAAATGTTGAATTGTCCAAAATATTTTTCAAGGTTTTTAAAAATTTATTTCAGTAATCTCTGCATCCAACATGGGGCTCAAACTCACAACCCTCAGATCAAGAGTCACATACTCCTCTGCCTGAGCCTGCCAGGTGCCCTTCTAAATTTTGGATATTATATGTCTTTTTTGTTATTATTGTCCATGCTGTTACATAGTATACTTTTTTAATTTTTAAAATAATAATAATAATAATTATTATTATTATTTTGAGCCCAACATGGGCCTTGAACTCATGAGCCTGACATCAAGACCTGGTCTGAGATCAAGAGTCAGACACTCAACCAACTGAGTCACCCAGGTACACCTACGTAGTCTAACTTTTTGAACTCCTTTTTGTTTCCCTTGTTTTGGTCTAATTTAGAAATTTAATAAGCAATTCCTATTGAACTTGCCCTTAGAACAGTATTTTTCTAAAGTACCTGATTAAATTTTTAGGTGAAAATAGTTAGAATTTTTTTCTAATAATATCCCTGGGAGTTTGGCAAGGGAAACAAGTGCCGTAATTATCAAACTTAAAAAAATTTTACTCTGTCATTAGTTTCCTTTTTTATTTAGGCACAATAACCACCATCTGTTTTCATTTTAAGGAAAACATTTTTCATGTGAGTACTGTTAGTAGTCAGATTTCTTCACTGGATGTCATTGCATCAAACTATTCAATAATTAAAAATACGTAGAGACTCTAAGTTTTTGAACAAGCAGAAATCTGGGGTACATTTTTTTCTACTTTATGTGGTATCCATCACTTTTCACTTTTAGGCTCCCAAACTGATGGCTTGCATGTTAATGTACCGAATGCGTATGACTTAGATTTGTATTATCTTTCATTTTATACAGCCATTGACTAGAAATATCCAAAGGTAAATCTGTTATGCCATTTCTAACTTGAAAGTAAAGAATATATCTACTTTTGTAAAGGTCACAGAATGTAGATTTTTAAAAATATATTATACATACCAATTGCAGATTATATTCTATTTAAATTACTTAAGGTATATGTGTCAGTTTTGCACTAAATGGTACCTTATATACACCCAACCGTTTTTATATCACAAATAGTTCAGTTTTCTGTAAAGATTGTAGGAGAAGTTTTTATTTGATTTATTTTAAAACTTGCTTTTTGCCTAAGTTTAATTTTGCTTAATAAGCTTGTCATCTCACTATCCCACATGAGACCAAGTCCTCTCCCGTTCGGAATCGCTTAAATTTTGGTGCACATTTTTGCTCTTTTCAGAAACCAAGTTGAAGTAGCCTTACATCAAAGGTAGCCTTATGTGGAGAGCCTTACTGCAGAGATTTTAGAGTATTTCATTTCTAGTATTTTTTCTAGAATCCAGAATCTCGGGTATTTCTGGACATACAAGAACTTTGAAAAGAGTTTTCTACTTAAGTATGGGTAAAATATATTAAGTACATGGAGAATGTCTTTATTCTTTCTGACCTTTGTTTTTATGTTAAGTAAGGTTACACCGCAGTGTTTTGTTGAAGTCTGTGCTGTCATGTGATGAAGTTTACCCGTGGATTCATTGCTCTGTATGTGTGTGAAAAAGATACTTGCCTTAAAATAGAGCACTTCTGTTTTGCAAACAGCTGTGGTCAAGCTGTCTTTCCAGTCCCTCATCTTTCTGTTCACCTGCTTGGCTGCAGGCCTGATGAAGTCCGTGCAGGTAAGGAGGAAGATGAATGAACATCTTTTCATTGTTTGTCATCTAAACCTAGATTAAAAGGCATTTTGACACGCGAAGATTTTATGGAAAACCCACCTGTGTGGTGTGGCGTTCCCTGCTAAAGGTAGCGAGCAATTGAACAGATTAAATGTGTATTGGTTGTAACCATTATTTTTATTGACCTTATTCTCAATGGGAATAGTGATTCATGTGTGTCTATGGCCAGTTCTGTTTCTTCCACGGTGTGTTCATAACTACTGCTAGTCGTCATTATTAATGGCCACTGCATATCTCAAGGAGGAATCAGATGTACTGTATCAAACAAGAGGGAAGGTAATTTGGATAGTAAAGATCGTGTTACGTAGAGTTTGGGATTTCAGGGAATCTTATCGTTATTAGCTTTTTTAGGAATGATGGTTTAGAGGGATATCGTGTCTATCCTCTAACAAAAAGATTGCTAAAATCAGCTCAATTTAGGTGGCACGGTTTTGTTTGCTACTTTAATACGGGATTAGTAAAATGTGCGATCATATGGGTCATAGCTTTTCTTACTCAGCTGTGCGATTTATGTATTTATGTTAGATCTTTAATAGTACCTAAAATGTGCATCAAATAATTAACTAGTGGTTGAAGCTTTTTAGCATCTTTAGTTCTTAAGGAAATATTTTATAGTAAATTAACTTTGTTATGATATAAATATGTTGTACGTACATCTGAAAACAATCTGTACAGCTTGAACATTTGAATAGTTAATAAATTTTGACTTTGCGAACCACCTACAGCTGATAACGAAATCCATGTTACTGTCTGTTGAGTTGACTTTCATTGATGAGTGTAATATGTTCTTGGTGGACTTATTTCCCTTTTGTTCTGAACCAAAACTTCACTTTGCAATAAACTCATGGTGGATGAAGCACAAAAGATGTCTCCCGGCTGTGACAGTGCCCCTGACGGTCCCGTGGCTTTGACTCAATCGCTGCATCCTCCTCTGACCTGCTTTCACCTTCCCCTTTTCTCCCCTTCCACTGCTCCTCTTCTCTGTGATTAAAAACATGAATACTCGATGGGAGGTAAGTTCCTGGGCTATGATGATGGGTGCCCAGAGGCACGTAATCTGTGTTGAATTGAGTCAAAAACTTTGGAAGCTGGATCTTCTAAATGCTATGCGTGTTTACAGCACCTTTCTCAGTGACACAGAGTCTGCCAGACCCTTTCAGTTTTCCCAGTGAAAAGACCGCACGACCCTTCCTGCCTCCCCTTTCTCCTTCATGTCTCCTCTGCGCGATCCCTGTCCCCGCATCCCACCCCCGACTTCCTGGGGGAAGTGAGTTTGGATTAGCCACTCACATACTCCAGGGGCCCCTTGATCTGATGGTGCCTCGGCCCGGCCGCCCTCCCAGAAGCCCCTTGCTCTCCGGTGCTGCCAACAGCACGCACAGTCCTCTCCAGAGGGGAGGCCTGCAGTGCCCCAGGCTTCCTGAGGGCTGCTTCCCTGCTTGTCCTGATTGTCTCAGCAGGCCCTGGCCGTGGGCTTGATGGGGAACAACACCCCTTGAGGAGTCGATCTGGGGACTGCTGAGGACAGAGCAGTAGGTACCTGCCCGGAGAGCTGTGGCGTCAGGGCCCAGCATGTCCCTCCAGGGTCCCCGCCGACCGAGGTGGGGAAACAGTCTAGTCGGCCCACGTGCTGAGGCGAGAGGTTTTCATTTATTGCCATTAGAATTGTTCCTTCAAGAGCCGGGCATAAACTATAAACACAGTGGGGACCACAAGGAATTCGTGATAATTGCATCTAAGATAGGCATCCATTCGTCAGGTAACACTTCTGTGCAGCTAATCAGAGTGATGGCCTTCTAAACCACAGGGTCTGCCTCTCAGCTGAGTCTCTCTTTATGTCTTATTTTTGGAACTAATCAGGTTTTTGTTTTCTTTCAGGGAAAAACAATAGCGAATGTCAGACTGAACATGATATGGTTGGATTATTTTTCACATATTTAAAAGAATTATGAACCAGCATGCGTGGTTGAAATTTTTGATGTCTGGGAAGATAATTAATGTTTTGGCAGGAAAAAAAAAGCAAGGGAAGAGTTTTTTGGAAGCCCTCCCCCCCCACCAGTCCCCATCTCTAATTGATGTCTCAAGTTGACAGGGGGAGAGAGAGAAATCCCTCAGAAGTTCCAGTCTCCATCCTCTGTAACTCTTAGGGAGGTTCTGTGAATGTACGTCTTCATTTGTGTTAGGCTGTGAAGACAGTGAGGTTCTGACGAACGTTTGGCCAAAAATGGGTTTTGGCACTCAGCTAGTAGAGCAATGTAACCTTTTCAAGGCCAAGGAATTTCTGTGTGTGTGGGTGGTCCTTCTGTCTGCTGAAAATGTGAAAGTAAGTGTTTCTACCCTGCTCAGTCCTGAAAGAATTTGTGGAGCTTGAGGCGGGGGTCCTGAGGAGCCAGAGGCATCTGAGGAGAAAGGAATTTGACTTTACTTAGGCAGGGAGTTCTTTTATTGGAGCTATGTAGGAGAGATTGGACACATCTTAAAAATGAACTGATTTTCAAAAATGTATAAAAGTAGTATAATACACATACTAGAAAATAGAGGGAACCAGAAGGGAAAAAAAGAAGCACATAGTTCCCCGTCAAGTGTTCAAAGTTCCTGCCATCACTTGGCATTCTGTATTCCTTTTTGTTGCCCCATTTCTCTCTGGTGGACCCTGGACGTGCATATGGAAGGCCTGCTTCCTGTCCTTGAGGAGCTCCCAGTGGGCAAAGAGACTGGTAGTAAAACACGAAGAGCACGAGGAGGAGGATAAAGTTTATGAAATACCTGCTGTGGGTCCCACAGGGTGGTCACCTCATTCAGCTCAGGAATCAAAGAAGGCTTCCTGGAGGAGTGATTCTTAAATTCAGCGCAGGGATACAGGCCCTTAAGGGTCTGTAACACCTACAGGGTTCGGCTTGCAGCAAAGCAAGAGAACGTGATCTACTCTGGTGATTGTGCCCAGTCAGCATGGACAAGAAGAAGAGTGAGGGGGAGTGCTCATGGGTGAGGCAGAGTCCCAACTAGGAAGGGCCTTGTGCCTGCCAAGGCTTAGGTGGGCTTTACCCTGCAGGGAGAAAGTTACCGAAAGACCGAAGTCAGGAGAATGGCATGGCAAGATTTGTCCTTAAGGAGGATCACTCTTTCAACCAAGTCGAGGATGGAAAGAGACCGGGGACATTGGGACCAACTGGGAAATTCGTGGCCATTACCCACCCGCATAGGAGGAAGGGATGAGAGTGGATGCAGTAGCAAAGCCAAGAGACAGGGAGAGAGTGAGTGGCTTTTGGTGGGAGTTAGCTCCATTTCAGACTTATTTAATCTGAAGGAGCCTGGGCCGCATCCAAATGGAAATATCCAGCAGGCTAGTGACTGAAGCCCTGGGGAGAGGTCTAATCTAGTCATCCGAGACGTCAGAAGTTGGGGGTCCTCCGCACACAGATGGGAATAGAGGCTGGTCTGGAATGGGATAAGAAAGAAATTCCTCTGAGAGAGAGTGTTGAGGGAAGAGAGGAAGTAACCTGGGTTGGCCTCCAGGAGGCTTGCAAAGGGGGCCAGAGGAGGAGGGGGACAGGCCGCCCTCGGCGCGGGGAGGTAGGAATGTTGAATGCCCCCTGACAGTCCGGAGAATCTACGGCTGAAAAGCAAAGTCTAGACTGTGCAACTAGGGGCTCTAGGCGGCTGGGCTGAAATTGAAACCTAGGCCTTCCTACACTGAATCCTCACCCCAGGCAGACCAGCCGCCCTCAAGTGGGAATCCGAGGCGAGGACCGACCACCAGCCTGGGTTCTTGTGAGTGGCGCCGGCCTGGGAGGCCAGGCTGGGATTCAGCCCACAGCGCGGCCGGTAGCTCACGGCCCAGCAGGCCCAGAGCCTGAGCCCCAGAACCTCGGCCTTTCCTGGAGGGTCCCCTTTCCCGAGGATGTTCGGAAGCCCCCTTTGAACTTTCTTCGAAGCACCTGAACTCCCCTCGGCCGTGCCAGGAACCTCGGGCCACAGTTCCAAGAGCCGGAATCACAGTAGCATTTTCAGTTAAAAACCAGAGGCGGTTACGGAACGTAGCATTTGTACTGCAAACGATGTAGCTGAAATTGTGTTCTTAATCACATCTAGACGCAGGGAATGGGATACTGTAATAACCTTCAGCTTTGTCCAGAAAGGACTGTTATTACTAATAACTGTTAATCATTATGACCCATAAAATCTAATACAGAAGAATAGGAGAATTAAAGGAAGGGAAAGAGTGATAGTCTCATTTAGTCACGTGTGGCTTCCTGCAGGGTAATTTTTTGGGGAGATTTTTTTTTAAAAATTCAATTTAATTAACATATACTGTATTACTAGTTTCAGGGGTAGAATTTAGTGATTTGTAAGTCTTACATAATTCCCAGTGCCCACTACATCAAGTGCCCTCCTTAATGCCCATCACCCAGTTACCCCATTCCCTCCCCCCCGCAGCAGCCCTCAGTTAGTTTTTTATAGTTAAGAGTCCCTTATGGTTTGCCTCTTTTTGTCTTATTTTATTTTTCCTTTCCTTCCCCGATGTTTCTTAAACTCCACATATGAGTGAGATCAGATGGTATTTGTCTTTCTCTGGCTGATTTATTTCACTTAGCATAATACCTTCTAGTTCCACCCATGTCCTTGGAAATGGCAGGATTTCATTCTTTTGATGACTGAGTAATAGTCCAATATAAATAAATAAATATATATACATATATATAAAATGTATATTCCATTATGTATATATATCACATCTTTTTATTTAAGATTTTATTTATTTATTTGAGAGAGTGACAAAGAGAGCACAAGTGAGGAGAGGAGCTAAGGGAGAGGGACAAGCAGAATCCCCATCGAGCAGGGAGCCAAATGTGGGGCTCGATCCCAAGACCCTGAAATCATGACCTGAGCTGAAATCAGACACTTAACTAAGCGAGTCACCCAGGTGCCCCCATGACTTCTTTATCCACTCATCACATCTTCTTTATCCATTCATGTATTGATGGACATCTGGGCTCTTTCCATATTTTCGCTGTTGTGGATATTTCCCTGAAGGGTAATTTTTTTTTTTAAGATTTTTAAAAATTTATTTGACAGAGAGAGACACAGTGAGAGAGGGAACACAAGCAGGGCGAGTGGGAGAGGGAGAAGCAGGCTTCCCGCTGAGCAGGGAGCCCAATGTGGAGCTTGGTCAACCCGAGCTGAAGGCAGATGCTTAACGACTGAGCCACCCAGGCGCCCCTGAAGGGTAATTTTAATGTTTAATAAATGTTCTTCATTTATGGAGATTCTGTGGCTGGCCCACTAGGTGAGGCACCCTGAGTTTTTACTAATTATTTTATTTATTTATGTATTTATTTACTTTTTAATTTATTTTTAAAGATTTTATTTATTTATTTGAGAGAGAGAGAGCACAAACCGTGGAGGGGCAGAGGCAGAGAGAGAAGCAGGCTCCCTGCTGAGCAAGGAGCCCAATGTGGGGCTTGATCCCAAGACCCTGCAATGATGACCTGAGCCAAAGGTAAATGCTTAATGCCTGAGCCACCCAGGAGTCCCTAGTTTATTTATTTTTTTAAGAATTTATTTATTTAGTTTAGAGCGAGAGACTGAGAGTGAAAGCAGAGGGAGGAGCAGAGGAAGAAGGAGAGAGAATCACAAGCCGACCCCACACCGATTGCCAAGTTCAACCTCATGACCTTGAGATCACGACTTGAGCTGAA
The DNA here is from genome assembly GCA_028646535.1 of Procyon lotor. Classification (NCBI taxonomy): domain Eukaryota; kingdom Metazoa; phylum Chordata; class Mammalia; order Carnivora; family Procyonidae; genus Procyon; species Procyon lotor. The sequence continues at coordinate 88,463,563 of CM053610.1, read as the reverse complement.
ACCAAGACCGGACGCTTAACTGACTGTGCCACGCAGGCACCCCTACTGATAATTTTAAAAAACACATTTGCAGGAAGTACCTGACTGGCTTAGTTGGTAGAGCACGTGACTTTTCAGGGTTGTGAGTTCAAGTCCCATGCTGGGTGTAGAGCTTACTTAAAACACACACACACACACACACACACACACACACACACACACACACACACACTTACAGTGATTCATTGTCTTTTGTTTGTCCCCCTTCTGACCAAAAAGAAGCATTTATTTTTAAAACTCCTTACTAATTTTTAAAATTGCATAAAATTATAACAAATTTAAATAACGTAAGAATATATGGAATGAAAAGTAAAAATTTTCTCCATTCTAATTTGAACCCAATAGGTACCCACTGGTAGTGGATTCTTGTATACTATTTTAGATCTTTTTCTATAATAGCATGTATGTATTTGACTACTAATAGGTTAAGAAAGTGCAGAAACAATAGCCAGAAGGGTGGAAATAACTCACGTCCATTAACAGATGAATGGATAGACAAAATGGGGGGGGGCGCGCGGTGTATGCACACACACACACACACACACACACACACACACATAATATTCAGCGTTACAAAAGAATTAATTTCTGATTCATGCTACGGCATGGATGAACCTTGAAAACATACTAAGTGAAATAAGCCATACACAAAAGGACAAATATCATGTGGTTCCACTTATGTGAGGTACCTAGAATGTACAAGTTCATAGAGACAGAAAGCAGAGTAGAGCTTACCATGTGGTTGGGGTGATGGGACGAGAGAATTATTGTTTAATGGGCATAGAGTGTCTCTTTGGAATATGAAAATTTCTGGCAATGGATGGTGGTGATGTTTGCACAACATTTTGAATGTACTTAATGCCACCGAAGTATACACTTAAAATAGTTAAAATGGTTAATTTTATGTATATTTTGCCACGATAAAAAAAGAAAAGCACAGCGGGTATGTAATTTTCACATTTACTCCAAACACTTAGAAACGATATGATATGTGATAAAAATATTTTTTAAATGTAGTTACACTTGACAGCTTGAAGTTTGTCTCAGTCACCTTGGACTAAGTAATGCAGGGCCAACCAGCAACCCCCCAAATCTTAATTCTTCACAACCACAAAGGTTTGTTTTTGGCTCACGTTACAGTAATAATGTCTTTCACAGGTTGGCTCTGATTCTGTGCCGCATCCTCTTCATTCCAGGATCCAGGATGAAGAAGCTGCCTTCATCTGAGATGTTGCTATTCTTGTGTCGGAGGAAAAAGAGAAGATGATGGAAGCACTCAGGCTCTTAAGACTTCTACTGGGCGGGGTGGGGGGCTCAGTGGGTTGAGTTGGTTGACTCTTGGTTTCGGCTTACGTCCTGAATTCATGGGTGGTAGGATCGAGTCTGCTTGGGACTCTCTGCCTTTGCCCCTCCCCCTGCTTGTGCTCATACTTTCTCACTGAAATAAAAAATAAAAAAGATTTCTACTGGGAAGTGGCACACTTCATTTTTATTCATGTCTCATTGACAAAGCTAATTACTTTGCCCATTTTTTTTTTTTACTTGACCCCCCCCCCTTTTTTTTTTCAACACAAAGAGTAACTTCCAGATGAGTTAAAAATCACAGTGTGGAAACAAAACTTGAAAACTATTAAAGGGAAAGTATTTTTTCAATACAAAGAAGGAGGGGCGCCTGGGTGGCTCAGTGGGTTAAAGCCTCTGCTTTCAAGCTGGTACAGCCACTCTGGAGAACAGTATGGAGGTTCCTCAAAAAGTTGAAAATAGGGGCGCCTGGGTGGCTCAGTCGTTAAGCGTCTGCCTTCGGCCCAGGTCAGATCCCAGCGTCCTGGGATCGAGCCCCGCATCGGGCTCTCTGCGCGGCAGGGGGCCTGCTTCTCCCGCTACCATTCCCTCTGCTTGTGTTCCCTCTCTCGCTGTGTTTCTCGCTGTCAAATAAATAAAATCTTTAAAAAAAAAA
>CM053610.1:88433982-88461067 GCA_028646535.1 Procyon lotor | reverse complement strand
TCCAAAGGGGGAAAAGATGCCTTTAGTACTAACCAGTTCTGCCCCTCGCCCTCCTGCCTGGAAAAAGGCTGGACAAACACAAGAGGCCAGTGACTGTGCTGTGTGAGGTGAAGGTGAGTCTCCTCCTCTGGGCACTGTCTATCTTTTCCTCTTTTTCCATCAACACCTTATTATGAAAAATTTCAAACATGGAGCAAATTCATTTAATTTATATTTTATACTTGTTTATCGCCTATTCACCGATCTACCCATCTATTAATCTTTTTTTTTTAAAGGGAAGTACACTTCCCTCTAAAAACTTTAAAGTGCATTATCATTAACTAGAGTTCAATATTTGTTTCATTTTTTTTTAAGATTTTATTGATTTATTTGAGAGAGAGAGAGAGTGTGCATGCATGCATGCGAGTGGAAGGGTAAGGGGAGAACACAGAGTCCAACGCAGGGCTTGATCCCACAACCCTGAGATCATGACCTGAACCAAAAACAAGAGTCAGATGCTTAATGGACACCCAGGTGCCCCAATCTATCTTTTTTTTTTTTTTTAAGAACAAAGTGCACTTTCCTCTAAAAACTTCAAAGTGCCTATCATTAACTAGAGTTTGATATTTGTTTCCTTTTTTCTTCTTTCGATGTAAACTTTACATGCAATGAAATACACAAACCTTAAGTGTGCATTCACTAAGTTTTGACAAAAGCATTACCTCTATCATCCAAACTCCTATCAAGATATACAGCAAGATATACAGCATTTGGGGCGCCTGGGTGGCTCAGGTGACCCAGCTGCCCTGGGTGGCCAGCTGCCTTTGGCTCAGGTCATGGTCTCAGGGTCCTGGGATCGAGCCCCGCATCAGGCTCCCTGCTCAGTAGGGAGTCTGCTTCTCCCTCTCCCTCTGCCTACTGCTCCCCTTCCGCACTCACATTCTCTCTCAATCTCTGTCAAATAAATAAAATCTTAAAAAAAAAGATATACAGTATTCACATCATCCCAGAGAGATCCCGCCTTATTTTTGTTATCACATTCTCTCACTTCCCAGACCCATCAGACACTTAGCAAGTGCTCAACAGATGTTTGTCCAGGACAGTGTAAATTACTTTGAAAGAACTCCAGGGCCTGGGATGTCCACTCCACAGCCACAATAAGCTTTTAGGTTCTTCTGGGACCTTCAAGGGATTACCGAAGCACACCATCAAAAAGGGTGTTGAATTCAGCTGGACCTTTTTCTTATACCTTATACAAAAATTAACTCAAAATGGATTACAGACCTCAAACTATAAAATTCCTTCAAGAAAACATAGGGAAAAAAACTTCATGACATTGGCCTTGGCCCTGATTTCTTGGATATGACACCAAAAGCAAAGATAAACAAATGAGACAACATCCAACTCAAATGCTTTTATTCATCAAAGGATACAATCTCTGAGCAGAATGAAAAGGCAATCTACAGGGGCGCCTGGGTGGCCCAGCTGGTTGACCTACCAACTCTTAGTTTCCACTCAGGTCTGATCTCAGGGTTGTGAAATTGAGCCCCACTAAGCACAGAGTTTGCTTGAGTTTATCTCTCCCTCTGCCCCTCCCCACCACCCCATCCCCTGCACTCTCGCTCTCTCTCAAATAATATTTTAAAATTATGTTTCCTTTTTTTAAAGATTTTTATTTACTTTTATTTATTTGTCAGAGAGAGAGAGCACGCACAACCAGGGGGAGCAGTAGGCAGAGGGAGAAAAAGGCTCCCCACTGAGCAGAGAGCCTGAGGCAGGGCTCAATCCCATGACCCTGGGATCATGACCTGAGCCAAAGGCAGATGCTTAACCGACTGAGCCACCCAGGCACCCCTACATAAATCTTTAAATCTCTCCATGCTCAGTGTGGGGTCTGTTTGACATTCCCTCTCCCTCTCCTTCTGCCCTTCCTAGTCATGCACTCTGTCTCTCTCTACCATAAATAAATAAATCTTTAAAAAAATTTTAAATGGTCAAAGTGGTAAATTTTGTGGATTTTTTTTTTAAATCAGAAAAGGCAATCTACAGAAAGGGAGAAGTTATTTGCAAATCATATATCTGATAAAGGGTCAACATCCAAGATACATGAAGAATTCCTAAAATTCAACAATAAAAAAATCAAATAACAGAATTAAAAAATTAGCAAAGGACTCAATAAACATTTCTCAAAAATGATATACAATGGCCAACAAGCATATGAAAAGATGCTCAACATCACTAATCATCTGAGAAATGCAAATCAAAACCATGAGGATATATCCTCACATCCATTAGGATGACTATTATTAAAAAAACAAAAAATAACAAGTATTTGTGGGGGTATGGTGAAATTAGACCCTTTGGGCACTGTTGGTGGGATTACAAAACGGTGTAGTCATGAAGGAAATCATTATGGAGTCTCCTCAAAAAAAGTAAAAACAGAACTACCATATGATCTAGCAATCTTGCTCCAGGGTAACATATCCAAAGAATTGAAAGCAGGGTCTAGAAGTGATATTTGCACACCTGTGTTCATAGCAACACTATTCATAACAGCCAAGAGATGGAAGCAACTCAAAGGTCCATCAACAATGAATGGATAAATAAATGTGGCATATACATATGATGGAGTATTATTCAGCCTTACAAAGGAAAGAAATCTGTCACATGCTACAAAATGGATGAACCTTGAGGACATTGTGCTAAGTAAAATAATCCAGCCACAAAAAGACAAATACTGTATGATTTCACTTTTATGAGATAATCTAAAATGGTCAAATTCAGGGGCGCCTGGGTGGCTGGGTGGGTTAAAGCCTCTGCCTTCGGCTCAGGTCATGATCTCAAGGTCCTGGGATTGAGCCCTGCATCGAGTTCTCTGCTCAGTGGGGAGCCTGCTTCCCTCTCTCTCTCTCTCTCTGCCTGCCTCTCTGCCTACTTGTGATCTCTCTCCTCTCTGTCAAATAAATAAATAAAAATCCTTAAATAAATAAATAAATAAATAAATAAATAAATAAATAAATAAATAAATAAAATAGTCAAATTCATAGAAATAGAAAGTAGAATGGTGGTTACCAGGGCTAGCAGGGAAGGAGAAAGAGGAGTTGTTTAATAGGCAGAGAGTTTCAGATCTGGAGGATGAAAATGTTCTGGAGAGCCATTTCATGACAATGTGAACATACCTATAATGTTATTGAAGTGTACTCTTGAAAATTGTTAAAATAGGGTGGGGGGTGCCTGCGTGGCACAGTTGGTCGGACGTCCTACTCTTGGTTTTGTCTCGGGTCATGATCACTGGGGCTAGGGACCCAGCCCTAGTTTGGGGTCTGTGCTAAGCGAGGGGTCTGCTTGAGATTCTCTCTCCCTCTCCTTCTACCCCTCCCATTCATGTGCACACTCTCCTTCTCTCTCTCTACAATAAATAAATAAATCTTTAAAAAAAATTTTTAAATAGTTAAAATGGAAATTTTATGATTTTTTTTTATCAGAAAAAAAAAATAAGGTTGTGGTGGGATTCAAACCCACCAGAGACTGGAGCCTTAATCTAGAGCCTTAGACCACTGGGTCATGCTGGCACAAGAAAAAAGAAAATGGTGTTGACCTTGTCATTAATTAACTAAGGGACATATTCTGCCTTACTTCAAAAGGATTTAAGGTTCATTGTTCTTGGGACTTGCACCAAGCAGAACCTGATTCAAATTTGACACAACAGGGACAATTAAGAAATAAAAATATAAAAACAGTCAAAGACTGAATATTTTTACCAGATAGTTGATCTGATGACGCTAAATGAACTATACAAACATATGACAGAACACCTGAAATAGTTTTTACATGCACCTTATAAGTTGTATATGTGTAAATACATTTGTACATATATATGTGCATATATACATATGCAATTATAACAAAACTGTATTAAAAATAAGTACAATATCACAATGTGTAAGAATATAGCTTAGGGGCACCTGGGTGGCTCAGTCAGTTAAGGGTCTGACTCTTGACTTCAGCTCAGGCCATGATCTCAGGGTCATGAGATCAAGCCCCACATGGGGCTCCACACTGGGCCTGGAGCCTGCTTACGATTCTCTCTCCCTCCCTCTCTGTCCTTACCCATCCCCTTCCTCTCAAAAAAAAAATTTTTTTTAATAATAATAAAATGAAGCAAAAGAATATGACATCAGAAAATGCTATATTAATTCAAATCCCAATAACTATTTCCTATTAAATTATCTTTAAAATTTGTTTCCTATTTTATTTCTTCCAGTTTTGTTGTGATGTGATTGATAGATAACATTGTACTCGTTTTGGATATACAACACAATGATTCGGTATATGTATATACTGTGATTGCCACAACAAGTTTACATTCATTACTTCTATAGTTACAGATATTTTTTCTTGTGATGAGAACTTTTAAGATCTACTTCTCAGCAACTTTCAAACTTACAATACAGTATCGTTGACTTTGACCACCATGCTATACATTACGTTCCCACGGAACTACTGACCTTGTAACTGGGTCTGTACCTTTTGACATCTTCACCCCCATTTCTCCCACCCCTGAGCCTGTCCTCAGGCAACTATCAAACTGTTCTCTCGATCTTTGAGTTTGGCTCTTTTTCAATTTCACATATAAGTAAGATTATACAGTATTTATCTTTGTCTGACCTATTTCACTTAGCAAAATGTCCTTAACGTCCATTCATATTGTTAAAATGGCAAGATTTCCTTCTTTTTATGGAAGAATACTATTCCATTATATATACGTCACATTCTCCTTATTCACTCATCTGTCAGCAAACACTTACATGGTTTCCAAGTCTCGCCTATTGTAAATAATGTTGCAACAAACACAGAAGTACAGGTTATTTTTCACATAATAGCTTCGAATTATCTTTAAATTGGAATAGGATTTTAAAAATCAACTTTATTGTTTTGGTGGGGAAAGAGGAAATAGAGAAGTTCCTTAAAGATAAATGTGTGTGTGTGTGTGTGTGTGTGTGTGTGTGTGTGTGTAAAGATAATAGACCGTGATCATTTTTTACCCAAAATAAAGATACTATGTCCTTCTTTCGTATGTGAAACTATAAAGCACAGGGAAGACAGCAGGCTCTTGAGGCAGGCCACCCCTTTCCACTAGCAACTCACCATGGAACTTTGAATAAGCTATTTAGTCTCTCCTCCCGAATTTCCTTCATTGGTTAAATGGTGGCAATAATAATAGAACCTATCTGTCAGGTCGTCACAAGAATTGAATGAAATAATATAAAATAATAGCAAGGGCTCGGGGCACCTGGGTGCCTCAGTGGGTTAAAGCCTCTGCCTTCGGCTCAGGTCATGATCTCAGGGTCCTGAAATCGAGCCCCGCATAGGGCTCTCTGCTCAGCAGGGAGCCTGCTTCCCCCTCTCTCTCTGCCTGCCTCTCTGCCTACTTGTGATCTCTCTCTGTCAAATAAATAAATAAAATCTTTAAAAAAAAATAATAGTAAGGGCTCCATGATTGTGGCTACAATTGTTATTACAACCAATCTCAGAGCTCACAGTCCTCTCTTCACCCTCAAAAGGAGATCAGTTTAGTGCCTTCCTGAGTAGAAAGAGAAGGCAAGGATGAATGCTCCAGCCTTCCATTCTTTCTTCTTTCCAGAATTCTGCCTGTAGTCTTATACACTGCTGGCTGCAGCATAACTTGGTAACAACCATTTAAAAGAGTAATTGGCAGGATATATCAAGCTTAATACTGCACATCGGACCCAGCTATCCACTGCAAGAATTTATCCCACACACTCACCCTCATATTCATACAAGAACTGTATAATGAGATCCGCTGCTTGTACTACGCATGGATAAAAAAAGATAGAGAAACGTCTATGCATAGGAGATTGATTATATAAATGTATTTCCCAAAGTTATTAGGTTGAATCATGTGAAATTTATATCGGCAACTTTTATGACTCTACCTTATACTCTGTGGGCAAGAAGAGGAATCAGGTGCATTACTGCGTTTTGATGTGAAACCGTCTTCAAGACGTACAGGTGCAGAACAGTACATAAATTATGCCATGATTGTGAGAACGTGTGTGCGCACGCACACACATGTTCTGGAAGAATACTCAAGAAACCGTTAACACCAGCGGTTGCCTCGAGGGAGGGAGCCTGGGAGCCCGTGCAGGATGGAAATTCACTTTTTACTTCACTCCCTTTTGTCCTGTTAAATGCTTTACCACATGCGTGTATTACGTGCCCAGTTTAATAACAAATTTAAGGAAAAGTAAAAAGCATGCCCAGAGAGAAGAGCAATCACCACGATGGAGTTGTTGGCAGTGTGACTCGCCCAGCAGGACCCCAGGAATGCCACTAAAGGAGAAGTCACACCCTTCTGACCCCGAGCTTTCAGGCCTAAAGGTACAAGGCATCTCCGATCACATTTCTAACAGGCACAGACAATGTAAGAATATGCGCTGGAATAAAAATTTTCCAACACGCTGCACGTCAATGTCACCACACTACTTAAGGAGTGTCTTTTCTGTCCTTACAAGAGTTTTCTCCCTAACAGTAAGATGAATGGGAAAAATAGCAGAATTTTTCAAACAGATCTTGATTTTTCCTGTGCACTTTAGTTACCTTCAAAAAAATCTGTACCATTCACATCTTTTTATCTTCTAACCTAGATCAATAATGAGAGTAAAGAGAAGCAGATTATGTACCCACTCAAGTACCAAGCATCTTTCTCTAAATTTAAGTGTATTAATTCATTTAATTCTCACAACTAAAGGTAATAGGTTTTGTTATTTTCACCACTTATGCCAGAGGAAAGTAAAGACAAGTGATTTGCTCATGCCCCATAGCTCACAAATGGCAGATTAATAATACATACTCATTGGTTACATACTACATTGAATCCCAGCTGGGATTTATGTTATTTCCTTATTGCTGTAATCAATGCATACTTGTTATTTTTTTAAGACTTTATTTATTTACTTGAGGGAGAAAGAGAGCACAGAGGGGGAGTAAGGGAGAAGCAGGCTTTCCACTGAGCAGGGAGCCCAAAGCAGGATTTGATCCAAGGACCCTGAGATCATGACCTGAGCCAAAGGCGGACGCTTAACCAACTGAGCCACCCAGGCGTCCCTATACTTGTTATTTTATGTTCCCCACTTAACACTATTTGTTTACTTGTGCCTGTGTTTGGATGGCCATTTCTCTAGAATACTGGCAGGAGAAGGACAGTGATCAATAGAAAGGCCAGCGGGAATTGAGGACTGGCTATGCAGGACTGGGCTCCCCACCTGGAGTTTTTAAGGGGCTGCTGAAATTCTGCCGGATCTCTCCCTCCTCTGACCACTTACTCCCCACACAGCAGCCAGGAGCACATGGTGCTCTCCCTGCCTGAGCAACACGGGGCTCCACCTCCTAACTGCACAGCAGTTTCTGTCGTCTCTCTGTCCTCTGTTTTACCAACGCAGGCACCAGATGCACGTTCTCTCTTTATAAAGAAGGACCAGTGACCTTCTACAAAGGAACAACGGAGCTCTTGACTGTGCAAGCAAGGTCTACAAGGACCACAACACCTGCTCTGCTAGGATGGGGGCGACTCATCCCGTGTAAATTTCCATCAAACTTCAGTGCGTGTTTCCGTGAAAAATCACAGGCAATTACTACAAATAACCCTTCCCTTTTTTAGGCATAATAACCAGTTCCATCTTCAACCCAAATACGTGTGTTAAGTGCACTGTGGTAGAACCTGGGGTCGTTATGTGTCTTGCTAGGAAATCTGTCCTGCTAGTGAGACTCTATTAAGAGCTGGATTCTAAAACCTAAGAAATAGTTGTAATACTGTGGCCATGTGGTAGTGCGTGCGTGCGTGTGTGTGTGTGTGTGTGTGTAACTTTTGAGATAAAGAATTGAGACCCATTCAACATGCAAAAGAAGACAGAATGGTATTATGAACCCCCAAATATCCAGTCCCATCAACCATCAGCTTGTAGCTAATTCACACACACACACACACACACACACACACACACGCGCGCGCGCGCGCATCCACATCCCTCTTCGGGTATTATTTTAAAATAAGTCCCAGAACCCTTTCTCGTCCTCCCTGCTTGATGGGTCAACCAAAGACTCAGGAAGAGAGTGAGTCAGGAAACGTCCTTGGCCTTGGTCTAAGTCTCCTGAGACAGGGCAGTACCAGCCAGGGCAAGCCAGCGTCCTGGAGTAAGGATGGGATGACCATCTATGACTTGGCTGTGGTTCTAAGCCCACGGAGCACATTAATTCATTCATCGTGCAATAAGGCTGGTGAGTACGTACTGCGTACCTGACTCCACAGAGCCACAGAGAGCTCTAAAAAGATGAATTACAGATAGCACTTAACTATAGTTATGTAAGATGTTACCACTGGAGGAAGCCCAATGAAGGGTACGCTGGACTCTACACTATTTCTGCAACCTCTTGTGAGTATAAAATTATTTCAAAATAAATCTCCAAAATTATATTTTGGGGATGCCTGGCTGGCTCAGTGAGGAAAGCATATGACTCTTGATGTCAGGGTCATGAGTTCAAGCCCCATGTTGGGCACAGAGAGTACTTGAAAAAAAAAAAAAGATACAATTTCAAGCTTCAAGCTTCTGGGTCTGTGAATACACAGAGACCTGGGGAGGAGGTTGTACCTGAGAGGGCATGGAAGCTCCAAGCCCTTTCTCCACATCTCGCCCTATGTATTTCTTCATTTGGCTGTTGATTTTTATCCTTTATCATATCCTTTAAAAAACTGGTAAATGGAGACACCTGGGTGGCTCCGTCGGTTAAGCGTCTGCCTTCGGCTCAGGTCATGATCCCAGGATTCTGGGGTTGAGTCCCACATCGGGCTCCCTGCTCAGCAGTGAGCCTGCTTCTGCCTCTGCCTGCTCTTCTCCCTTCTTGTGCTCGCTCTCTCTCTCTCTAACAAATAAATAAAATCTTTAAAAAACAACAACAACAACTGGTATATGGAAGGAGGAGAAAGGCAGACTATAACTTAGCCTCCCCAAATTTAAAACTTAGTGAAAAGGTAAGTTTTCACTCTTCCCCTTTCCAACAACAACCTACTCATATACACTCAAACATAAAATGTAGAAAGTGATAAATGCTGTAATCAACATGCATGAAGTTCAGAAGAAGGTTAAGTTTTCCTCCACCTGGGGGATTATGGAAGGCTTCTTTGAAAAAGTGGCAATTTTGGGGCACCTGGGTGGCTCAGTCAGTTGGGCGTCTGCCTTTGGCTCAGCTCATGATCCCAGGGTCCTGGAATTGAGTCCCACTTTGGGCTCCTTGCTCAGTGGGGAGCCTGCTTCTCCCTTTCCCTCTGCCCCGCCCCTCCCCTGCTATGTTCTCTCTCTGTCAAATAAATGAATAAAATCTTAAAAAAAAAAAAAAAGTGGCAATTTAATTGGTCATGGGAAGACCAACACAAGCAAAGGCAGGAAAGTATTGGGTAAATTTGGGGATGTGAAAGCAGCTACACTTCAAAAGCTTTTTTTAAAAAACAGCCTAATGGGTGCAGCAAAGATGCTGCACTTCCAAAGATGGAAGTTTATTTGATGGCAACAGTCACGGGTGCCATTTACTAAAATGACTGAGAGGTTGGTGATTTAAATATACCAGGTCATGTTTATAGGTACATATGTACCCAGAAATGGACCCAAGTGATCAAATTATTAACAGTGGCTATCCCAACAGAATGAGGGAGACTGGCAGATAGAGGATTGTTAAGGTAGGAATCCATTTCTTACCACAAACATCTATGAATGGTTGAATTTTTCACAACTGGAATGTATTTAAGTATTAACCATGTGGTTTTTAAAAACAACTTTGAACTATATATGGTTATTATTCTTCAGAGCCCATAAGTTGGTCATCACTTTTGCATTCTCCCTATCTTATAGCTGAGGAAACAAGCCCCAGACTAAGTCGGTGGCTAGCTAGGGTGCCGAGTCTGCAACAGGACCATTTCTGCTAGAGGAGAGACAGAAAACGGGAGGTCTGGCTAGAGGACCACAAAATATTCAAAAGCAAAAATAAAGGCCAAAAACCAAGCAGTGACAGTAAGATAAGGAGCAGAGGGGCCAAGTCAGAAAAAGCAGCTCAGAGAACAGGGGCCTCACTCGGTTGCAGAGTGAGATGGGCGGTGGGAGGAGGCGGTGACTGTGGGAATTACGGCTGGGTGTGTGCACAGAAGACTTACAGTGAAGCTGATTTGAGTTAGGAAAGTCAAGTTACGGCAAAGGAAACCCATTAGAGATTTGGCAACAGGTGGATTCATTCATTTAATAAGCATTTCTTAAGAGGTTACTATGTGCCAGGCATGCTGCCAGACCCCGGAGCTGGGAGAAGGCCAAGTGGACTGTGGGAATATGCGCCCGGCAGGAGTTTATGGGATGGCCGGAGGGTGCGAATAGTCAGGAGGCTATGACACAGGCAAGACAAATGGAAGGCCCAAACTAGCGAGAGTTGACAGGAATGAGATGAAGTGACACGATGGGAGACAGATGCCAGAAGCCTTCAGCAGAACCTTGCCCCTGGCTGGCTACGGGGAGTAGACAGTCCAGCTACAAGGAAATGAGCAGACGCCCAGCACCTGGCAGGCATTCCTCACTCTCCCGGACCTCCCAGAGAGATGTATGAGGCAGAGGCAACCAGGCTGTCGCTCAACTGCAAGGCAAATGAAGACAGGGAAACCACCCAGCAAAATCTCACTACGATAGCCACTCTGAACCATCTTCTGCACTTTCCTAACAGATGGAAAGACAGAGATCATCCTTCTGGAGTGAAATTAGGTAAAGAATTTCATCAACATCTTGGGAAGCCTAGCTGGCTGTCAGGTAAGCATCTGACTCTTGATTTTGGCTCAGGTCATCATTTCAAGGTCCTGGGATCCAGCCCTGAGATGGTTCAGTGCTCGGGGAGAAGTCGGCCTGAGGATTCTCTTCCTCTCCCTCTGCTTCTGCCCCACCCCCAACTCATGATCTCCCTCTCTCTTTCTCAATAATCTTTTTTTAAAAAGGATTTCATCAATATTTTTCTTCAGTGCTCGTGTTCATTGTCTTCTTTTTTTTTTAATATTTTATTTATTTGAGAGAGAGTGCATGCGAGCAGGTGGCGCCCAAGGCGGGGCTCGATCTCAGGACCCTGAGATCATGAACTGATCTCAGGCCAAAACCAAGAGTCCAACGTTCAACTGACTGAGCCACCCAGGTGCCTCATGTTCATTACCTTCTAACTGAGGATCTTGGCTCTGGGGTGACTGGAAAGAAACCATCGTGCCTTGGGGTGTAAGCTGAGAGGCTCTCAAAGTCAAGGGACATTGGGGTAGCTTCTCTTCCTCCGCTGCTAAGGAATGTGTTTTAGAAGACTCCGTGTTCTCAGTGGACATACACATATGAGTGAAGAGACCCAAAATATGTGGCTCTGAGTCTCCTTACTATAAAACTTGCAAGAGATGAGAGCAACATAAATCCAGACCCATCAGCACCCGCCCTCCCAGGCTACCTGGTTCTCCACTCCAGGTGGGTCCCCTTCATCCAGCGGGCACAGTGTTCTCTCCCAGCACTTTTACCACCGCCGCAAATAAAACAAGTCCATCTAAACACTACAACAAAATTGATCTTGCCACAAGAATTAATCTGTTCTGTCCCCATTCCATATATAACAACCCAGATGGGTTCTACTCCCTTTTTATTTAATTGGCAATTCAATAGTAAAAGAATTAAGAAGAAGCGATATCAGGAGGCCATCCTCTTCTTCAGACAGGATCATCTTATAAAAACTGACACCAATTCTTTTCTTTAACAGCATTTTATCATTTTGATGTCAAAAATAGTTTTAACCTACAAAGCCACTCGAAATGAATTTCAAAAGAATGTATTTTCAAGGGCGCCTGGGTGGCTCAGTGGGTTAAAGCCTCTGCCTTCGGCTCAGGTCATGATCTCGGGGTCCTGGGATTGAGCCCCACATCTGGCTATCTGCTCAGTGGGGAGCCTGCTTCCCCCTCTCTCTCGGCCTGCCTTTCTGCTTACTTATGATCTCTCTCTCTCTCTCTGTCAAGTAAAAAAATAAAATTAAAACAAAAAAGAATGTATTTTCAAAAGTGAGGTATTTCATGGTAATATCATTATGTGCTATTTTCTGACCACAGGTAAATTAATAGGTCCAAAGCTCGAGTTATTTTTGCTTAATGACTGTGTACCAGGTTCTCACATGTAAGCATGAGGACATAAATGATATTTTCTCACAAAGCTTCCCACACACACATATAAACAAAAGATGATTTCTGTCTTTCTAACCAATTACAGGGCTATTTTAAAATATGCACAAGTTAGGGGCACCTGGCTGGCCCAGTCAGTGGAGCATGGGACTCTAGATCTCCAGGTTGTTAAGTTCAAGTACATGTTCGATGTCGAGATTACTTAGAAAAAAATATATATATATGCACAAGTTAGGTCTTCTCGAAACAAGTAAGTGTTTTATCCTACAGTCAAAGATACAAAACATTTGCAGCACTAAAAGCGGCAATGTTCAACTCTCAGTAATGAGTTACTGACTCCCAACTATCATCAGATAAAAGCTGAATTCATGATCACACCATGCAAGGCTCCAGATCATGCCACTCACCGCCTTGCACCATCTGTTCTAAGCAATGTGAAATATTCTCATGCCTCTTCCTTGCACATCTAACCCCCCCACCATCTTGGCTAACAGCAACCAGGCCTCTGAGTCTGAGCTCAAGTATCACCACCCTTGGAGAGCCTCGCCTTCGGTTCCTAGCATGACTGGGTTTCTCCAATGCCTCCTGAGTTGGCCAGTGCTTACCCAGTGTAGCACATATCACACTGTGATGTGATTGTACATTTATCTATGTGTCCCCAGCTAAGGGACAGTGGGAGCTGTTTCTGTCTTTTAAAAAATCACTGTAGTGCCTAATTGTGAGGTATTCAGTAAATGTTGTTTGAATAAACAAAAGGTATAATAAATTTCACCATTAGTGAGTTCAGCTGCTTTGCGAGGCTCAAGGAATATTTAGGACAAAAGGATATATTTGTTGTGATGATTTGAAAAAAAAAACAACAAAAACAAAAACATAAAGATGGGGCACCTGGCTGGTTCAGTTGGCATGCGACTCTTGGTCTTGGGGTTGTGAGTTTGAGCCCCATGTTTGGTGTGGAGATTACTTAAAATATTTTTTAATTAAATAAATAAATACAAAGGAAAAGCCAAATATAATCTATTATAATCCTTACTGCATATCACATACAAAAATTAATGAGATGGAGTGTAAAAGCTAGAACAATAAAGATTTTATAAGAAAAACACAAGAATAAAAAAAAGCAGGGGGAGTGGAGGGGGGTGCCTGGGTGGCTCAGTCATTAGGCATCTGCCTTGGGTTCAGGGCATGATCCCGGGGTCCTGGGATTAAGTTCCACATCTGGCTCCCTGCTCAGCAGGAGGCCTGCTTCTCCCTCTCCCGCTCCCCCTACTTGTGTTCCCTCTTTTGCTGTATCTCTCTGTCAAGTAAGTAAGTAAGTAAGTAAGTAAGTAAATAAGTAAATAAATAAATAAAATCTTTAAGAAAAGAACAAAACACACAGGAGTCATCTTTGTGATTTGGCAGTAGGCAAACTTGTACGCAGGACACACAAAGTAGTTATCATAAAAGAAAATACTGACAAGTTGAAAATTAAAAACATTGGAACATTAATCCCCCCCTATTCATGGGGGGACATTCCAAGACCCCCAGTGGATGCCTGAAACCACGGACAGTACCAAACCCTATACATACATATCTCTGATAAAGTTTAATTTACAAATCAGGCACAGTAAGAGATGAACAACAATAACTAATAATAAAACAATGTTTACAATATACTGTAACAGAAGTTACAGTATAGATTGTGGTTTCTCGCCCCCTTTCTGTCTCAAGATATTTTACTGCACCCCACTCACCCTTCTTCTTGTGATGCTAAGAGATGTGAAAAGTCCTGTGTGATGAGATGAAATGATATGCATGACACAGGCACGGTGACATAGTGTTAGGTTCCTACCCACCTTCTGATATCAAAAGGAGGATCATCTACTTTTGGACCGTGGTTGACTGTGGGTAACTTAAACCGTGGGAAGAAAAACTGCAGATGGGGGGTGGGAGGGGTTACTGTACAACAAAAGACATCACTAGGAAAACGATGAGGAAAGCCAGAAACTAGAGAAAATACATACAAAACATTTATCTGGCATCCTTTGCCTAAAGAACTCCTATAACTCAATAATAAAGACAAAACAGCAATTAAAAAAATAGGTTAAGTGTTTGAACACTTCACATAATAAAATATATAAATGGCCAGTAAGCACATTAAAAAGATGAGCAATATTCTCATCATCAGGAAGATGAAAATTAAAATCACAATGAGATATTACTATTCAGCCAACAGAATACAAGATCGATAACACCAGATATTGGCAAGGAAGTGAAACAACTAAAACTCTTCTGCATCGTGGGTGGTGGTAGGGAATGGCACAAGTGGCAGTGGCCCCAATGCCCTAGATGGACTTCTGATGGACTAAAACATATGACACAATCAATGAGTTCACGATTTCCTGAAATGAGTTTTCATTAAAGCAAATGTTGTATGACTCAGAAATAGAAAAACTGGAGGGCAGAAGGGAAAAGGAAGAAAGAATAGAGAAAACAATAAAGATCAAAACCACAAAAATATAAAGGGTACAAAGATACAAAAAGGAAAAGAACAAAACCAAAAGTTGGTTCCCTGAAAAGAATAATTATACCTTGTCCACAGCAAGATTCAACAAGAAAGGAAAAAAAAAAAAAAAAGAAGGCCATAAAAAGCAATGGAGAGAGTAGTGAACCCAGAGGTCCATATAGTCACAGAGATGGGACACATGGCAGACGAGGCTCTCCACACCAGTGGGGTACCTACCGGATGGTTCTACAGTGCTGCGGGAACTATTATCCACATGAAAAAACAAATTAGATCCCTCACCTCATAAACAATTTTAGGCAGATTAAAGACCACATTTGAAAAATAAAAGTTAAGGAAATTTTTTCTAAATATATTTTTGTTTTGTTTTGTTAAAGATTTTATTTATTTGACAGAGAGAAACACAGCGAGAGAGGGAACACAAGCAGAGGGAATGGTAGCGAGAGAAGCAGGCTTCCTGCCGAGCAGGGAGCCCGATGTGGGGCTCGATCCCAGGACTCTGGGATCATGACCTGAGCCGAAGGCAGACGCTCAACGACTGAGCCACCCAGGCGCCCCTAAATATGTTTTTTTTAATTTTAAGAAAATATTTAAAAATATACAATAATCCTTATGATGTTGAAGATATCAGATGTTTTCTTAAGAATATTAAGCCACATAAACTATAAAGGAATCTATTGATGAATTTGTCTGTGTTGAAATGTACGACACCTCTGTACACCAAAACACACTGTAAACAAAGTCAGAGACAAGCTACAGTCAAAAAGAAGATCTTTGCAATGCACATGACTGACAGAATGTTTAAAACCATCAAGCTGACAGAAATGAGCACCCGGGGCGTATAATTAATTATTAAGGGAAAAAAAAGTAGAAAAATGAGCAAAGGATACGAACATGTAGTTCACAAAGAGGAAATGCATATGGTAAAAAATGATATGAAAAGATGCCCAACTTCACTAGTAATCAGGAAAATGCAAATTAACCACCACAACATACCATATACTCCCACTAGAATAGCCAAAATTAGAGACTGACAAGACCTAGTGTTCGTGAGGACACAAAGCAACTGGAACGCTCATACGCTGCTGGTGGGAGGAGAAAATAGTACAACCACTTTGGAAAACAGTTTGTCAGTTATCTGCAAAGTTAAATATACATCTACTCTATGGTCCAACAGCTCATCCGAGGTATTTGTCCAAGAGAGAAAAGAAAGGATGTCCATACAGATGAATTCATTACAAAAAAACAAGGAGCAGGGGAGGCTGGCTGGCTCCGTTGGTGGAGCATGTGACTCTCCACCCAAGGTTGTGAGTTTGAGCCCCACCTTTCATGTAGAGATTACTTAAAAATAAAATCTTTTTTTTTTTTAAAGATTTTATTTATTTATTTGACAGAGAGAGACAGCGAGAGCAGGAACACCAGCAGGGAGAGTGGGAGGAGAAGCAGGCTTCCCGTTGAGCAGGGAGCCCAATGGGGGGCTCGATCCCAGGACCCTGGGATCATGACCTTAGCCAAAGGCAGACGCTTAACAACTGAGCCCCACAGGCGCCCTTAAAAATAAAATCTTAAAAAAATTTCAAAAACAAAAACAAGAAGCAGTGCAAATGCCCATCAACTGAGGAACTGATCAACAAAATGTGGTATACTCATACAATGGAATCCTACAAAAAGGAATGGGCTTTCCTCAGAACATTACCTAGAACTGTCATATGACCGTGAATTCCATTTCCAAGTATCTACCCCAAAGAAATGAAAACATGTGTTCACACAAAAACTTGCATATACGAATGTTCACAGCAGCATTATTCGTAAAAGTAAAAAAGTGGAAACAATCCAAGGGCTCATCGACTGCTAAACACGATGGGGCACAACCATACAATAGACTCTTACTCAGCGGTAAGAAGAATGAGGTCCTGAATCACGCTACAACATGGGTGAGCCTTGAAGACATTATACCAAGTGAAAGAAGCCAGACACAAAAGGCTCCATTACTGTATAACTGCATTTATAGGGCGTGTCCAGAACAGGCAGATCCATAGAGACAGAAAAGAGATTAGTGGTAGTCAGGGGATAGGGGGAAGCGGGGAGAAGGGGGAGCGCCTGCTAACAGGTAGGAGGTTTCCTTCCAGGGTGATGAAATGTTCTGGGACCGTGATGATGGCTGCACAATACAGTGACTATAGGAAAAAACCACCAAACCATACCCTTGAAAGTGGTGAATTTCATGTGAATTACATCTGAAAAATTTTTTTAAGTGAGGAACTACTGATATAAATAACACATGGATGAATGTTTAAAACCATTAAGCTGATGGGACGCCTGGCTGGCTCTGTCGGCAGAGCGTGCCACTCTTGATCTTGGGGTGGTGAGTTCAAGCCCCACGTTGGCTGCAGACATTACGTAAACAAATCAACTTTAAAACAACAACAACACTGGGGCGCCTGGGTGGCTCAGTCGTTAGGCGGCTGCCTTCGGCCCAGGTCAGATCCCAGAGGCCTGGGATCGAGTCCCACATCGGGCTCTCTGCTCACCGGGAAGCCTGCTTCTCCCGCTACCATTCCCTCTGCTTGCGTTCCCTCTCTCGCTGTGTTTCTGTCAAATAAATAAAATCTTTAAAAAAAAAAAAAAATACAACAATACTATGCTGATGAAAAGAGGCCAGACACAGGAGAGTACAACCTATACAACTCTAGTTGTGTTAAACTCTTATGTACAGTGACAGAAATCAGTGGCTGCCTAAGGCAATCAGGCAGAAGCAAACTTTTTAGGGTAAAAAAAATGTTCTGTATCCTGACTAGGATGGGAAGCACACAGGTACGTACATTTGTCCAATGTCAACCAAACTGTATACTTGAAAATGGATGTACTTCATTTTATGTAAGTTATAGATCAATAAAATTGATTTAAAAAAGAATTAAACATGAGATATTATTTTATAGCAATCTGATTAGGGAAAGTTTTGAAGTCTGACAGCATGTGGATACCGCAACGACTGAGCAAAAAGACTCTATTCTCTACCAATAAGGGAATAAATCAGTGCAACTACCCTGGAGAGCTATTAGCAAAATCTATGTGCATACCTTTCAATACTGCAACTCCAGACCTAGGTAGATACATTAAAGCAATTCTCCTCTATGTGTACAGAGACATAAACAAAAACAAAACTACTCATAGCAGCACTACAGTAAAGGCTAAATTTCCACTGAGGGAAGAACTAATAAATCAATGCTTGCTACATTACAGTTAAAATGAAAGGGCTGGAGTCTGGAAAAAAAAAAATGAAAGGGCTACCCTAATATACCCTAATAGATATCTACATGCACCAATCCTAAAAACATAAAGGTGAGCTAAAAAGGCAAACTGCGGATTCCACTGAGGATACCATTTAGAAAAATGGTTTTAAGTGTGCAAAACAACACTATATTTCATGTGTAGCTACAGACCTGTATGTACAAACACGGAAATAGTATTTTTAAGTGTGTGGAAACAATAACATCAAAGTCAGGAAAGTGGATATTTCTGTGATTCAGAAGGAAAGAATTCCAACAGCAAAGGGGCACTCAGAGGACGTCAACTGTATTTTTTATGCTTTATTCTTAAGTTGGGTGGCGAATACCCAAGTATTTGACATACTACATTCTATACTTTTTTTTACATGCTTAAAAGACTTGATCATGGTTTTACGTATAACTTCCTCTTCCACCTTTGCATAAAACATGTTTCTTTTATTGCAGATTGATTTGTTCTGCTTGAGGTATTGGTAGATATATTCTAGGAAAATACATTTTGATTGGTATAATCCATCCTGCTCGTGCTCTTGCTCACTCTCTCTTTCTCTCTCAAATGAATAAATTAAAAAATCTTAAAAAATAATAATAATAGAATAATAGAAGCCTACTGTATATTGTACGGTTAGCTAATAAAACTTAATTTTTATCTTTGTAGAGACTAAAAAATTCTGCCTTTTCATTTACTTTCATTTATTTAAGTGACATATACAGGGATGCCTGGGCGTCTCAGCCAGTTAGGTGTCTGCTTTCAGCTCAGGTCATCATCTCAGGGTCCTGGGATCAAGCCCCAAGTTGGGCTCTCTGCTCAGCGGGGAGCCTTCTTCTCCCTCTGCCCTTCACTCTGCTTGTGCTCTCTCTCACTCTCTTTCAAATAAATAAAATCTTAAAAAATAAAGAAATAAAAAATAAAGGACAGGGGTGCCTGGGTGGCTCAGTCGTTAAGCGTCTGCCTTCGGCTCAGGTCATGATCCCAGCGTCCTGGGATCGAGCCCCGAATCGGGCTCTCTACTCAGCGGGGAGCCTGCTTCTCCAGCTCCCATTCCCTCTGCTTGTGTTCCCTCTCTCGCTGTGTTTCTCTCTGTCAAATAAATAAAATCTTTTAAAAAAATAAAATAAAATAAAGGACATATATAAAAATAAATATCAATTAAATTCAACATGGTCCTTAATTTGGTTCCCAAGATAGGAGTCAAAGGTCTCTGCACCTCCCCTGCATTCCCAGCAGAGCAGCCACGGCACAGAACCAAGTGGGCTTTTCAGCCAAGCACACAAGCTCCGGAACCAGACTCGGGGGACTCCCAGTGCTTTCACATTCTTGGGACCTGCAGTTAGTCACCTGACTGCTCTATCGCCTAACCTGTCACCTGACGTAGTAATAAACCTCAGCGCCTTTTGCCTAAATAAAGCAATCCTCGGGGGGCCTGGCTGGCTCAGCCCATAGAGCACACAGCTCCTGATCTCGGGGCTTTATGTTTGAGCCTCATGTTGGAGGTAGAGATTACTTAAAAATAAAAATCTTTAAAAATAAAATAAATAAAGCAAATCACATGTTGCTGGGCATATATTGGGAAGCTCTGCAATATTTCTTTCACCGACTCCCACCTTGAACATATGCGAAGGTGCTCACAAGGGGACGTGCAGACTACCCGTACGGCTTCAAAGAGTTTTTGCTTTAAAGCGACAAAAAGAAAAAAGGCAGCGTTTCTGTTTCCCTTCAAAACATATTATATCGGGGCGCCTGGGTGGCTCAGTCACTAAAAGAATCTGCCTTCGGCTCAGGTCGTCATCGCAGGGTCCTGGGCTTCATGGGCTCCCTGCTCGGCAGGAAGCCTGCTTCTCCCTCTCCCACTCCTCCTGCTTGTCTTCCCTCTCTTGCTGTGTCTCTCTCTGTCAAATAAAATCTTAAAAAAAAAAAAAAGTTAATGCACATTTTTAGTAAACGAATAAAGGGATAGGTAAAACCCTGTCACGAAGTGTTCTATGAAGAGGGATTATATAAAATCCAAAAGCTTATTGCTGTCTTCCAGGTGTTTCAGTATTGTTATTTAAGATTTAAATGCTCCTTGGCATCCTGTCCCTTTCCTATAAAGTTACTTAACATGTCACTCAGGGAACATGAGTCCAACTCGACGCCCCCCCCCATCTGTGACTACCCTCATTTCCTGACACTTGGTGATGCTCTCTTGACTACTGACCTCTAGCAATGTGGTCCCCCAAAACCATCCTGGCAGCTCTCACCTGCCTCTACCTCTCTTGAGCACAGGGCTCCCCAAGGACTCTTGAAAGAATTTAGAAAAACTGTATTATCTCCCCAGGGACATTTTTATGATGACACAATAATTTTTTAAGTTAAAACAGTTGCAAAGCACACAAATTCTGGCATGTTGCAAATATTGACATTTTTTAAATGAAAGTTACCTCACTTTAAAAAATTACCGAATGGCGGCGCCTGGGCGGCTCAGTCTGTTAAACATCTCCCTTCAGCTCAGGTCATGATCCCAGGGTCCTGGGATCCAGCCCCACATCGGGCTCCCTGCTCAGGGGGAAGCCTGCTTCTCCCTCTCCCACTCCCTTTGCCTGTGCTCCCTCTCTCGCTGTGTGTGTCTCTCTCTCAAATAAATAAAATCTTAAAAAAAAAAAAATTACCGAATGGGGGCGCCTGGGTGGCTCAATTGGTTGGGTGTCTACCTTTGGCTCGAGTCATGATCCCAGGATCCTGGGATAGAGCCCTGCATTGAGCTCCTTGCTCAGCAGGAAGCTGCCTCTCCCTCTGCCTGAAGCTACCCCTGCTTGGGCTCTCTCTCTCTCTCATTTTCTCTCTGTGTCAAAAAATAAATGGAATTTTTTTTTAAAAAAGGAGGTTCATTCCTTTAAAAAAAAATTATCAAACGAATCCAAATACTAGTGTTTTGATACAACCCACCAACTCTCATTAAACAAGTACACTAAAAAAATAAATAAATAAAATAAATACACTAACAAGCTCTCCTTTAACACAAAGTTTACATTGCTACTTTTTCTCATAAAACTTGTATTTCAATTCTGCTTCTCTCATATAATTTTGATGTAATATATTTATAACACTTGAAAAAAATTTAAACATCATATACATCTCCGAGACAACAAAAAATGCTTAGATCTTAATTTTCTTAATTTCCATTGAATCTGTAATATAATTTCCTGTAAGCTGTGTTAATTTTTTCAGAGTTGTCATTACAAAATTCAACATATAATAAAAAGTAAAATTTTATTTGAACTATATCTTTTAATGAAATTGATAGGTTTCTCTCCTTTTCACTTAGTTCATGTCTTTGTAGCAGGTGAATATTTTAATCCAAATTAATAAATGAATATTTCTAATCATGTCATGGAAGAATAACATAGATCAGCATCATTTCTATTCTTATCTTTATTTTTACATATAAAAGGGCTGAGAATTCTTATTTAAACAAGTAGAGGAAAATGGAAGGAGTTGTATTATAGGAATGTTACTTGATTCTTTTACCTCCTTCCAAGTGTATGCAAAAAATATCACATTTTGATCCATTATACTCTATCATCAAAAATTATTTTTATAGGAGCACCTGGCTGGCTCAGTTGGCAGAGCATGCAATTCTTGATCTCAGCGTTGTATGTTCAAGCCCCACGCTGGCTGTAGAGATTACTTAAAAATGAAATTGTTAAAAAAAATTCTTTTGGGATGTCTGGGTGGCTCAGTCAGTTAAGCATCTGCCTTCAGCTCAGGTCATGATCTCAAGGTCCTGGGGTCGAGCCCCACATCAGGTTCCTCGCTCAATGGGGACCCTGCTTCTCCTGTTCCCCTTGCTTGTGCTTTCTCTCTCTCTCTCTGTCAAATAAATAAATAACATCTTTTTTAAAATTTTTAAAAGATTTTTATTATTATTATTTACTTGACACAGAGAGAGAGAGATCACAAGCAGGCAGAGAGGCAGGCAGAGAGAGAGGGGTAAGCGGGCTCCCTGCTGAGCAGAGAGCCCGATGCGAGGCTCGATCCTAGGACCCTGACATCATGACCTGAGCCAAAGGCAGAGGCTTTAACCCACTGAGCCACTCAGACGCCCCAACATCTTTACAAAATTAAAAAAAATTTTTTTCCATTGATGTAGTATTTCTACAGAGAAGGTTTGACTTGAATATAATTATGAGACTGTCAGGGGCATCTGGGTGGCTCAATCAGTTAAGTGTCTCACTTCCACTCAGGTCATGATCTCAGGGTCCTGGGCTGGAGCCCCAAGTTGGGCCTCATGCTCAGTGGGGAGTCTGCTTGTCCCTGTTCCCCTACCCCCATTTGTGGGAGACAGCATACGCACTCTCTCTCTCTAATAAATAAATAAAATCTTAAAAAAAATTATGAGACTGTAAGGCAAGTTCAAATTAAGGGACATCTATAAAACAACTGGCCTAGAGTCTCCAAAAGCTTCAGTGTTAAATAATATCCTGAGTGTGATCACTATTTTGTTAGATGGGAAAATGTCCTTATTTTTAGGAGCTACTTATGTATTGCTTATATAATACATACTACTTATGTACTGCATATACTACTTACATAATGCTTAAGTATTTAATGGCGAAGGGTCAAGATGTTGGCAACCAACTCTCAATTAATAATGATTCCAGATAGAAGCTGTTCTTTGTATTATTCTTGCAACTTTCCTATAGGTTTGATATTTATAAAATTAAAAATTGGAAAAAATTGTTTTTAATAATCTCTCTACTGTGGAATCAATTATGTTCTTCAAATTTGCTGAAAGCAAAATTGACAACCACTTAACTTACAAAAGGAATTGTTGCCCATCATTACAATCACTCACTTTCGGAGGTACTGCATTAAAAAAAGCACTTAGACCAAGACTTATTCAGTAGCAAATACAGCAATTATTCCTCTACTTTCAGAAACCAGTCCTAAATCTGCTAATGTTAGTCGAGGTTGAGATATTAAAGTATTTCAACACATTTTCGTCAATACAACAATTTTGTTTTATTTTAAAGTTTATTTACTTATTTATTTTAGTAATCTCTACCCCTTACATGGGGCTCAAACTCATGACCCCGAGATTAAGAGTCACGTGCTTTTCCAACTGAGTCAGCCATGCACACCGTCAATACAACATTTTAAATTAAATATTGATATCTTATGTGCTTTAAGTATATTTTCACCAAAACCTAGGAATTGCAAACTTATCTCATTCAGCTTTTGGAACATGCCCATCATGTAATTGAATCTGCAAAGCCAATCCTCACTGTCAAACCAATCATTCAAATCAGATGTACTCTCTTAAAAGGAACAGACGGGTTTATTTTTTCAATTCAAATGATGTGTAAATGCATTTCCCTATGACAACCTCCACGTTTGAATTCTAAGACAAAAAGAAAGGAAAAAGAAGGGAGAGAGGAAAGGAGAAAGAGAAAAGGAAAGAAAGAGAGAATTGAAAAATATACTTAGGACAGCTGAATTTTCTTATCTGTTTCTGCATTCAGTATGTTGTGCTATGTTGTTTTAAAGTAAAGAGAATTTAGCCTTACAAAAATATATCATTGGAGAAAGAGTATTTTTTTTTTAAAGATTTTATTTATTTATTTATTTGACAGAGAGAGAGATCACAAGCAGGCAGAGAAGCAGGCAGAGAGAAGAGGAAGCAGGCTCCCTCTGAGCAGAGAGCCCGATGTGGGGCTTGATCCCAGGACCCTGAGATCATGACCTGGGCCGAAGGCAGAGGCTTTAACCCACTGAGCCACCCAGGTGCCCCCATATTTCATTCTATATTTTAGAAGTCACAGTTATTAATATCACTACCAATCTCACCAGAAAAGTTAAGAGCCAGAAGCCAGCAAGTGCACACTGGCAGACTGGAGTTTTCCAAGTACCTAATTTTTACCCGAAAGCTCTAATTTTAGGGGCACCTGGGTGCCTCAGTGGGTTAAAGCCTCTGCCTTCGGCTCAGGTTATGATCTCAGGGTCCTGGGATCGAGCCCCGCATCGGGCTCTCTGCTCAGCGGGGAGCCTGCTTCCCCTCTCTCTCTGCCTGCCTCTCTGCCTACTTGTGATCTCTCTCCGTGTGTCAAATAAATAAACAAAATCTTTGAAAAAAAAATAAAATAAAAAAAGAAGCTCTAAATTTTATCATTGGCGACAAATACTGTTCTGTTGTTTTCCTTGAAGTGACTGACTCGCCTTGCTCGTTTATGAGGAAATGTCTGCTACGCTATACACTCAAGCCTCAACAGCCAGTTTGTCAGTCGGCCTTTCAAATCAAAATGTTGTTTCGTGAAAAAAGCTGCTAGTGAGCTTGCAACTCATCCAACTGTACACATACTCTCCCTCGAGGCAGCCAACATTTCAGTATGCAGTACAAGTGCCTTCTGCAACTTCCCATTTCGTCCCCTAAAATACTTAAAAATATACACTTAAGGATCAGCTGTGATAAAAGCAATCATTTTGACTGCATTGTCAAGGGCATTCCTGGTGACTTTTTTTTTAAGCTGTGACGTACATGGTGGCAGAGAATACAACTACTGACACCGTTTGGTGCCCCTCCACTGTCTGTCTGTGTTCTTGCACCTGGCATTCCGGGAACGCAGGGTCTTCCCTAGACTTCAGCGACGTCTCACCAGCACTGACTCTGGTGCTTTCTCTTCACTACACAGGAAGCTACTGCACGGCAAGGGCTGCCTTGATGATGCCTCAAGGCCAACCAAGTTATACCCTCTGTTAATGATTATGACCCACTTCCTTTTTTGAAAGGTCCTTCCCATTCTATTTCCTACACGATCACAACCTTTATATGTTACACGAACACAGCCCCTGATTTAACAGGACCTGCACCTTGCGAATCCCAGTTTTGGCCATCCATCCCGTCCCCAGCCACCTCTCACGTGCATCAGTGCAGAGGAAATTAGTAAATCTAAATCTGTAAACTGAAGTTAACGCACGGTCCCTAACTTCTACTTGATTTCCCACACCGATCGTAAATACTCATAAAAGTCCCTGCTGTACCAGGACTCTTACGATGGAATAATGAGCTCTGGTTAGGGGGAAGTATCTCGGGAAAATAGAACAATCCGTGAATCAGGGTGGGCCTCGCTGAGATCCGAGGGCAGCCTGGCATCAGCCTGGTTTAGAAGACAGCAATCAGTAACCCGCCCTCGACCCTCTACCTGCTACCCTTACTTTACAACGGGGGGTGCACCGAGGCTTAGAGAAGGGATGTGCTCGAGGGCACACAGCTGGACAGGCCCAAACCCACGACGAGACCGTTCTAGACCAAGGGTTGGCAGGCTTTTCCTATAAAGAGTCAGAGTAAATGCTTCAGGGTTTGCAGGCCGTATCGTCTCTGTTGCAACCGTTCAACTCCACGGAAGCCTCTGGAGCTGCCACAGACAACATGTAAACAAATGAGCGTGGCTGTGCTCCAATAAAACTATTTATGGACACCAAATATCGAATGTCAGATAATTGTCACGAGTCATAAGCCGGTATGCTTCTTTTGATTATCTTCCCACCATCTTAAAAGTGTAACAAGCGGGGCGCTTGGCGGGCTCAGGCGGTAGAGCATGCAACTCTTGATCTCTGGGTTGTGGGTTCAAGCCCCATGCTGGGTGTAGAGATCACTTACAAATGAAATCTCTAAAAATAATGGAAAAAATAAAAGATGGATGTGTAAAAACCATTCTTAGCTCAGGGGCTGTGGGCCTGAGCTGTGTGGGGGCCACAGTCTGCTCACCGTCGCTGCAGACCACCAGTCCTGCAACAGTGTGGGGAATGGCAGAGATCCTGGTCATACGGCGAGGTCAGAGGCACAGCTGACCGGTTACAATAATTTCCTCACCCAGAAAATGAGAAAGGAAACCCTGCCACCACAACCCAAATCAGCATGGCAGCTAGCGGCCTGGACTCAGGACTCTAGGCAGCCCGTTGACTATTAGGTGTAATGGTGGTCCTGAAGGGCCTCACTGGCTCCACCCGCGCCCCCTAGAGTCTGTCCTCCACACCGAGGCCAGAGTGAGCTGGCCCCAGTGTCTGGGGCACCTGGGTGGCTCCGTTGGTTAAGCATCCGACACTTGATTTCGGCTCAGGTCACAATCTCAAGGTCTTGAGATCAAGCCCCACGTTGGGCTCCGAGCTGGGTGTGGAGCCTGTGTAAGATTCTCTCTCCCTCTGCCCCTCCCCTCTCTCCCCCTCTCACTCTAAAAATAAAGAAGTAAATTCTTTTAGCTGGTGTACCTCTAAGGCTCTATAAGAACTACATTCAGGGCACCTGGGTGGCTTAGTCAGTTAAGCGTCTGCCTTCGGCTCAGGTCATGATCCTGAGATTGAGTCCCGGGATTGAGTCCTACATGGGGCTCCCTGCTCAACGGGAAGCCTGCTTCTGCCTGCTGCTCCCCCTGCTTGTGCTCACTCTCTTGCCATCTCTCTCAGATAGATAGATAGGTAGCTAGATAAACAAACGAACTATATTCTCCCATTGTCACTATCACCCTCAATTCCCTACCACTCCGCTTCCTTGCTGTTCTTCCAGGAGACCAAGAGCACACCTGTCTCAAAGGTTTGTGCACACATGCCCTCTGCTTAGAACTCTCTCGGCCACGATACTTTCATGGCTGCCTCCTGCATCCCTCCCAGGCCTTGTTCAGACATCCATCGCCTGATCAGACAGGCCTTTCAGGACCACGGCTCACACTCTATAAACCCCTCCTTCTGCTCTGTTTCTTCATAGCAACTATCACTATCTGCTATACCTTTATTTATTAGAGTAGATGTATGGCTCTTGAGGACAGGGACTCTGCTTTGTTCACTGCCTTATCCTCAGCACCTAGAACAGTCCTAGATATACAGGAGTGGCTCAATAAATGTTTGTTGAATTTAATGAATCAATGAATGGAATGCCATAAAACCATTAACAATCAATTTCTTAAATTATAACCTGCTCATAGGTTGAAGGCAACTTATAAATACACACTTTCCAATCAAAAATGAAAATATAGGGGGCTCCTGGGTGGCTCAGTGGGTTAAGCCTCTGCCTTCGGCTCAGGTCATGATCTCAGGGTCCC
>CM053610.1:88418142-88433882 GCA_028646535.1 Procyon lotor | reverse complement strand
TCGGGCTCTCTGCTCAGCAGGGAGCCTGCTTCCCCCTCTCTCTCTGCCTGCCTCTCTGCCTACTTGTGATCTCTCTCTTTCTCTGTCAAATAAATAAAATCTTAAAAAAAAAAAAGAAGAAGAAGAAGATGGAGACGGCTAAGCATAGCCTAGCACTCTTCTGTGTGAAATCCCCACTTCACTGATGAGGGTACAGGCCCAGAGGAAGGTAATGAATTAACTTGAGGGAAGCCTCCTGACTTGGAGTCCCGGGTTCTTTCCACCATAACCTTTTCTTTCTGACATTTGTTTTTGTTTTTTTTTTCTGCCTGAGAAAGTCAGATGATTGCCTCAATTCACACTTCTCTTTACCAGTAGAGTAAAAGCTGAGGAGTCCTTGCTCATAGACGAAGAAAACCACTTAAGTATGTATATCTTTCCCAAATACTCCAACAGAACCCACCAGTTCATGACAGAATGAATGAACTCACACAAATGTTTTGCCTGTTGCTTCATCTGATTCATCTGTTCAGCCAAAATGCCTGGGTTTCTTTCTTGGCCATTCATGGGCTCCAGCTTTCTAACAACACACTTCTTACCCCTTCAAACACACCATCGAGACATAATGCTTAGAGTGGTATGGATGATGATACCATACTTGTACCGTTCTGTGACTGTACTAAAGTTCAGCGTTGTACCCCTTAAAGCTCAACAGTATGTGAGTTAGATCTCGATAAAGCAGTTATATTTTTTAAAAGGCGGTTATTTCCAAATGTTTGCTATTACACATTATTAATATTAGCCCTTCTGTTGATTATTAATTGCTTATTATTATAATAGCAACTGTTATAAATAAAGAGTAATGCTGAATTTCATAGTTTAGAGGGAAATTGGGTAGTATCTGTCAAAAAAATTTTTTAGGGGCGCCTGGGTGGCTCAGTTGTTAAGCGTCTGCCTTTGGCTCAGGTCATGATCTCAGGGTCCTGGGATCGAGCCCCGCATCGGACTCTCTGCTCAGCAGGGAGCATGCTTCCCCCCGCTCCTCTCTGCCTGCCTCTCTGCCTACTTGTGATCTCTCTCTGTCAAATAAATAAAATCTTAAAAAAAAAAAAAAGTATAAAAAAAAATTTTTTTTAAACACGATCCTCTTGATCCCACTATTTTTCCACCTTAGAGTTTAGGGAACATATCTACTCACACCGATTTGCAAAGATATGCAAAAAAGATAGTTCTGTACCACTGCGTGAATTTTTGAAAAGCGGGAGTCGAACCAAAAATTCCACGGCATCGCGGAGCAGGGACATGGGACTTGAATACCAGGTCACCACTTACCCACTCTGTGAGCCACTTCACCCAGCCAAATCTCAGTCATAAAATGGAGAGAGTAACTGCCACCTACGAAGACTGTTAGGAGACTCAGATAACAAAATACATGTAAAAACTTAACAAGTGGCTAGCAATTATTAACAATTAAATAAATAGTACTATGAAAGCCATCACTGTTACTGACAGGTGGCCCATCCATACAATCGAATACTCTACAGATTTTCAAAAGAATGAGAAAGATTTGTATCAACTGATATGGAAAAGAGTGCCAAGATGTTGAGAAAAAAGCGAATTGTTAAACAAGATTATAGAACAATCCCGGTTATAAATTTTTTAAAAATATCTATATAAGGGAAGCCTGGGTGGCTCAGTCAGTTGAGCCTTGGACTCTTGGTTTCCACGAGGGTCATGATCTCAGGGTGTTGAGATCGGACTGCTATGGGCTCCCTGCTCAGTGGGGAATCTGCTTTCTCCCTCCCTCTCCCTCCGCCCTTCCCCTATTCATGCGCTCGCTCGCTCTCTCTAAAATAAATAAAGCTTTAAAAATCTACATAATATGTATATATAACGTGTGTGTGTGTGTGTGTGCACGTGTGTGTGTGTGTTCATATGTGCACTTCTGGAAAGAATACCCAGAAACGGGGTAATGGGATTGAGGAGAAAAGGGCATGTTTACTCTTCACTTCATAATACTCAGAACCATATTTTTTCCGGTGAGCAGTTTTCATTAAAAAAATAAAATAAAATAACATTGAAAATTACTTGCTTACTAAGGGAGAAAAAAAGCACCTTGATTAAAAAACGGCTATTGACAAAAGAAAGTTTCTATTGAGTTCTAAAATTGGCAGCAGATAGAAAAACCCTACACATATTAAAAGAAAGAGTCCACTGTGCAAGAACAGAATTTAACTGAGATTCAGGGTTATGTTCAATCCTATCAGAGATCTATTAATTACCGGCTTCTGAAAATATCCACCTTATCTGCAAAGTAAAAGCACTGAGACTTTCACCTTCAGTTTCAAATATTGCTTTTCATTTTTAAAGTACTTTAAAACCTACTGAATTTATATAATATTGACCTAATAGGCAATAGAAGTAATACAACTGATTTTTAAATTTTTATCACTTGGTGTTTTATTTTGATTATGTATTTCATTTTTTAAACTTGGTCTAAAATAACACCGCAAAAAAACTTGAACATCTTTACATCTCCTCAGCGTCTCACTACTGCAACACAAAGCAATACAAATTAGAGATCAAAATTCCAACATGAAGCAACTTTTAGAAATAATTTCTAAAGAACGAATTAAAATTACAGCAAGACTTTGCACAATAAAAAGATTTAAAACTCAGAAGAGAACATCATGGCTGAGACCGGCTGAGGAGCCCGAAGTTCAGAGGCAAGGGACCAAAAAGTAAAAGGGACAAGTACTTTGTATCTGACCCATCTTTCTCAAAGTTCTGACTAGCAGAGAGCATCTTTTTATGCCACAGGCTAGCAATGCAGAGTGATTTTAAAAAATGAGTATGTCTGGGGGCGCCTGGGTGGCTCAGTTGTTAAGCATCTGCCTTCGGGCCAGGTCAGATCCCAGGGGCCTGGGATCGAGCCCCACATCGGGCTCTCTGCTCTGCAGGAAGCCTGCTTCTCCCGCTACCATTCCCTCTGCTTGTGTTCCCTCTCTCGCTGTGTTTCTCTCTGTCGAATAAATAAAATCTTAAAAAAAAAAAAAATGAGTATGTCTGGCCGGCTCAGTCAGAAGATCGTGTGACTCTTGAGTCTTGAGCTCGGGGTTTTGAGTAAAGCCCCATTGTTGGGTGTAGAGATGATAGATAGATAGATAGATAGATAGATAGATAGATAGATAGATAGGTAGACAGATAGATATAAAGTTCAAAAAGAAAAATGAGTATGCCTATATGTTAAAATGCAAAAAAAACTCATCTCTCTCGCAGTGTCAGAATGATACTCAATGATCCTCGAAGGCAAAGTGCCTGAAAAATCTGTAGTTTGTCTCATCAGTCAGATAAAACAGTAAGAACACCAGCATTCTAAGATTACCAGAACCCTTTATTAGTGAAGGTTGTGAATGCATTTACCAACAATCTTCAACAGAAGTCCTCTTGACGAGATGGCTTGGGTTGTAGAGAAAGGAAAATGACAAATGATCCCTCTCCCACTGACTCTGGAGAGATTCCCTCCTCCAGATCCTTCTCCCCACAGTACCCCCCAACATGAGAAGCAGACCCTGTAGAAAACAACTGGATTCCCAGCTCACGACATGTCAAGCCAGCTAAGCAGGCCAGTAGCCCTAATTGCTTCACTCAGTAAGACCTCACACTTTTCCTAGTACTGGTGGATGATCACCATTAGGAACATGATAAAGACCCACATACCTACCTGAATCCAAGGACTTCTCACCATCTCCATAGCTACACCCCTAATCAAGCCCCATATTCTCTCACCTGTCATGTCGTCCTATATCTGCTGTTGCCCCTGGTTCATTCTCCACCCAGTGATCACTGGAGTTTTGAAACTACATCAGGTCCTATCTTTCTTCTGCTTTAAAACCTTCCAAAGGCTTTCTTGCTACACTTGGAAGAAAATCCAAACTCCTTCCCATGGCACACAGGCCCAGCCTGATAGGTCTCTGCCTCCCCTAGAACCTCATCTAACCCCTTCTTGCCCTTGGACTAACTGCTAGCCCACATGGGCTTTTCTTCCATTCTGGTGACAAGCCAAGGTCATTGTCATCCAAGAGCTTCTGCCTTTGCTGTTCCCTCTGTCAAGAACACTCTTCCCTTCTTCTTCCAAGGCTGGGTCTTTCTCATCAGTCAGGTCTCAGCTCAAGCCACCTCCTCTCATCCTATGTAAAGGACATTCCTGTTGCATTCTATACCCCTGTACCCTATTTGATTTCCCTTCATGATCTGAAATTCTTGTTTATTTGCTTCCTTTGCTGTCTGTCCTCCTCACCACCAGCCCACCGATTCCATGAGGAAGAACCCCTTCTTATGTGCCCCTGCAGCCACACTGCTGGGCAAAGTCATCAGAATAAAAAAATAACTAAAATCTACTTATGGTAGAAGATCCGACTGTACATAGGCTGGAATGATTTGAAAGTTGTCCCTAACATATTTTCTGACATCAAATATTATAGGACTGTGTGTTTATATTAAATTTCAGTATATGTTAAAAAAAAATAGTAAGTCAAAAATAAATTAAAGCTACTAGATATTTCTCCAGTACTGTATGGTAAAGATCAGAAGTATCATAACACTTTATGGTGTTTGAAAAAGCATGTCCTCCCACACACTGCTGGCAGGAGTATAAAATTACATCATCTTTTTGGAGAACAATTTGGAATTATCTATGCAAATTACAAATGCACATGCCCTTTGAGCCTATGTCTTAACTTTCAGGAATTTATCCTATGGACAAAAGCAAAACTAATGTACACATACAGGATATTCACTAAAGCATTTCTATAGATGAGACAACATAAATGTCCAAAACTTATGGGACATTCATACAGTGGAATATTATGCAGCTACACAAAAGAATTTGGTAGCTCTTTATAGTCTCACACAGAACAATCTCCATGGCAGGTTGGTAATTTTAAAAAGCAAGTTCTGGGACCGTATTATTGCCCCGTTTTTGTTGTTGTTTTGTAAATATATATGATATGCTTGTAAATACAAAGAATGTCTCTAAAATGACACACAAAATACAAACAACTTTGGTTACATCAAGGGGAAAAAAAATCTAAATGCCCAGGAGATGGAGAAAGGCTTGCTTGTGTAGCTTTTGAACTTTAAACCATTATTTATATGATTATTAACCCTAAGAACAAATCAATTTAAAAGGGTCATGGTCATACACAAAAAGCTTTCAAATTATGGATTTGGAAGACCCCTCAAGATTTCTTCCAAACTTGAGATTGTATGCTATTCCAAAATTTCAAAGTTTAATAAAAAGAAATGTTATGCTTGTCTTTATTCCTTTTCTACAATCAGTACTTGTATAAAGAGTCATTCTTTGATTTAATAGGCTTCTTTCCCCTCATTTCTAGGACAAGATCCCATCTTCCTCAACTAAGAGTTCTACCAGCTGAAGTCCATGGCCTTACCCCACACAGCTCCTCAATTTATGCAACAGAAGATATATTCCTGGAAGGTTATATTCTAAATTGTAACATAAACAGTAGACATTTATTGTGCCAGAATAGTTTTTTTCTAAAAGATGCTGTCATAATAAATAGTATAGAAGAATTTAGCTGCCTTCTAAGGCTTTGCGTATCATCTAGTTTAGGAGCTAGGACATGTGTATAGGAAAAAATAACTACCACGCTAGGAAGGATATTATAGATGGCGAATACATAGTACTAATAAGCAATCCCTCAAATTCAGAAGAAAACAGCACATCTAAGGTAGGCAAGAAAAACTTCAAAAAAGAAACAGAATCCGAGCTGGGCTTGATGGATGATCCAATTTCGACAGGCAAGGGACTGCGCAGGAAGGAACATTCGGGTGGTTCAGGAACAAGTGAGCAGGCCAGTCTGGACAAACGGAGGCTGCCAAGTGACAGGGGGTGCTTCTAGCTCCTGGAAGCCCACGTAATCAGTCTCTGACACCTGCCTGTATCCTTCCAATGCCCTGGACTAATTATGAGTCTTCCTAATATTTCCAACAGTGGTCATTTCTTCTCCATTCTTACCACCTCCATACAATCCACACCCTCATTCCCGCCCTCTGCAAAGATCTCCAAACTCATCCTCCTGTTTCCCATCCTCACCATCCCCAATTCACAGTACACAACTCATGACATTTGTTATTTTATATGCATAACCCACTCACCTCAACATGCCAACAGCTAACTACTGCCTACAAAATAAAATCATTCTCTTTCTCATTTGAGGCCCTCTAACATCTGCTCTCTATCCCTCTCCCACTCCATCACCGGACTCACACTCCCTAATATGCAAATTTCATGCCTATGCCCCTGCTGTGCCTTTTACCTGGAAAATATTCCTTTTAACGGTCTCAGGTGGGGTACACCTAGTGGTAAAGACTGTGAATACTATATAGTTCATATAAATGACAGCCCCCCACACCACTGTTGGGCAGGACACAATCTCTGCACCCTTCCAAGATGACTTGTTTCCATCCTCCTCCCCCACTTTGAAGGCCAAATTGTGTCCCAGAACAACTTAATTGTGATCAATTGTGCCTCTGATTCCTATATCACCAACTTAACACCATTTCTTTATTAAAAAAAAAAAAAAAAAGCTACAATATTTGGAATACCAACAGTGCCTTGAACACAGCAGATATTAAAAAAAAGATGCTTGACAATGATGATAGGACAAGTCAAGAAAGGCAGATTGTGGGGCACCTGGGTGGCTCAGTCAGTTAGCATCTACTTTCAGCTCAGGTTACCATCCCAGGGTCCTGGGATTGAGACCAGCATCTGTCTCCCTGCTCAGCAGGGAGCCTGTTTCTACCCCTCCCTCTGCTGTTCACCCTGCTTGTACACACACACACACACACACACATACACACACTCTCTCTCTCTCTCTCTCTCTCTCTGTCATATAATAAATAAAATCTTTTTTTAAAAAAGAAAAGAAGGGCGGATTGTGATGAAACCATAAAGAGCCTTAAAGGCCAAGAAAAAAGTTTTGGCTTTATCTGGTAGACGCCAAATATAGTTGAATGATCAGAACGATGTTTCAAAAAGACTAATTTCAGCAACAACAAGCAAGCAGGGTTTGAGAGACTATTGTCAAAGGGCCAGTGTAGAGGCCCTCGCAGTCAGAGGAGGCCTATGGGAGGCTCCCCTGTGACTTCCAGCCTCCTCAGCTGCTCACTCATCCTTCAGCTTATCTGTTTGGGTTTGGAGGTTGGTTTTCATATACCTACACTTGGGAGATTGAAGATTAAAACTGGACCTTTAAGCCAAGAAAAACATGCTTTTGCCTGAAATATCTGGGTATCTAGGAAACAGTTCTGACTTGGATGATTACATACATATATAAAATACACACACACAAATCAAGCATCCCTCTTCCTTCACTTTTTTTGCAGAGGGAAGTCTAACTCAATTCTCCTGTTTCCTTTGCTAATGTAGCTTGAACTTTCACTAACCTTAGAATTCCACAATTACTAGTGAATCATTTCAGGGCCAGCTAGGGCTCGCTCATTTTCCTATGGTCCTCTAAAAGAATCAAGGCTACTTATGTACTTAGATATATAAATTCATTTCATTGTACTGATGGAGTACTAAATAAGTAATTCTTCTCTGTAAATCAAAAACTCAGAACATAATACATTAAACAAAATTAGTTTACTAATGAATTTCCTTTTAAAGCCTGTATCTTGGATTTCATGCCAAAATATCAATATATCAGTAATGGACTCTGTGGTACTAGACAATTTTATTTACCTCTTAGATTAAAAAACAATCTTCACTCTCCAAAGGAAGAATATTATGTGTAAGTAATGCACTGCAAACTCACGACACATAATATCATTGGAAACATGCACATGTCTATCAGGAAAAGATACACACAACCTAATTTTTAAAATGAATGGAGGAAAAATAAATAAATAAAACAAATAAAAATGAATGGAGGGGTCCTCTTAAAACAATATCAAAGGAGCAGCTGGGTAGCTCAGGTCATGATCCTAGGGTCCTGGGACGGAGCCTCACATGGAGATCCCTGCTCAGTCAAGAATCTGCTTGTCCCTCCCCTCTCCCCCTCCCCACGCTTGTGCTCTCTCTCTCCCTCAAATAAATAAAAATTTTTAAGTTAACAAAAAATAAAACAGAATATACAATTTTGTGTTTGTGCCCAAATAGACTGTCTCCCTTGAAAATCCAACTTTACTGTTTATTCCTCCTGTCAAATATGCAAAATAAACTCACTAGTACTAAAAACAGAAGTCTGTTATCTCTATTGAAAGGTAAACACGATAGAAGGAAAGATTAAAATGTTTTCCTTCCATCCTAATAAACCAAAAAGAAAAACTACTAACTACTCCAATACTGTTTCTGGATTTCGGGGAGTTTAAATGTTTCTTCTTTTCCAAGGTAGTGATTTTTTCCCTCCCCATACTGAAGATCCTTCTGAAAGTCACAATGTGTATCTTTGGTACTAAACGATAGACAGGTGCTTTGCTAACTCCATTGGAAAACAAGAGAGAAAAGGGCACAGGCATCCATTATTTAGAGTTTATAGTTAAGTTAATCTCCTTTATAACAATTCCATTAAAGTACATATTATGCAAAGTGTATACAACGTGTGGCCACCATATTTCACCATAACAAGACTTCATCTTTTCAACCACCACCAAAAATTGGCAAATAATTCAAGCTGCGTTTAGTCCAAGGTTAAACTGTTGAATACTAACAATAAAAGTTTAGGGACATCTAGTTAACTGGTTGCTATTTGCTCAGAAGTAAACTAAAAGATGGGAGTCTTGTTTATCTCTACCTGCCCCTCCCCATGTCTGGTGATTCGCCCCCAAGAGGTGAGTCTAGTGTATGGACCACAGCCGCCCGGTGCCAGGAAAATAGGAGTGGGGAGTGAGGGCCAACCCGCGCCCTGGCTGGCCTCGCTGGGCCCGGAACTCGGCCTGGCTCGGCAACCTGGAGGCAAACAGGACGGAGACGGGACCGACGGACCGGACGGACAGAACGCGACAGGACGGACGGGACGGGCAGAGAAGCAGTGCGTCCTACCCGGAGGGCTCCCTCCCAGGGCCGGCGGAGTACCTGCTCCGGTCATCCAGGCTGCGGTTGTCGGCCGCCGCGGCGCGCCAGTCAGGCAGGGTGCTGGCGCACAGCACCACCATGGACACGATCACGAACACGACGGACACGCTGGCCAGGATCTGAGCGGCCAGCGACGACGTAGGCTCTTCGAAGGTCCGCCGCATGCGCTCGAGCCAGCGGCGGGAGGGGGCCGCCTCGGCACCGCCAGGTCGCGCCTCGTCGCGGCCCAGCGCGCCCGGCTCGTCGGCCGAGTAGAAGGTGTAGGTGTCGGACATGCGGTCGTCGAGGCGGCGCTGGCAGCAGTACTCGAGGTGCGCGCCCTCCAGGCCCCAGTATATCATCTCGTTGTAGAAGGAGAGCTCGCACATCCGCGGCGCGAAGCGCAGCTTGCCGTGGCCGCGCACGTAGAGCAGGATGAAGCCGAAGGCCTCCGAGTGCCGGTCGAAGAAGTACTCGTTGCGCTCGCGGTCGTAGTCGTCGCACACCTCGAGCACGTCGCGCTCCGAGCGGCAGCCGTGCAGCCGGCTCACGCGGCGCAGCGGGAAGTCCTTCAGCAGCTCCCGGGACAGCGAGTACCGGGCGCCGCCCACGTTCAGCACCACCGAGGCCGCCCCGCTGCGCCCGAAGGTCATGGCTGGCCACCCCGAGGCCGCCGCCGCTGCCGCCCCCCCACCCCGGCCGCCGCGCGGGGCCTGCCTGCAGTTGGCCGACGGGGGAGCGCGCCGTCGGGGCCCGCGGGCCGGCTGGCCGGCTCTCGCTGCGGGCTCCGCTCCTGCCCTTCGCTGGCCCGGAGACCCCTCGGCTCTAGTGTCCTCGGCAGCCCGGCGTTGCTGCTAGCGACGCTCCCTCGGCACGGCGGCACCTGCAGGTGGCCGGGGAGTCCCCTCAGGCGCCCGCGCTGCGCGCCCACTGGCCGGGAACGAGGCTGTCAGCGCCCGAGGATGCCCCCTGAGAGGCCGGGGTGTCCTTTCAGACCGGGGCGCGGCCCGCCCAGCCCCCGAGGGGCGCGGGCGCCGGGAGGAGGCGCGCGTGCAGGATGGCTCCCCGTCCCCGGCGCTCCCTCTGGCCGCGGCACCAGCAACCGCCCCGCCGCCGTCCAGAGGCGAGAGGCAAAGTGAGCGGCTTCGGAGGCGGCGGAGAGCCGGCTCCGCGAGGCGGGGGCGGGGCCTCCTCGCGGTTCCCCCTCCTCGCCTCCCGGCTCCGCTCGGCTCACCTCCCTCCGCGCGCCGCCCTCCTCTTCCCACCCGCGCCCGCACCTCCCGGGCTCGCGCGCCTGGGATTCCCCGGCGCCCCGCCCTGGACCTCGGGCTCCCCGCCTCGTGACGCCGTCCTCCCCCTCCGCTCCCGCGCGCCGCGGCCAGGAGGGGTCCGCGGGGCGGGGAAGGGGAGCAATGGGGAGCCCCGGGCGAGGCGGGGTGGTGAGGAAGGGAGAGAGGGCAAAGCCCCGCGGCCAAGGTGCCTGCTACCGGGTGCCGCCCCGGGCCATCAGGGATGACTTGGGCAGCTCCCGAGGGCCCTTTTAACAACCCCCCGCAAAGGGAGGCAACCGGAGAGTAAGGAGGGGTGAACACCGGGGTGCAGGATTTGAGGGGCGGGGACAGACGGCGTTCGGAGAGCTTTTTCCAGAAACTATCCGGAACCTAGCTCGGTTTCTGAGACCGCCCTAAGGGATTTCTCAGAGAAGGCACCCCATCAATTGCTTTTCTTGCCGACTTGCTTTTTCTCTCCGGCGCGGAGACCCACGTACCGCGTGCTCCGAAGGCGGCCGCACACCCCAGCACCCAGGCTCGGTGTCCCCCTCCCGTCTGTCCTCCCGAGGGGGAGAGCGGCCCCAGCCCCTGCTTTCTGGGGCGCGGGTCCTGAAGGGGCGTCTACGTGTAGCGCGCCTGGACCGCCCCCCCCCCCGTGACGCTTCCTGTAGAGTGGGGTCAAAGTGGGGAGAATCTCTCTGCCACTGGCAAGAAGAGAATTCTCCCATAGCCTTCGCCTGCGTCCTCCTTTCATAAGGTCTTGATTTCCCCTATGCACCCCAGAGCCGGCTGCAGCACCGGCTCTCGGAGCTCGAAAAGCCCTTTAAGGCTCCTCAGAGCGAACCGCCCGGCGCTCCGGTCGATGCCCAAGGAGTGGGTTCCATTGGCAGGGATTATTTTAAACGACATCCGACACCGGCAGCCCAGGCCGCGCCGTGCCCGCCAGAGGCGAAACAGGTGAGTTGTAAGGCAAACTATGTTAAATGCAAAACAAATGCTGGAAGAAAAAATAAGGGTGGGGTGGGATGGGATGCGGTCATCTGACCTCAGAGTAACCCAGCTGGTTACTGGGAAGGGTTTTACTTTGCCCTTCACTTTTCATAATTTTGTAGGATTGTCCCGTGCCCACTAGAGGTCACCATAAAGAGTCTTTTTGCTTTGATTCTATTGCGGATTCCTAGCTAAAAAGCAGACACCTAAAAATTGAAGTGCTGTCCCTCTTCTCAAAATAAAATCACTCTGGGTGGTTTCTTAAAGAATGGAAATCTCTATATGTTGTTTATCCCTTGACTTGGACAATTTATCTTAAGAGCACTTAATGTGATTAAAAGCTCAAAAACAAAAGTTGTGTATTTGCAAAGTAGCTACTAAACCAGGAAAACATCCTGAAGGAAATGAGTTTCAAGATAGAATGGAAGGAGGTGATGGTCAGGAGCTGGCAAAGAGAAACAGCAGAAAAGCATTCCAAATAGCCGAATCTCAGATGTAAAGGATTAAAGTCTCTAAAGAAAGCTAATGCATTTGCTTGGCTCAGAGGACCCGGATCTCCACAGCAGAATTTAGATTTCAAAGTATAAGTAATGGGATGCCTGAAGGTTTTAATAATAGAAATGGCTTGATGAAAGCTTCAGTCAGAAAGATTCTTTTGCCCTTTAGTTTATTCTACCGAGAAGACCATTTTTGCAACCTAGGATTGGGAACCCCATCCCCAAATCTTTATATGTGAGGAAGATGAGGAAGGGTCAGTTCCTTCTTTCTCTCTCTGTCCCCATTCCCCCCCCCCTTTTTTTGAGGAAGGACCAGTTTTGAGAAACACAGAGACCAAGGACTCAGCAGGGCTTGAAAATGGATTTATTATAGGATGGGAGGATGGAGAAAAGTTTGCAAATGTCAGCAGAGAAAAGAGCCTGGCTTCACACCCGCAAGAGCCCGTTCCTCCGGGAGTTGTTAAAAATACTTTCTCGAAGCACCACAGCAACAGAACACAGAACAACTATTTCGTTGATTATTTGCTCCAACATTATT
Organism: Procyon lotor; assembly: GCA_028646535.1. NCBI lineage: Eukaryota > Metazoa > Chordata > Mammalia > Carnivora > Procyonidae > Procyon > Procyon lotor. The sequence goes on along the minus strand of CM053610.1, from coordinate 88,421,528 downwards.
ATATTTATTTCCTGTGTTCTCTATAGTCCCTTTAAAGTCTGTTGAAGAAATATCACATTTTAAATTAAATTTGGGCTTAGAAAACAAATTAATTTGATGATAACATAATTTGTGCCTCCTAGGTATATTTTCATAAAATTTTTTAGAGATAGGTTTAAATAACTTCATTTGTTTCAAGAGTAATATGTTTATTTGATTTTAATATCATCAACCACTACTACAGTAGCAATACCCAAAGCGTGTTCTTTTTTTTCCTCCCAGAAATCATGTTCTTACACAAAACAGTGAGATGCATAAATGATTGGCTTGTCTCAGTATAATCCGGTTTAGAAAGTATTCTTAAAAACTGTTCTTAGAATTATTAAAAATGTATTCCTTTGTACTTTGAGAAGATTATGTGGAGAATCATTTCATCTAAATTCTTTTCTGGCTTCTGGATGATATTTAGGGCCTTCATATATAAATCTTTAGAATGCATTAAAATTTGAAGGCACTAGGCAGAATTTTAGAGTTTGAAAGAATGAGGAGATTTTCTAGCCTCAATTTATCAACACTTTATTTAAGGAGGCATAACAAGTTTTCTGAGATGAGACTGTAACTGGAGAGACATGGTTCAGTTCCCCTTAGCAGCATCGTGGTCGGGACCAGGCTGCAACCGTGTTTTCTAGTTCCAGACGCTGGTCCCTCCATCTCCAGGGCCTGCCTTGCTGCCACAACCTTCCTTCTGACCTCTCGGCACTCCCGATCTTTCCTCCCTCTGAATCCTATACTGTGCCACCAGGCAGCGCTTGCTTCTGTTCACTTTCATCAAGCCATTCCTCAGTTCAGAGCCTAAAGGGACTGTAGATTGTAGAAATACAAACTGCCTGTTAAGAGAAGTCCAAACTGGTTATTAGGGCCCTCCTTAGATTCAAATTCTGGTCGCACAACTTATTGGCTAAGTGACCTGGAACAAATTCTTTGAGCTTCAGTTTTCTCATCGGTGGAATGAAGGTAATGAGAATATTGCACGGGGTGCTGTGAGGGTTGAATGAGGGGATGCATGTCTCTGCATGATGCTGGCAAAATCGCACTCTGTGTACGCTTCCCCAGCCCAATCAAGCCATGCCCATTCTCATTCCTGGGTTCTAAAGAAATACAAATCAATGCATCTAAAAATGTGACCAATGGCAAATAGTAACCTAAGACGTAAAAATTCAGTGAAAAGTTGTGACCGTCACACTGCCAAGTCTGGCTGAACACACTTTCTTCCCTTGCTTTGCATTGTATGACTCTTGAGCTCAGGGACTCTGAACACCCCGTTCCAAAGCTCCGTAAGTTGAAATACCTTACGGGTACTATGCTTGCTGCTCATTTATCCACTCTACTTTAAAAAGCCCATGCCCTTGAGGCACCTGAGTGGCTCAGGCGGTTAGACATCCGACTCTTGATTTCAGCTCGGGTCTTGATCTCAGGATCACAAGTTCAAGCCCCACGTTGGCTTCCACCATGGGTGTGCAGCCTGCTTAAAAATAAGTAAATAAATAACAAAAATAAAAAGCTTTCACTCTGCTGTTAATTCATATTTCCAAGTGTTTATGGTTACACTGGCTTATTTCTCAGCATCTGCAGAAGCAGTGGATGCTTTAAAAAGCCAGCTTTTTTCATGGAAACGTAGCCTTCCAATGTCTCTGATTTTATATAAATGAAAGACTCTAATGACTCACCTGCTATGCACAATTACTCGAGTAGAAGGTAAAGCTGCAACTTGTAATAACCTGCTCTCAGAACCATTCCACCAAACGGACCCTGTTCTTAAAGGTGAGAAGCCAGCAGAAGGACACTCACCTCTATCCTACACCAAGGCCCTTGCCTTATTCTCTGCTCCAGGGTGCCTTATGCTCTTATGAAAGCAAAAGGAACACTATCTTCCTTAAATTTCCAGTTTGGAGAGGGTCACTGTGTAACCATTAGAGGCGAGGCAAAATTTTACCTCTCATCTCTTAGGGTTTTCGAATGGGCCTGAGAGTTAGGTTGATATGACAGATTAACAGAGAAAGGCATACAAATTTATTCAATTTAAGTTTTATGTGACCCAGGAGCCCTCCTGAGGAAATGAAGACCGAGAGAAGTGGCAGAACCTAAATGCTTTTGAACTAGATTGAAGGAAGAAAGGCAGTCGCAGAAAAGTAACTAGCATATATAGGGAAACAAAAGGAAAATAGGAATTCTTTTTTTTTTTTTTTTTAAGATTTTATTTATTTGACAGAGAGAAACACAGCGAGAGAGGGAACACAAGCAGAGGGAATGACACAAGCAGAGGGAATGGTAGCAGGAGAAGCAGGCTTCCTGCCGAGCAAGGAGCCCAATGCGGGGCTCGATCCCAGGCCCCTGGGATCTGACCTGGGCCGAAGGCAGCCACTTAACGACTGAGCCACCCAGGCGCCCCGAAAATAGGAATTCTTTTGACAAAGTCTGCCTGTACAGAATTCTCTCAGCCTCAGCTTCTGAGAGATGATAACAGTGGTGCTTAACCTCCTAGTACGGGGAGGATATCTTCCATGTGGGGGTTTCATCTCCTGCTTTTAGAAGAAAAGGGGGGAGGGTCGGAGCACCCTTCTTGTACCTGATGTTTTTGTAAGTGCTTTTAGCTTAAAATAATCCTTATGCCAAAGTGGCATATTTGGGGGGTGGCATATTCTGCTGCCCTTCATCATTAACAGCAAAAACCTTTTTGGTGCCATTTACGGAATGGCCCTCCTCCTTCCTCTCCACCCAACCCTCACTCCCGTGCTGTTCTGTTGGATTGTGATGTAATGGCCCCTTCTCCCCACCACCACTCTTCGTCCCTTGCTCCTTACAGTGACTAAGAGCCTTTTCTATGTGGCACCACAAGCTCAGCTTTCCATAAAAACATCTTACTGTAGGGGCGCCTGGGTGGCTCAGTGGGTTAAAGCCTCTGCCTTCGGCTCAGGTCATGATCTCAGGGCCCTGGGATTGAGCCCCTCATCGGGTGCTCTGCTCAGCAGGGAGCCTGCTTCCCCCCCTCTCTCTGCCTGCCTCTCTGCCGACTTGTGATCTCTCTCTCTCTCTCTGTCAAATAAATAAATGAAATCTTTAAACAAACAAAAGTCTTACTGTAACCCTTATTGTCCAGATGAGGAAATGAGGCTTCAAGAAGTTGGACTTGTGCAGAGACCCACAGCTACTAGGAAACACTAGGCCCAGTACCAAAACCCAAAGTCACTCGAGCTCTCTTGCCCACCATGCTGTCTCACCATCACTCTACCAAGCGTCAAACACCCCTGGGGAGGGAGGAACAAGGTAGGTTAATCCAGAGACAACATTCTGACAGATCTTGAATGGGGGTCATTCTACAAGATAACTAATCTTCAAAAAGTTACTTT
>CM053610.1:88363760-88417642 GCA_028646535.1 Procyon lotor | reverse complement strand
CTCGGGGTCCTGGGATGGAGCCCCACGTCAGGCTCCCTACTCAGCAGAGGCCTGCTTCTGCCTCTGCCTCTGCTGCTCCTCCTCCTTATGCACACGCACACACACATGCGCTCTCTCTGTCAAGCAAATAAATAAAATCTTTAAGAAAAAGTCACTTTCATACCCTGAAATATTTAAGCAGGAGATAATATAATGTCTGATTTTTGCTTCAAAACAGTCAAGGGCAGGGGCAAGTGGATTGAGAATGTAGATGAAGTAAGATGAGCTGTGAGTTGGTAATTGTTGAAGCTGAGTGACAGGAGTTCCTGAAATTGATCTCTCCCTCTTTGTATTTATTTGAAATTGTTCATAATACAAAAATTTTAAAAAATTAAACTTTGAGCTTCATTTAAGCTTATTTTTAAATGTTGACAGTTATTCCTTCAGACTGGACCAAAGTGCACTTTTCTGCAATGTCTATCATAAAGAGGCCCTCTCATTTCTCTGGAGTATAAAAAAGCTCAACGCACATTTGACCATGTCTATTAAAACTTTAAATACACTGGGGCGCCTGGGTGGCTCAGTGGGTTAAAGCCTCTGCCTTCAGCTCAGGTCATGATCTCAGGGTCCTGGGATCAAACCCCACATTGGGCTCTCTGCTCAGCAGGGAGCCTGCTTCCCCCTCTCTCTCTGCCTATTTGTGATCTCTCTCTCTCTCTGTCAAATAAACAAATAAAATATTAAAAAAAAAAAAAAAAAAAAACTTTAAGTGCACACACCTACTGGTCCCGCAATTTAAATGTCAGTCATATATCCTGCAAATAAATTCACATATATTATAAAGACCTACATTTAAGGATTGTTGCACTGTTTTCAATAGCAAAAGTCTAGAAATTACCTAAATGTCCATAACTAGGGAACTGATTATTTAAATAACAGAGCATATCCATGACCCTAATACTGTTGTTCATACAGGTTCCTATAGAACCATTTCTAAGTCAGGGTGCCTGCCTGGCTCAGTCGGTGGAGCATGCAATTCTTGGTCCCAGGGTTGTGAGTTCGAACCCCATGTTGGGCGTAGAGATTACTTAAAAATAAAAATCTTTAAAAAAAAGTTACTAAGTCAAATTGCTAAACAAAGTCTAGGTCCTGCACTATGGGTTAAATCATTCCTTCCTTTTACTTAAGATACATGTATATAAATACAGATAAATGATAAGGCTTCTGAAAAGATACATAAAATAAAGTTATAGGTGATTCTTTCCTGCTCAAGGACCTGGGAAGGTTAGAGTAAATATGAGATCTACCTGTTATTGGTTGTAAACCTTTTGTCCTTTTTTTTTTTTTTAACTGAGTTCAAGGATTATGTTTACAGTTTAAAAAAAATAGTTGGGGCGCCTGGGTGGCTCAGTCGTTAAGCCTCTGCCTTCAGCTCGGGTCATGATCCCAGGGTTCTGGGATCGAGCCCCGCAGTGGGCTCCCTGCCTGGCGAGGAGCCTGCTTCTCCCTCTCCCACTCTCCCTGCTTGTATTCCCTCTCTTGCTGTCTTGTCTCTCTCTTTCTCTCAAATAATAAATAAAATCTTTTCTAAAAAAAAGTTAAAAAAAGAAGAAAATCTCAGCACATATCCTCCTACCAAATTCTCTTTTCCCTCAGGCCAATTCTTGCCGTGTGCTCCCTCCTGGGCTCAGTTACATCTGGGGCCATGAACCTGCTGCTCCCTGTGCCTGGAACATTCTGACCCAGAGCATTATGTGGCTGACCTGTTCTTTCTCAAGTCTCAGTTCAAAGGTCACTTCCTTGGAGAGTCCTTCCCTGACCACCCATGCTAGCCTATCAACCTACTTTTTCATTCCCTTATCACTATAAAAAAAAAATCATCTTGTTCATCCACCTGTTACTTGTTTATCAGCTGTTTCCCCACCAGACTGTGCTCCCTCCCTCTGAGAACGGGGACCCTGGGAATGGTTGACAGCAATGTCCCCAGCATCTAGAACAGTACCAGGCTCCTGTCTGAAGCTCAATAACTATTTGTTGACTGAGGGAATTAGTGACTATTACTGTTGATTAAAATAGTGTTCTAGAGGCACCTGGGTGGCTCAGTGGGTTAAAGCCTCTGCCTTCAGCTCAGGTCATGGTCTCGGGGTCCTGGGATCGAGCCCCGCATCGGTCTCTCTGCTCAGCAGGGAGCCTGCTTCCCCCTCTCTCTCTGCCTGACTCTCTGCCTACTTGTGATCTCTCTCTCTGTCAAATAAATAAATAAAATCTTTAAAAAAAAAATAGTGTTCTAAATAGAGTACTGAATTGGCAGTATCCGTGTATAGGCAATAGTGAAGTTAGAAATGACCAACTTGGGGCGCCTGGGTGGCTCAGTCATTAAGCAGCTGCCTTGGCCTCAGGTCGTGATCCCAGCATCCTGGGATCAAGCCCCACATCAAGCTACCTGATCAGCAGGAAGCCTGCTTCTCTCTCTCCCATTCCCCCTGCCTGTGTTCTCTCTCTCATTGTCTCTCTCTGTGTCAAATAAATAAATAATTTTTTTTTTAAATGACCAACTTGAAAAACCCAGGGTCTTTCTGAAAAACCACTTCAATTTTGTTAAATGGTTGGCATACCAGCAGAGAAGATCTTGGCACGGTTTTCCCTGGACCTGCCAGCTTCCTAGCATTAAAAACACTGCAGAAGCCCTACTCGTTTTGCAGGCCCCAACCCTGGGTCAGACCCCAGCCCCGTAGTCCCAACTTAGCAGGTGCTTTCATTAGGAAAATTCTTGGAATCAGCTCTACTTGTGTCTAGATGCCATCATCCACCCATACCTGTCCCTGGAGGAAGGAGATATTGTGGAAGCAGACCAGAGGTTTCAGGAAGGAAAAAAAAAAAAGCCGTGATTGAATTAAACACTTCAAAATTGTTACCAAAAAAATACATAAAACTGTCCAGCAGGGACTGAATGTGGATCCGGGAGGTTCTGTGTGTCTTGACTCAGTGAAAATATGGAGAGAAATGTATGGAAAGATTAGAAATCTTTCTAATAGAAATCTTTCTAATAGCCTGGTGGTGGGTATTGAGGAGGGCATGTATTGCATGGAGCACTGGTGTGGTGCATGAACAATTAATCTTGTAACACTGAAAAAATAAGAGTATTTGGGGGAAAAAAAAGAAATCTTTCTAATATAGAAAATATGGAAAGAAATGTAAAAGCTGTTGCCCTGATGGTAGACTGACATCTCAGAGACCCTAGTGCCGGACTGGGTGTTCCAGATCAGCAAGAAAAGGGTTCTAGCAAAGCAGGCTTTGAGCCCAGACAGGAAGGAAGTAGGAGGGCCAAGCAGAGAAAGGGATTCCCCCACTTTGCCCCTTACCACATCACAGGGCAGATTCAGACAGCCCAAGAAAGGATTCTGCACACAAGAAAAATCAAAGACATTTTCTTTTTTTTTTTTTTAATTTTATTTATTTGACAGAAACACAGCGAGAGAGGGAACACAAGCAGAGGGAATGGTAGCGGGAGAAGCAGGCTTCCTGACGAGCAGGGAGCCCAATGCGGGGCTCGATCCCAGGACCCTAGGATCATGACCTGAGCCGAAGGCAGCCGCTTAACGACTGAGCCACACAGGTGCCCCTCAAAGACATTTTCAAAATGAATGAAAGTTCCCTGCTGTGTTCTATCCATCCTGCAAAGAAGAGGGCTGCCTTTATCAACATTAATGAACCGAAATTAACTAGTTTAGGCTTCTGCTTTGAAAAACACCTGCTGTTCTTACCCTTCTGTCCCTGTAACAATCTTATTTCCCTGCCCCACAACCCCAGCCCTCCTCCCCCTATGCCCAGTGTTATTATTTCTGCCTCAGAGGAGAGACTGGGGCTGGGGTTGACTGAAACGAAGTATGGTGTTCCTGGAAATGATCTTCTCATTGTAGATGCAACCAAAATAGCATTGACTCTACACTTAATAATTGATACCCTCTTCAATGGCAATTGCATTTTTCTCTAAGGCACAGGATTTAAAATAGGGACTGTTTTTCTCCACTTCTTACCTGGAGATAAAAATCATCCAGTTCTGGTTTGTGCGATCCCATTCCCTTCTATGGCAAAACCCCAGCCCTGGTTTTCCCCCGAAACATACGTTCTCCCGGGTTAGCAAAAAAGGATGCTTTTAGTGGAAAGCTGCAAAATACAGCAAGCTGGGAGATTTACAGTTTTTAAAGGAGGTTTAGAGCAGATGCAATTAGGTTGCTATAAGCCTGTCCAAGGCCTGGGTCAGAGAACAGAGGCTATGGCTCAGCAAAAAAAGCTAAAATGAATTGCCAACTGTAATGCCACGTAGCCAAGTGACATCAGATCCTATCTTCAGATAGGCTCTTCCCATGCCTGCAAGGGACCTTGCCCTCTGCTTAACATTTGCTAGTACTTTCAGTCTTCCGAGGAGGAGTTTTCTTTTCCAAAGGAAAGTAATCACAAATAAAAATCTTTGTAGCAAAGGAACACTGAGAAGCTTTTTATACCCTTCCACTAGCTTCTATTGTGATAGATGAAACTGCAGGAACAATTAGAGCAAATGTCAGTGTAAATCTCCAAAGAAAGAAGAAAATAGGCTTACCAAGTTTCACTGGACTATGGCAAGGCATTATCTTCTCTAGATGTAGTGTATATTTAACTTAGTGTCAAGGGATTAGCAAACACTCAATGACTATGCCAGTGGTCTATCTCGACAGCGACAAATACTTACAGAAAGGGAGAAAATGTGAATATAACTTCCACTGAATCAGCATTAGTCAGGGTTTTCAATTTAGAGTTCACTGTGATTTCTCCCTAGTAACCAAGTCAAGAGTGATATTTATATACTATATAGATTAAATACTGCTGAGACATCACCTTGCTTCTAGGACCCTCAAGGCAACCAGTTTGAATGGTGCCACTCAATCAATTCTCCCAAACTGTGAAAATGCAAGGTATACAAGTAACATTGGCACTTCATTTGATTCAGCCACCATGGGATCCCCTAGAGGAATGTTCACCCTGCCCTCACTTCTAACCAGCTAAATAATCAACAAGGCACGTAGGAGAGGCTGGCCTCTCCAGTTACCCCCTCAGGGGGCAGGCGCCCCATTTTCTCTCTGCTTTAGCAAGTACCGTGTTAGATGTTTAAGGTGTTTTTTAGGTGTTAAACTGAAGTGATGTGTATGGCAAAAACCAATTCAGGTCATAGGGATTTTAAGGACAAAATAAGAACTACTTGGAACACCAGTTCCCTTTATAGAATTTGAAAAAGAATTTTGCAGTCATTGAGCTTCAGCAGGTCAATCTTCTTGGTTTAATAGGCATCCTTAAAACTGAACATTTCAGGGGCGCCTAGGTGGCTCAGTCAGTTAAGCGTCTGCCTTGGGCTGGGGCCCTGATTCCAGGGTCCTGGGATCGAGCCCCACGTCAGGCTTCCTGCACAGTGGGGAGCCTGCTACTCCCCCTGCTTGTGTGCTCTCTCTCTCCCTCTCTCTCTCAAATTAATAAAATCTTAAAAAAAAAAAAATGAGGACTGAACACCTCAGAGCCTAAGAAAAGAACCTTCCTGAAGGCCACTAGGAGGGAAAGCAGTGACCACACACTGGAAAAGGACCGGCTCTAAGTTAAGGAGGCAGTAGGCTCTAGAGACCACCCAGGCAAAGATAACGCTACACCTAAAGCTATCAAGGGATCTAACCCCATGAAAGAGTATAGCCAGACTTGTAAGTACCCTTAGGAATATTCTTTGAATAGCTAGATTGGACAGAGAAAAGAGCAGAACTTCCAGGGCATATAAAGAGGGACCATCCCCTTTCCAAAAGAAAAAGGAAAAAGAGAAAGAGGGACACAAGAAGGGACATTTGGGAAGTTAGGCCTAGCTGACTTGAAGCCCACACCATGAGCACTGGAATCAATAAGCTGGGAATCAGTGAGAATCTGAGAGGACCAGAGAAGCTCCAGGACAGCCAGCCTTCCCAGGCTGGTCTGACAGGCAAATGGGAGCTCGTTTCCAGGAAGGCCAGGGAAAGATCTCAGACTCCCATCAGACCAGCAACATGGGCCTCCCTCCTCCCCATCAGATTGATTGATAGAAGTGAGGGTTTGAAGAATTCCAGGTCTACAATAATGAAAGTTGGACAAATCATGGTTATCTCAGAACAAGAAAATTGTGCTGTTAGCTCACCATTTTTGTACTGTTTGTAAAAAAAATCTATACTTTCACATTTTCATTGATATATGTGTGTGTGTGTTTATTTTGGAAGCTCTTTCTAAAGAGGCTCAGTTTGTGTTTGTTAAACTGAAGGGAAAGGGATTTGGGGCCATATTTGTGTTTCAGGGTTGTAGCCACAGAGATAAATCATAAAAAAAAAAATGCACCATAAATATCGCTCCCTCTTTCTTTAATCCAGGATTTTTATTAAGCTCAAAAAATGGACATGTGTTCATGAAAATCAAGCCTTTTCTGGTTTAGGGTCCCAACTCAACCAAGCTCCCTGGGTGTCCAGCAGACTCCCTCTCTCCTTCCCCAACAATGGTTTTACAGAATTCTTAATTTTTACGGGCTTACAAACTCAAGGCAAATGTTATAGTTTTATTTTGCAAAATGGCAATCAATATCCTTACATTAAGAAGGAAATGGCTGCAGCAGCTTAAGTCTAGACTTGAAAGAGTGAATGTGACTGAGGAATCTAGAGGTGATAACCTGTGGACATCAGTGTGTGACTGAAGCACCTTTCAATGTTGAGAGAAGCAGAAGAGAGAATGCATATCAAAGTACACAAAGAAATTAGGAAGCCATAATGGAAACCAAAGTAGGCCTTTGCAAAAGTACAGCACACTTTATCTAAGGTGAGGAAATAATAAAAGTTGGAAATACAGTTGAGTTGAGCACACCCAGCGCCCAGATCTTGGTTTCCAATACCAATCTCCGGTAAAAGGAACCGAGCCTCCCTGGCAGAATGGCTGAGTCTGAGCCCAGGCAAGAAATACAACCAATGAACCTAGAGTATCTTGTAGCGTCAGCAAGTTAGGAAGTACTAACAAAATGAAACCACTGCCATAATGGCAGTGTGTCAAATCTACAGAAAAGTCACCTAAAAGGCTTCCAGTGGCGAACACTGGAACAATTTGAACAAAATGGTGAACCTCACCAATGATACCATGTTAACAGCAAGTACCTTTTGATGTGAGGTGATGAGAACGGCACTTTACCTCTCTGGTCTCTCCCCCCAAATCTTCCCCACCCTGGCTCTTCTTCTGCCTGGCCTCTCTACTCTTACATCCCAGCTTCCTAGTTCTGGCCTCAAATCCAGGCCTTGGATAAACACCTCACTCCTCTGTCCTGGCATGTCCTGGAACTGACAGACCCCTTACTGGCATCGTATCTCTGAGAGTTCCTGTGGTAAGCAGCCCATAAGGCGACCCCCCAGTGATTTCTTGGATAACCACCTCCGTTTGAGTGTGGACTGGACCTAGGGAGCCACTTCTAACAAATAAAACACAGCAAAGGTGATACCATGCCATTTTCAAGATTAAGTTCCAAAAAGACTACAGCTTCCATCTTGGGCATTGTCTCCTGCTCTCTCGTTTGCTCGCTCTGAGGGAAGCCAGCTGCCATGTCATAAGCTGTTCTACAGAGAGGCCCATATGGCAAGGAGACGATGTCTCTGGTCAACAGTCAGAGGATCCAAGGCCTCCCCACAGCCAGGTGAGTGAACTTGGAGGCAGATCCTACCCCTGAGTCTTGGGATGACTGCAGCCCCAGCCAGCAAACAGGTGGCAGCCTTGTGAGAGATTCTGAACTCTGAATCTCTCTGAAGTTCTCTGATTCTGAACTTCGCTGAGCTACTCAGGGAAGATTCCTAACAACAGAAACGGAGCTAATAAATGCCGTTTTCTCTTGCCAAGTTTTAGGGTAATTTGTGACACAGCAGTTGATAACCAATAAACCTCCTGAACCCTTGTACCACCTCCGTGGGTAACTCAAGCTGGGTGAGCCCAATGTCCCACTTGGAAACCAGGTATCATCCCGCAGGGCCGTGAATGAGATTCCAGAAGGAATGAATGGTGCTCAGGAGGAGGCAGAACCCTTTCCTTCTCATGAATTCAGTCCAGTTTGGGAGTCCCTTTGTCCGACTGGCTAATCTAGGCTGGCTAGTTGCCAGATAATTGTATCTGATCCCTTCTAAGACAGCTGAGTCAAGCTGTCCAAGTTCTCACGCAAATAGATAATTTCCTCATCTTTCCAGCTGTGTGACAGGCTGACTGAGCAGTCTTCCTAATTTTAAACCCGACTGGGGAGACAGAGAGGTGGTTAACAGCCTTCCTCCCTTCTTCATTTCAACAAGCAAGAGGATCACTGAAGAATATAAAATATCTGTGTCTCCAGTTTGTGCCAAGAGGATAGCCCGAGCAGGATGCCTGGGTGGCTTAGTCGGTTAAGCATCTGCCTTCAGCTCAGATCATGATCTCAGGGTCCTGGGATCGAGCCCCGCATCGGGCTCTCTGCTCAGCAGGGAGCCTGCTTCCTCCTCTCCCTCTGCCTGCCTCTCTGCCTACTTGTGATCTCTCTCTATCAAATAAATAAATAAAATTCTTTAAAAAAATAAAAAATAAAAAAAAGCGTATAGTCCGAGCACAGTGGCATCTCCGAAAAGGTTGGGATAGGTGAGTTGTAGCTCTTGATATGAAGTTTGCTCTGGAATAATGTTGTTATTTCCACCCACTTTCAAGAGGAGTGGTCAGCCTCTTGGAATAAGACATCTAGTCAAACTGCTTAGCAGTACAGGAGGCCCCATTCTTCTGGCTCAAAGAAGGGCAAGAAGCCAAGGTGTGGTCTTAGTGGTGGAATGGAGATTGGGCTGAACTGCCACTCATCCCTCGGGTCCAAGCACGGGCAGGGGAAGGCAGAAGATCCGGGTTCTCCAGAAGCACATAGACCCACTCTTACAGTGGGGGTTCATCAGACCCTCAAGGTACCTGCCAGAGTCTCCTGGGAAATTTATAAAGCGTGAAAGCAACAGGCTGGGACCCTGCCAAGATTACGACTGCCTAGTGTGTGTTCCAAGCTATACGCATTTTTGAAACCACCTCCAGGGCTCGGTGACTTGGACGAGCCCATGCTTAGTGGCTACACCTGCCCAGGTAGGCTCCAGCACCTAACAAACAGAAGCTTCTAAGACTTCCTAAAAAAGGGCATGGTCAGGCATTTGGATGATAATTCATGGGACAATTTTCCCTTTTCTGGAAATGTCCAAAACCCTGGGCTGGCACCCAGGGGTCTTGTCTGTGTTTTTCCTCCCCGTTCCTGGCTGGGGCTGACTGATAGGAGGTGACAGCTGGCCCAGCCTAGGACAGCCACGTTCTGTTGCCTGTCGATCTGGACCGTTCAATGAATCAATAACAACTAAGCCTGAGGGTGTGGGGAGCAGATTCCAGGGTATTGCCCTACAGAAAATGTCCATGAACCAGCTACGGAGTTCCCTGTAGCTGTGCTAGTTCCTGTTCTTCCTGAGACTTCGTACTTAGTTCCTTTTTGTAAATTCTAGGGAGTTACCCAGAGAAGCTTCTCGCTAAAGCTCTCAATGATATTTTCTTGTAACTAAAAGAAACTTGACTAACACAAACTTCCACGTGTATTTATTGGCAACATTTATGTGTAGGTACTGTGCTAGGTTCTGGGGATTTAAGATGCAAAGTGAATTTTTTTCAAGATTTTATTTCTATGTAATCTCTGCACCCAACATGGGGCTCAAACTCACAACCCTGAGATCAAGAGTCTCATGCTGTACCAACTGAGCCAGCCAGGTGCCCCACGAAGATGAATTTTTAATCAGTCTTTATCCTAAAAGGATTCATAGTTCAATCTCTATTCCTTGAACTTGGCCTCAAATTTCTAAATGTGGGCTGACAAGGGGTCTCTTCCTACCTCCCCACTGCTGGAACCTGGACAAGGTGATGGCCCAGCTTCACCCAGGGGAATAAGACCATAGGAGATAGAGAAGCCACAAGAGGTGGCCATCACAGAATATCTCTTCAGCCAGGACATGCTGACTCGAGCAAAGGTGACCATCATCCTAGACTTGAGGCTCTCAAGTCCAAGCCATCAAACACACGAAACGGTTCCGGGGGTTTGCTGGTCATTCCTCTAGTCTGATTCCACTTTCCTTACAAATCCCCTTTGGTTGGCCTCCTGAAAAAAAATCTTTATATTCACCTGAAATGGTTGCAACCCTTGTCTTGAAAAGTTTACAACCCTCTTCATCCCTGTGTCTGTCTTCACATACCCCGATCTAGATTTATGCTAGAGATAGATGTCTCCAGTCTTTGGGTGGTGCTATCTTGTCTCAGCACCCGGAAGCACGAGGCCTAAACACTGGTATTTCAGGGCCACTTGGATGGCTCAGTTGGTGAAGCCGCCGACTCTTGATTTCAGTTCAGGTCATGATCTCAGGGGCATGAGATCGAGCCCCGTGTCAGGTTCCACGTTAAGCACAGAGTCTGCTTGTCCCTCTCCCTCTCCTCTGCTCCCTCTCTCTCTTTCTCTCAAATAAATAAATAAATAAAATCTGGAAAAAAAACAAAACAAAATAAACTTGTATTTGGGCGTGGGTGAAAGACAGAAATAAAACTGTCTGGTTATTTAAAAAAAAAGAAAGGTTCCTGTGGTCAGGCTGCCAGCTTCCAGGCTTGAAGGCCAACCTGGGGGGAGCCAATACTGTATGACATCATATCGAGTTAACAAAGCCTGGAGCACCTGTGGGTCTCTTGAAGGTGAGGCATCATGGCTTCATCTAGTCCTATTACTTTTTTTTTCCTTAAGATTTTATTTGTTTTGGGACGCCTGGGTGGTTCAGTTGGTTAAGCTCCTATCTTTGGCTCAGGTCATAATCCCAGGGTCCTGGGATCAAGTCCCGAATCGGAATCCTTGCTCAGCAGGGAGCCTGCTTCTCTCTCTGCCTCTGCCTTCTTGTGCTCTCTTTCTCTCTGACAAATAAATAAATAAAATCTTTCAAAAAAAAAAAAAAGATTTTATTTGTTCATCTGAGAGAGAGAAAGAAAGAGAGAATGGACGGGGGGGAGCGGTAGAAGGAGAAGCAGACTCCCCGCTGAAGAGGTAGCCCAATGTGGGACTCGATCCCAGGACCCCAAGATCATGACCTGAGCCAAAGGCAGGTGCTTAACGACTGAGCCACCCAGGCGCCCCGTCTAGTCTATTACTAATGCACTTCAATTCCAACCTGTCTTTGGCCACAGAGAAAGAACTGCCATGTCACAGCTCTCCCAGGGAGCCAGGGTACTTAGGGACTCCAATGCCACCTGAAGCCCATAGCCAGAAAACCCCATCTAGACCTAGAAATCATTACCCAGAACCAACACGAACACCAATCTGCTATCCAGGGGCTCTGTCACCCAGACACAGTCCTAGGGAAAGGCAGGTGCAGGGGTGGCTGCCTGCCTCTGAAGCTGGTTGTTTGCCCTTTCCTTATATTTTTCAAATACTCCCTAAGACACAATTCTTGTTGAAGGTGAACCAAGAGGCACCTGGTTATGCTCGTGGTGGGGCCTCATTAAAACTGCATTGATTAAATAAATGATTGCAGGTGCCTGGATTTAAAAAAAATCTTGGGGCTCCTGGCTGGCTTAATTGGTAGAGCATGTGACCCTTGATCTCTGGGTCGAGAGTTCAAACCCCACGTTGAGCACAGACCTTACTTTTTAAAAAAATCTTGGGAGGGGCATCTGGGTGGCTCAGTTGGTTAAGCATCTGCCTTTGGCTCAGGTCTTGATCCCAGGGTCCTGGGATTGAGCCCCATGTCAGGCTCCCTGCTCAGCAAGGAGCTTCTCCCTCTCCCTCTGCCTGCCTCTCTGCCTACTTGTGTTCTCTCTCTCTCTCTGTCAAATAAATAAATAAAATCTTTAAAAAAAAAATCTTGGGTGAGGCTACAATTCATGGCTCTGCCTGTGTCCCGCACTTCCATAGGCCTCCAGGGTGCTGCCAAGATGATTAATGCCTTCCTTGGGACTTCTCTTGGTCCTGCCAACACTCACTGCGCTCTGCCATGTGAACCCAGACAAATGACAGGCACCCTGAGGGCAGCGGCACTCACCCTCATCTCTGAGCCCCTTGGAAGAGGGCTGGTGTTTCCGAGCTCCCCATATGTCTGGAAGACGATTTATTTTGTTATTCTTCCATTCAGCATTTACTGAGAAATTCCTGTGCAATAGGCATTGTTCTATTATCTGAGAGTATAGCAGAGAACAAAATGAAGTCTCTGTGGTTTAGGAGCTTACATGCTAATGGAGAAATGGAAATGATACATAAAAAGTAAATACAGGGGCCCCTAACTGCCTCAGTTAGTGGAGTATGCCACTCTTGATCTCAGGGTTGTGAGTTCAAGCCCCACATTGGGCATGGAGCCTACCTTAAAAAAAAATAAAAGTAGGGATGCCTGGGTGGCTCAGTCGGTTAAGCAGCTGCCAGGGTCCTGGGATCTAGCCCCACATCGGGTTCCTTGCTCAGCAGGGAGCCTGCTTCTCCCTCTCCCTCTGCCTGCCTGCCTGCCTGGTGCTCCCCCTGCTTGTGTTCTCTCTCACTCTCTCTCTCTGTGTCAAATAAATAAAATAAAATCTTAAAAAAAAAAGTATATATAAACATTCTATACCTGACCAGTACTCCTCAAAACTGAAATAAAGTTTAATGATATATTTTTAATGATACATTTTTAAAGATATATTTTAATGATATATCTATATCATGTATCATGATATATATCATAAACATATCATTAAAATATATATGTAGCATATTACATATATTTTTATATAATACTTATATATTATATTTATATTATATATTATATATTTCACATATATTGTACACATATTGTACACATATTGTACAAAATGTACATTATTGTACATATATTTTAATGATGTATCACCTGGGTGGCTCAGTGGGTTAACGGCTTTGCCTTCGGCTCAGGTCACGATCTCAGGGTCCTGGGATCGAGCCCCCACATCAGGCTCTCTGTTCGGTGGGGAGCCTGCTTCTCCCTCTCCCTCTGCCTGCCTCTCTGCCTACTTGTGATCTCTCTCTGTCAAATAAATAAAATCTTTAAAAAAAATTTTAAGATATATTTTTTAAAAGTATATAGGGACACCTAGGTGGCTCCCTTGTTAAGCCTCTGCCTTCGGCTCAGGTCATAATCCCAGGGTCCTGGGATTGAGCCCTACCTCAGGCTCCCTGCTCAGTGGGAAGCCTGCTTTTCCCTCTCCCACTCCCCCTGCTCGTCCTCCCTCTCTTGCTGTGTCTCTCTCTGTGAAATAAATAAATACAAATTTTAAAAAAACCCACAAGTAAATAAAGTAGGTATATAATAGGAGCATCTGGGTGGCTCACTCATTAAGCATCTGCCTTCTGCTCAAGTCATGATCCCAGGGTCCATCATGGAGTCTGCTTCTCCATCTCCAGTGCTCCTCCTCCTTACCTGTGCTTTCTCTCTCCCCCAGATAGATAGATAGATAAATAGATAGATAGATAGATAAACTTTTTTAAAAGTTAAAAATGGAACACCTGGGTGGCTCAGTCAGTTGGGCATCTGCCTTCTGCTTGGGTCATGATCCCAGGGTCCTGGGATCAAGTCTTACATCGGGCTCCTTGCTTGGCAGGGGTCCTGCTTCTCCCTCTGCCTGCTGCTCCTCCTGCCTGTGCACTTGTTCACTCTCTCTGACAAAAAATAAGTTAATAAGTCTAAAAAAAAAAGTAGGTATAATATAATATGTTGGGTGCTAAAGAGTGCTATGAAGAAAAAGCAGGGTTGGAGCGCTCTTTTAGATAGGGTGGTCAAGGAAGCCCTCTCTATTCAACAGAGACCCCAGTGAAGGAAAGGGGTTAGGTGTGAGGATTTTGAAAAGGAAAAGAGTGCAAAGGCCCTGAGGCAGCAACATGCTAAGTGTGTTGGAGGAATACTGAGGAGACCTGCCTGGCTTTGTCTCCTGTTAGTCATTCCTTTTCTTCCCTCCTTCTTCTCTCTTTTCCTCCCTTTCTTCCGTCCTTCTCTTTTTTACTGAAAAAGTATGTTGAATGTTCAGTTTAGAAGGAGAACAGCCAGATGTGTTCCTGAGAATATGCTCGTGTGCAGCTATGAGCCCCTTAAGGCATAAATCCTCTTGACCTCTGTGGTGTTACAAATAAACAAAGATAATACAGGCTTGAAGAGCCCAGGAAAGCCATGTTGACTCAGGCTTCGGTATTCTTACATATTTCAAACCATTTTTCTTGTTCTTTCTTTTTTTTTTTTAGGGAGAAAGCAGGGGGTGAGGAGGAGGAGCAGAGGGGGAGGGAGAAAGAAAATCTTAAGCAGGCTCCACACCCAGCATAGAGTCCAACTCAGGGCTTGATCTCACAAGCCTGAGATGATAACCTGAGCTGAAGTCAAAAGAGTCAGACGCTTAACCGACTGAGCCAGCCAGCCACCCCGCCCCATTTTTCTTTTTCATTAACAACAACAACAAACTGTTTCTTAATAAATAAAATGTCAGAATTAGAGTCCTAAGACTTCCTCTTCTTTGCTTGTTAGGGCACATTCTCAGCCAGAGTTCACTATGCCCAGATGCCATCCCTACATGTTAAAGATTCATTCTTCCACGAGGCCTCATGACTTTCCAGGCAGCACATATCTTTATAGTGAGCCAAGGAAATTACCTATTTCTCTTGTAAAAGGAGCTTAGCTTTATGAGATAGATCTGGTCATTTGAATCCTGGCTTTACCACTGACTAGCTGTGTGACCTTAGGAAAATCACCTACCCTCTCTGAGCATCAGGGTTTTTTTTAATCATCTCAGTCATTTTCAGGCTTTTGGTTTTTTCTTTTTAAGTAGTGGAGCCATCTAAAAAATGAGTTACTAGGCAAAACCTTAATGTATGAATAGATAAAAGACAGCCTGTTCAGGTTGAGGGGGGTTTGGGGAGTTCTATCCACTAGGCATCCCCTCTACTCACCTTACGTGCTAGTCCAGGCAGCCCCCAGATGATCTCCATAAACTAGGAGCTTCAGAGAGTGCTGTTTGAAAATCAGAGCTCTATCCACAGGAATTGGTACAACTGCACCAGCCCTGGGCCTCAATCCCTCCTGCTCCAGGTCCTTGCCTGTCCATGGGTGCCAAGAGTCATATGATGACCTCATATACCCTTTGGGAACTAAGAGCCAAGAGAGAAAGCTCTTCTGCACCTGATCTTTTCCCTGTGCTCCAGTTTTTATTTCCAATCTGAGGACTTGCCAGTTTCCCAAGTGATTAGCATCAAGAGTAACCTCACTCATCAGGCGACTCTGCCTCCAGCGCTTTCTGTTTCCTTTGCAAGATCTTAACTCTTGGCATTTGGGTAGCTGTGGTGTGAAGGATCAGCCATGTATCTGAGAAGCACTAGAGGAACTTCACACATCTGAACTTCCCTTTCAGACATCTGCGGTTGTCAAGATTAAGGACAGAATAGAGATGGGGCTGGACCGTGACTATATGGACAAAGAGGTAAAGAAGATCTAAAAGGTCCAAGAGCAGGGGCACCTGGGTGGCTCAGTTGTTGAGCGTCTGCCTTCGGCTCAGGTCATGATCCCAGGGTTCTGGGATCGAGCCCCGCATCGGGCTCCCTGCTCAGTGGGAAGCGTGCTTCTCCCGCTACCATTCCCTCTGCTTGTGTTCCCTCTCTCGCTGTGTTTCTCTCTGTCAAATAAATAAAATCTTTAAAAAAAAAA
This sequence comes from Procyon lotor, assembly GCA_028646535.1. Taxonomy (NCBI): domain Eukaryota; kingdom Metazoa; phylum Chordata; class Mammalia; order Carnivora; family Procyonidae; genus Procyon; species Procyon lotor. The sequence goes on along the minus strand of CM053610.1, from coordinate 88,401,908 downwards.
AGGTCCAAGAGCACTCAAAAAAAAAAAAAAAAGAAAGCATCAATCCAAAGAGTCAGGCAGAGAGGCAAAAACCTCACAATGAGATTACAACCAGCAATTCCTGTCCAATTACTTCGTCCAATATGGTAGCCACTAGCCATATGGAATACTTAAAATGAGATGCACTGTAGGTATAAAATGTACCCTGGATTTCAAAGATTTGGAACCAAAAAAGAGTGTAAAATTTCTTTTTAAAATATCTTTTTTTTTTCTTTAAGTAACCTCTTTGCCCAATGTAGGGCTTAAACTCCTATGCCCAAGATCAAAATCACATGCTCTAATGACCAAGCCAGTCAGGTGCCCCAAGTGTAAAGCATTTTATTAATAATTTTCATATTGATTAAGTTTGATCCAATACAATTTATAATGATTCTGTTTATATTGGTTACATTGACTGTTGAAAGTGATATTTATATATTTTGGGTTAAGTAAACTCTGTTTTTTTTTTTAATTTGTTAGTTGTTTATTTATCAAGACAAACTATTCCATAACCCAATATTCGTGCTTCATAGTTCAGGAACGCGGGTCAGTGACAAACTTCAATTGAACTCAACCCAAAGAAATTCTTTACATTCCAAAATCACTTTGTACTCTGAAAGATACCAGCCTTCCTCATCTCCTCAAAATCCTTCATGGAATCATAATTTCTGTAGAAATCTGCATATGCCTTCTTTCTTGGTTCAGCCACAGCAAACTTAGAGAAAGCTGCAACCCCCAGGGAAACAATGAATGCTCCAACAACATGAAATCGCAGGCGCTTGGCCAGAAGGCCTCGCATCTGAGGTTTCGCCAAAGCACTGGAAGTCATGGTAGTTATTCTCCTCCTCAACACCAACCTCAAACCTAACGTCCTTCCGAACAGATACAGAAATGGACCAGTAAACTCTATTATTAAAATTAACTTTTTTTACTTTTTTTAATGTGGTTACTAGAAAGTTTTAAATTGCATATGTGGCTCACATTTTTGGATTGTGGCAGTCCAGACTCTAGGCCCTAGAGAGACCTCCTCAGGTGAGGAAACAAAGAAGCAGGGAACTTTCCATATGGAACCTGAAGTCTTGACCTCAATAAAGAGGCAGCGGTTAAGAATAACACCCTCTCAGGCTCCCTCCTCTCAGAAGAAGCTCAGATAGATTCACTCTAGCTCAGTTGCTTGGTGGAAGGCCCCAACAAGTTTGATAGATTCCAAAGGTAGGGAGCAGATTCCCATGAGGAAGTACCCTTAACTCACACTGGCCTGGAATTGGCCCCATCATTGACTCCTCCAATATACACCGGTGCCCACTCCAGGTTGATGGACGATTAGGTTCAGTTGCATGTAAGACAAAGAACCCAAATAACAGTAGTATAAATAAGAGAGAACTTTCTCTCTTAAGGAAAAAAAAAATTCCTGTTTATTTATTTAAGTAATCTCTACACCTAACCTGGGGATTGAACTCACGACCTTGAGATCAAGAGTCCCATGCTCTTCCGACTGAGCCTGCCAGGCACTGTGGAAAAAAAATTTTTGAGAGACATAAACCTCTGTCTTGTTGTGCTACTTTTGGAGGGACTTAGTCTGTTATAGGTAACTGAACCGAATGAGAAGTGTTGAATGGATTTCTTTTTGTTTGTTTGTTTTGCATGGATTTCTAACAGCTATCGTGGACCATGAGCTAATGAAGGCAATGAGCTAATGAAGATAGAACAGAAAGATAGAAGGAACCCAGGTCCTGAATGACAACGGACTTATAGCTGGTTTATTGTCATAGGGTTCAAGAAGGCTTTTAGAATTCCAAGTTCCAGACAGAAGAAAGGTGAAAAGGGGAGGGAATAAGATCTCTTCTTTCTTTTTAGGGAGATTCCTCAAAAGTACCATACAAATACTTCTACCCTCATTAGTCAGACTGCCACATGGTACATCAACTTCAAGAGGGATCGGGAGGGGCGCCTGGCTGACTCAGTCGGTTAAACATCTGACTCTTGATCTTAGCTCAGGTCTTGATCTCGGGGTCAGGGGTTCGCCCCACACTGGGCTCCATGCTGGGTGTGGAACCTACTTAAAAAAAGAGAGAGAGACAAAGAGAGAGAGGGAATGGAAAACGCCTTTGAGAAAGATGACTTGCTACCTTTAATAAAGTCAAGGTTCTGTCACTAAGAAGAGGAAAATGAATACTGGAGTAAGCAACACATTGGTACCCCATGGGGACATGTTGATTAATTGTGTCTTCCCGAAGGGATCCAGAGAATGGACCTGCAGCTTCCAGCATGGGTATGTAGATATAAGGCCATAGAGCCTCAACCCTCCGAAGATCTCCCCCTTGGCCTCCCCAAAGTGGAGAGGGCATATAGCAAATCAAGTCTATGCACAGAGAGAAGGCCAAAGACCTTCCACCTCTCAGGGAATACTGCCTCATTGGCAATCGGGTGATTCGAGGAGTGGTCCCTCGTGCCTCACATTTGAGCACAGCATAGGGATCCCACTCTGGCTTTACTGGCTCATGTAACCAAGCTGCGGGAAGGGCAGGGGCAGTGGGCCTCGGGGATGGCTGGAGTCAGACCCTCAAATCCCACCCTCTCTCTGCATCACCTGCATTTTTCCTTCCTGCTGCTGCCCAGCAGGGGCTGCCCAGCTGGGGATTTGTCAACAAAATCAGCCTCAGAGAACACATCCTTCCCTAGAAAGGAGCTGCGAGGTCCTTCCTCTCTCTGGCTGGCAATTTTAAAATGCCAGAGAAGGACTCGAGATGGTCCAGCGTGCATTGCACATCTCACAGCCTGTCCGGTCCAGTCAGTCACAGGGGTTGAATGGGATGAAGGAGGAGAAAAGGTTCAACTGGGGATGGACAAAATAATGCCCTTTACCAGGGCGCCTGGGTGGCTCAGTAGATTAAGCATCTGCCTTCAGCTCAGGTCACGATCCTAGTGTCCTGGGATAGAGCCCTGCGTGGGCTCCTTGCTCAACAGGGAACCTGCTTCTCCCTCTCCCTCTGCCTGCCGCTCCCCCTGCTTGTGCTGTCAAATAAATAAAACCTTTAAAAAAATAATAATGCCTATTACAGCCAATAGTGGGCATTACCTTCCTAGAAACTTTTGCCGAATTGAGAAGTAAAAATGATGTAAGCAGAACAAGTATTTTCTCTATATTGTGAAATCTCCCCTGCCCAGTATAACATGGGCCTTTTCATTTTAGCTGTTCGATAAACACTGCAAATCATCACCCATTTTGTACTGAACTCCTGTCCCCTTCAGTAGCCTTTCTTCAGTCATTGGAACAGTTGATGAGTTTATAGCATTCACTAAATCCATTTCAGTCCTCAGGATACACTTCAGCCTCTTGATAGGATTTAGGCATTCCCCACATCTTCTCAGTAATACCTATTCTAACCACTTCTCCGGTCTAGGCCGTTACCTGGATGGCTACTGTCCATCCCTCTGTGGTTGTAAATAACAGCAGTCTGCTCAGATCGACAAGGGAAGACAGAAGCCATGGGTCCAAAAAACAGACCTTGGGAGGGAAATCTGGAAATAGAGGGCTGTGAGGAGCCAAGGCAGCCATGTTCTCCATTTTGGGGGATGTGTTTTCTCTGTCTCTCCCTCTTTGGGGCTACACTGATGTTCCCTGCTTTATTCTGCTTTCTCTGCAGATGAGTGAGCTACCTCTGTGCTCACGGAAGAAATAGCTGGCCTCCCCCTGCCAAAATTCCAAAGCGGGTGTACTCCTGGATCAACTACACAGACTCACAAGTACCTGTCACACTCCCATATTCTTGAGGAACTGAGTCAGGGGGTCTTTCCCTTCTCCCCCTGTCAATGACAAACATGGCCCTGGTCCCAACTCTCTCTGCGGGGGGGGTATGGGGGGTGAGAATGTGGGTGAATTCTCAGAAAATGTAGGTCATGGGCTTATGTTGTTAGAATTTTCTCGAGAACTTCCTGTTATAGATCCTCAAATGTGAAGAGAAAGATACTGAGCACCAAAGATCACCCTGTCCATTTCTTGCCTGGCTACTTGGCAAGAGCTTATAGTTGACAACCGACTGATATTTAACCTTGAGCAGCCCGTCCTTTGATCAGAGTCATGGTTTGTTTAGGTCCCATGGAGAGTAGAATCCTCTAGTACCGCAGGTCCAGGTGATGATCGCCGCAGAAAACAGCTTGGTCATGTGACCAACAAGATTTAAAAAAAAAAAAAATCCCAAAGAGAGTTATTCTCAAGTGAATTCTCAAGTGGATTAACTAATGTCACTTGTTTTATGGATCTGTGACATTGTAACAAGAGACACATACAAAAAAATGCTAGATTCTTAGCTCATTCTACAATACTCCCCTTAGTGAGCCTCTCTACTCGTATAGTTTTAACTGTCACCTCTATAGAAAAGACTCATAAATCTTTATCATAGCTCTCTCCACTATACTCAGCTCTAGATATCTATTTCCATGTAATAGGAATGGGCCTTAAATAACCCAGATTCATTATGACCAAAACAGAGCCATCTTCCCCTACAAATTCATGTTTATCACATAACCAAACAAGCACTGGAAGGCATTTCCCTCTAACTATGGCTGAGCTGCCCTGCGTCCTCTCCTCTGGCCCCTATCTCTAACCCCACAACTGCCCCCTTGGGTTAAGCTCTGTTAAGTCTTATCTGGACAATTGCAGTAGCCTCCTCACTAACTTCCTTGCTTATTCTCTGTCCTCCAATTCATTTTCCATGCTAGAATCAGACTATCTCAGTAAAAACATAAACCCACTATCGCTCTCTGCATAAAAACTCCCTGATCAACTATAGAATAAAACCCAAAGTTCCTTAGCACTCAAGCCTCTTGATTTTTTTTTTTTACGATTTCTTTTATTTATTTTCAGAGAGAGAGAGAGAGAGTACTAGAGAGACAGAGAGCAAGCACAAACAGGGGGCAGAGGCGGAGGGAGAAGCAGACTCCCCGCTGAGCAGGGAGCCAGGCGTGGGGCTCAGTCCCAGGACCCGGGGATCATGACCTGAGCCTGAGACAGACGCTTAACCGACTAAGCCACCCAGGCACCTGAAGACTCCTGCTTTTCTAGTTTTTGTTTGTCCAGTTTCATCTCCCAGTAGACACCAGGCATTACAACCTCATCTCCTTCCACGATACTGTCAATTTCCCACCTTTCCCAGTGCAAGTATTTGCCGACCTAGATGCCAGAATGTACATTCCAGAACAAGGAGCAGAATATGTAATGCACGGTAATGGAGTCAGGCGCAAGCGCCAAGGGAGGCCGGAAGAGCGTCCGTCCGCCCACGCGCTTGGGGGAGAGTTACTTCTAGCCCCAAGGAGGAATTGCCAAGTGGAGTCTAAGGCATGAGGGTCAGCAGACACAAAAGCCAGGAGATGGAAGGAACGCGGGCGCGGCTTTGATGGTGTTCAGCATCTCACAGTCGCGGAGCTGGTAGAATCCGGGGAGGGCGAGCAGGGATGGGGGGTTGTTCCAGCCCAGCTTACGCCGCAGGGGATGCCGTGGAGCATGTTAGGGGAGTGGCTTCAAGAGATTTGCAGGACAAAGAGATCCCTCTGGAAGGTAGAAAGAACCTAAGAAAATGCAAGGCTTTGTCCCCAGTTCCGGAGAAAGAAATACTCTGGGGGACCACCAGGGCAATGAAGGCCATGCTTCGGGATGAAGGGGAGGGCGGGAGGTACCCAGAAAATCCACGTGTTGGGGTTCATAAAGGGGAGGTGGGGACGTGTGCACACAGGGAGGGCTGTCAAGGGGGAATAGGATTTTTTATGTGTGAAATTTTAGGGCATTGTGCTCTAAAGCTTTGTGTCTGGTGTCTGGCAGGTCTTTGAGAGGGTTTAAAGTTTACAAACCATTTTCAATAGATTGCAAGTGATCCTCAGAAGTTTGGGATACAAGAGCAGACAGTTGACAGATGTGAAGATGGAAGCCCAGGGGCTTCCGCTCCCCAAGTCAGCGAGGGGGAGATTCCCGACTAGGCCTTGGGACCTGAGAGCTCGCGTCTTTGCTGTCTCGCGGCAGTTGGGAGGACTTCCAACCAAAAATTCTGGTTATCAAAATTCTTTTAAGCAGAGCGTCTGGAGCTTGCCACCCCAGAAAAATTCCAAGAGATGAGAGAAGGGCTGAGTACCGTGCTAATCACAATGATAATGGAGCTACTAAGCGGAGCCATTCCTGAGAAGGTGATTGGTAGATCCGGAATTCCTTCCATAGATAACCTGGTGGGGGAGGGAGGGAAGGCGAGAAGGAAGACCTTATAGTTTTAATAAAAAACCATTAAGTTCAGCTAATAGCAATGACAATGGAGGCGCCCGGTGATTGCAGGCACTTAAATTGTAAATGGAAACCAGAGGACACCTTGGAGGTCTCCATTGTTACATGCTAATGAAGGGCCTCGGCTTGCACAAAGGCAGCTGGGAGATTAGTGGAGGGTGTGGCCTGGTCCCACACTGGGTGAGAAGTCTGTGTGGGTTGCTGGCAGTCCTGGGCCCTGGATTAGAATGTCTTCCTCCCTTCTACTTGGGTTTGTGAAACCTGAAGCAATACCCTGCACTTCCCTGGGCCTCTGTGGGTTTTTTTGTTTTTTTTTTTTTAAGTAAAATGTATTTAATCAATACATCAATACAAATCAATCAGTCCAGGGGTAGCAACCGCCTGCACCCTAGCCCCGCCACCAGATTTTGATCATCTATCTTCCCAGTCAAAATAAAAAGAGACTCTTGATTTTGTAGATCTAGGATGGGGCCTGGGAGTCCAGTAAAAAAGAAAACCAACAAGAAAACAAATCGCCCCGTGGTTCTGACGATCGGCCAGGTTTGGAGCCCTTTGGAACAGTGGAGGAACAGGCCCCCAAAACCGTGGTAATAAAATGTGTGATGAGGGGCTAGTGCCAGGGGCGGGGGGGGGGGGGGGGGGGAGTTTTTGTATAAACAGAGCTTCCTGCACTGCAGGCGGAGAGAGGGAAGGCCAGGTCCTGAGAATGTGGGTGTGGAGGTCAAGGCCTAGTCAAGGAGGTGGTGGTTTGGATACATGAAGTGTGGGACATGAGATTGGGAAGGGACAATTAGGGACAGATTTTATTTATTTGTTTGTTTATCCTTAAAGATTTTTATTTTTTAAAAGTTTTTTTTAAGGGACACCTGGGTGGCTCAGTTGGTTAAGCAGCTGCCTTCGGCTCCGGTCATGATCCCAGGGTCCGGGGATCGAGTCCCATATCGGGCTCCTTGCTCATTGGGGAGCCTGCTTCACCCTCTGTCTCTGCCTGCTTGTGTTCTCTCTCTGACAAATAAATAAATAACATCTTAAAAAAAAAAAAAGTTTTTTTTTTAAGATGTTATTTATTTGACACAGAGAGATCACAAGAAGGCAGAGAGGCAGGCAGAGGGTGAAGGGGAAGCAGGCTCCCCACTGAGCAGAGAGCCCAATGCGGGGCTCTATCCCAGGACCCTGAGATCACGACCTGAGCTGAAGGCAGAGGCTTTAACCCACTGAGAGGTTGTTTTCTGTTTTTGTTTTGTTTTTCAAGATTCTATTTATTAATTTGACAGAGAAACAGCAAGAGCAGGAACAAGGGCGGGGGAGTGGAGAGGAAACCAGGTTTCTCGCAAATCAGGGAGCCCGACATGGGGCTCCATCCCAGGACCCTGGGATCTTGACCTGAGCCAAAGGCAGATGTTTAATGACTGAGCCAACCGAGGTGACTTGGTTTTTTTGTTTTTGTTTTGTTTTGTTTTTAAGTAGGCTCCATGCTAGGCGCACAGCCCAACACAGGGCTTGAACTTGTCACCCTGAGATCACCACCTGAGCTGAGATCAAGAGTCGCTTAACTGAATGAGCCACCAGGCGCCCCCAGTGGTTGTTTTTATAACATGATACCTTGATGGAATAGTGGATGAGAAGTTTGGCTCACTCATTAAATCGATTTCTAGATTATCTTCTGCCTGCCAGGTGCTATTTTGGGCCTTGAGGAGACATCAGTCGATTGAACTGACAGATGGACATACCTGTTCTTGAATAGCTTACATTTTAAGGGAACAGATAATAAGTAAATGAAATATGTGGTATTTCAGATGACAACAGAGCAGGAGAAGGCAATATGGGGTGCTGGGGAGTTGGGCAAAAGTTACAGTTTTAAATAATATGGGCAGGGAAGGCTAAACCGAGAAGGTAGTGTTTGAGCTAAGATGATAGCAGGCGAGGGAGGGAGTTTGGGTATTAAGCAGTGTTACAAAGGCCTTGAGGCTGATGAGTGTCTGGGAAGGCCAGGGAAAACCAGGAGAAATGGCTTGAGCTGCAGTGAGCTGGGAGAGAAGAAAAAAGACCATAACAGGAAAGAAGGGTAGAGGTGTAGGTGTAGGATCCTGTAACCCATCATAGGGATTGTAGGGATTCCATTATTCCTTCCTTCTCTCTTGGGTAAATTAATGAATAATTCAGAAAGCAAGTAAATCTAAGTCAATCAGCCGGTTTAGAGCAGAATATAAAGAAAGCCATCTTAAAACCATCTCTCACTTGGACTATTAAAAAAGCTTTCTGTGGGGCGCCTGGCTGGCTCAGTCGGCAAAGGATGAGGCTCTTGATCTCAGGGTGGTGAGTTTGAGCCCCACATTGGGTATGGAGAGCACTTAAAAATAAAATCTTAAAAAAAAAAAAAAAAGCTTTCTGTAATAACAACTATTAAAATAGCTTTCTATAACTGGTTGTAAGCAGGCCAGGTCCAAAGACCTAGAGGGGTCCCACAGGACCCGCCAAGAGAGTCCTTGGCTTTGCACAAGATAGAAATCAAACCTGAGCCAAGAGGAAGCTCTTTATAGAGGAGTGTGAGTGATAGAGTATAGCAGACAGCGTGTCTGGGAGACTCAGAAAGGAAAGGAGAGTGAGTCTCTTCATCGCTTGGAATTGGGGATCTATATTGGAAAGGGGTCTGCTGTATGTGTTTCTTCAGGAATCCAGGGTAGGGTCTGATCAAGAACAAGTCAACAGCAGGTGTTCTTACCAAAGGTAGGGGATATCAATGCCGATGTCCCCCACTGAGATTTGTTTGAGCCTATTGTCCTGGAACATATCTGAGATTTAGGTCTTTTTAGATGTCAGTTGTTTGCAGGCCTAGGATAAAACTCAGAGAATGATTCACTTTCTTGCCTCCCCCTTGGAGTAGGAACATAGCTTCTTTGGTTTACTCAGATGCAAGGTGAAATATAGACCATGAGTAAATCGGGGCGCCTGGTTGGCTCAGTCATTAAGTGTCTGCCTTTGGCTCAGGTCATGGTCCCACAGTCCTGGGATTGAGCCCCACATCCGGGCTTCCTGCTCAGCCGGAAGCCTGCTTCTCTCCCTCTCCCATTCCCCCTGCTTGCGTTCCCTCTTTCGATGTGTCTCTCTCTGTCAAGTAAATAAATAAAATCTTAAACAAACAAAAGAACATGAGTAAATGGGACCTAGCAGAAAAACAGTAGGGTTGGAGCCTTTCTAAAAATGGAGTCCCAGGGCACCTGGATGGCTCAGTCGGTCAAACATCTGACTCTTAATTTTGGGTCAGGTCACAACCTGAAGGTCATGAGACCAAGCTCCACCTTGGAGCTCCACCCTCAGCAGGGAGTATATTTGTCCTTCTCCCTCCTCCTGCTCTCTCTCCCTCAAATAAAAAAATAAGTAAAATCTTAAAAATAAAATAAAATCTTAAAAAAAAATAAAAACAAAACGGAGTCCCTTCAGCTTCCCTAACTCACTTGTGTTAGTCTTGCCCTTCTCAGATTTGTCTTCCTTTCTGCTCCTCAGAGGTATTTCTAAGATGCTTGTTACGTCCTTCTTTTGCTTAAAACCTTTCAGAGTTGGGGCACCTGGCTGGCTCAGTCAGAAGTGAGCATTCGGGACGCCTGGGTGGCTCAGTTGGTTAAGCGTCTGCCTTCCGCACGGTTCGTGATCCCAGGGTCCTGGGATCGAGTCCTGCATCAGGCTCCTTGCTCAGCAGGGAGCCTGCTTCTCCCTCTGCCTTTGCCTGCCACTCTGTCTTCTTGTGATCTTGATTTCTCTCTCTCTCTCTGTCTAACAAATAAATAAATAAATAAAATCTTAAAAAAAAAAAGAAACAAGCATTCGACTCTTGATCTCAGGGTTTGAGTTTGAGCCCCATGCTGGCAGTAGGGATCACTTAAATAAATAAAACTTAAAAACAAAACAAAAAAACCCTTCAGAGGCTCCCTGTGGTCTCCAAAGAAAAAAATTTCATCCTAGGGGTGCGTGGGTGGCCCAGATGGTTAAGCATCTGTCTATAGCTAGCATCTGCCTTCAGCTCAGCTCATGATCCCAGGGTCCTGGGATTGAGTCCCGCATTGGGCTCCCTGCTCAGCAGAGAGTCTGCTTCTCCCTCTCCCACTGGCTCTATCCCACTGCTCATGCTGCTCATGCTCTCTCTCAAACGAATAATAATAAAAAAAAATCTTTAAAAAAAGTCTTATCTTAGCCCGGTGTACGTAGGCATTTGTGATCTGATATCTTCTTAACTCTATTAAGTTTTTGTTTTCTTGGTTTGGTTTGATTTGGGTTTGTTGTTGTTACTGTTTTGGTTTCTTTGTTTTGGGTTTTTTTTGGGGGGGAGGTTGTTTTGTTTTGTTTTTTTGGTTTTGGTTTATGTAAGCTAAAGAGGAAAAAAAAGGAAATGGGTTACTAAGGAGAGGACTATCTCCTGAACCCAGGGGTAGAATGAGGCTATGCCTCAGAAAGGCAGAGGAATCTGGGGTACCCTGGAAGGTTGGGGAGGTTTTCTGCCTTTCCCCTCTGGCTCAGCGTCTTTCCCCACCTCTCTGCTGACCAGACCGATTGTCTGGTGGATGGGCTCGAGGGAAAGGGGTGCAGACCCAATACCCAAGAGAAATGAAGGTTTCTGGACAGATAAACGTGACTCCAGGATGTTCTACTCTGTCTATGTTATTCATTTGTAAATTTTCTCTTAATTAAAAAATGTTTTGGATGAAAATGTAAAAACATTCCCATTGTAAAAAAACCGAGCAATATGGAAGTACACGGAAGAAAATTGAGTTATTTTTCACACATGTCCAGCTCCCTGCCCCCAGATCCAGAGGTAAGTACTGTTGGGTGGAGATCATCCCAGCCGGTCTTGAATACATTTATATATGTCTGTATGTTTACACTACTGATACCTAATTTAGGGTTCTTTTTGTTTGCTTTTTAAGTAGGCTCCACATGGGGCTTGAACCCAGGACCCTGAGATCAAGCCCTGAGCTGAGATCCAGGGTTGTAAATGTAACCAACCAAGCCACCCAGGCACCCCTAATTTTGTTGTTGCTGTTGTTGTTTTAAATACAATTGTACCATATGTGTTTTAATCAGCCTGTTTTCTTCACTTGTTTTGTAGCATTTACAGGGAAGAGGTCGGTATTTTCCTACTAAATTTCTCTTTCTTTTTTTTTTTTTTTTAAGATTTTATTTATTTGTCAGAGAGAGAGAGAGAAAGAAAGAGAAAGAGAATAAGGAGGCAGAGTGACAGGCAGAGGCAGAGAGAGAAACAGGCTCCCTGCTGAGCAAGGAGCCTGATGCGGGACTCGATCCCAGGACCCCGGGATCACAACTCAAGCTGAAGGCAGTCACTTAACTGACTGAGCCACCCAGGCGTCCCCCTACTAAATTTCTTAAGACACTTAGGACCAGAGATAGATGGCAGAGGGAACACAGGACCCTATCTTTGGGAGTCTATAAATTGTGGTCAATTCTTAGTCAGCATTTCTTCTCAGGTTGCTTAAAGTTCACCTTCTTTACATTTTTAAAATTTTACTTATTTATTTATTTAGTAATCTCTATACCCAACATGGGGCTTGAACTCATGACCCTGAGATCAAGAGTCACATGTTCTACCAACTAAGCTAGTCAGGTGCCCCCATTCACCCTTTAAAAAAAATTATTGTAGTTTGCCATCTGTAACTCTTCAGTTAATTATTCAAAGGCCTGGGCAACCTCAGTCCTCAGATCCTCAGATTTCTCAAGTTGGGATAATTCTAGGTCCTTAAAAATCTCCAAGTTCCCATCATCTGGAAGTCTCACAGGTCTGAATAACCACCTCTTTCAAGTTCTTAAACTTATATAACCAGTTCTTTTAGGAGCCCGAAAATCTTTATTTGCTCTGCCCTGAAAAAAATTTTCTGAGGGTTCATGGGAGGAGAAGAGGGAGAAGCAGACTCCCCACTGAGCAGAGAACCCAAGGCGGGGCTAGATCCCAGGGTCCTGGGATTATGACCTAAAGGCAGATGCTTTAATCAACTGAGCCACCCAGGTACCTCCTGAAAAGAATTTTCTAGAGCTGGGTGACCTCATCCTCCAAGATACATGAGGCCTGGAATTTGATTTCTTCCTTCCTTTCCTTTCTCTCTCCCTTTCTTTTCCTTTCTTTCTTTCTTTCTTCCCTCCCTCCCTCCCTCCCTTCCTTCCTTCCTTCCTAGATTTACTTTTACACACACACTCAGAGTGGGTGCACAAGCAGGGGGGCAGACAGAGGAAGAGAATCTCAAGCAGACTCCTGCTGAGCATGGGGCCCTGAGGCTCAAACCCCCATACCCATGAGAGCAGACTCCCCTGATGAGCCAGAAGCCCCATGGAAGGCTCGAGAGTCTCATGATCCTGAGATCGTGACCTGAGCCAAAATCAAGAGTTGGATACTAGAGTGCTTGAGTGGCTCAATTAGTTAAGCGTCTGCCTTCAGCTCAGATCATGATCTGGGGGTCCTAGGGCTTAAGTCCTGCATAGGGCTCCTTGCTCAGCAGGAAGCCTGCTTCTCCCTCTCCAGCTCTTGCTCCTCCTCCTTGTGTTCTCTCTCTCAAATAATAAATAGAATCTTTAAGGAAAAAAAGGAAGAGTCAACGCTAAACTCACTGGGCCACCCTGGTGCCACGGGCAGCTGGGATTTCTGAAGGATCCTCAAGGCAAAAACACTGCCTTTCTTCATATTTGGGTCATTCTTGCCTTTCCCAAGTATGTTAGACCGTTTGGCCTGCTGTAACAGAATGCCATACACTAGAAGTTTATAAACAACTAAAATCTATTCCTCATAGTTCGGGAGGCTCGAAACCCGAGATCAAGATGCCAGCATTGTCAGGTTGTGCTGAAGGCCCTCTTCCAGGCTAAGACTTCCTATTGTATCCTCGCTGGGGGGAAGAGGCTAAAAAGCTCTCTAGGGTCTCTTTTATTAGAGCACTAATCCCTTTTGGGAAGGCTTCACCTTCATGACCCAATTACCTCCCAAAGGCCCCACCTTCTAATACCATCACCTTGTGGGTGTTGGGATTTCAACATACAGATTTTGTGACGACACAAACATTCAGTCTTAACAGTAAGATAAAAGTTCAAATGCAACTTAAGCAATAAGCTCTGATTTATCCCTTGTCTTCTTAAATATTTCTTTCTGTTGAATTTAAAAACAAGTCTTATAGCGAGCCTGCCTACTTCATAGGATGGCAATATTTTAGCCCACACTCTATTGTCAGTACTGCAGGTCTAGAAACTTGATGTATTTATGCCAACCTAACTCACAGGAGATTGCTATATAAATCAAAATGATAATTTATTAAAATTTAGCCACTACTAAAAAAAAAATTTAGCCACTACTATACTTCTTACTTAAACACAAACATAATCATGTTATATCCCCCATTGCCTATAGGCACCGTACGATTAGGTCAAACTCCTTAGCACCCTGGCCTTGAACCAAGGTCACAGTTGGTTCCCATTTGCCAAGTGTGTCTATCTTGTCTGTCTTGTCTGTCTTTCTTTCTTCCTTCCTCCCTCCCTCCCTCCCTCCCTCCCTCCCTTCCTTCCTTCCTTTTTCTTATTTTTTTACCTGAGAGACAAAGAGGGAGAGAGCACAAGCAGGGGGAATAGCAGAGGGAGAGGAAGAAACAGACTCCTCCCCTCCCCTCTTCCCCATCCCACCCCACCCCAAACAGGGAGTCCAACTGGCAGCTCCATCCCAGGACCCTGGGATCATGACCTGAGTCGAAGGCAGACGCCTAACCGACAGAGCCACGCGGGTGACCCCCATATATGCATTTTCTATATGTTGCTCCCTTTGTCTGGTGTGTCCTTCCTGACTCTTTACCAGGCAAAATCCTTATTTTAATTGAAGGTCCAGATCAAATATTACCTTCTTTTAAAGCCTTCCCTGGCCAGCCCTGCCCCTGCAGCAGGCCATTTTAATTGCTCCCAAATCTGGACTAATACAGCTATTATCTTATTAGATAATACCTTGTCATATATTCACAAGTGCCTCTTCCATTGGGTAGTGAATACCCTGAGGATGCCATTTTATTCATCAAGGTAACCCAGAATATAGCACGCTGGCTAAGCACAAGACTTTCCCTAAATGTTGAACTGAATTGAACTTATTCATTTGTATTTTCTGCAATTATTTCCCTCTCTTTCCTAAATTCTTATAAAAATTAATTTTGAAAATGTCAGCCTGTCTCAGCTGTAATGGGAGTGGAAAAAGGAGCGTGTTCACGCTGGGACTGAGAAAATCACATCCCTGGGGGCCAGGGATGGTGACTGGTATGGAAATACAATTGAGGGACCCCACAGGGAGGAAACAACAGCAAGAAGAGCCAGACCAAATGACAAGTGTCTTTCCACCAGGTAATTTCCTTTTCAGATCTCATCTTTGCTCAGATCTGGAGATTTCTGTATTTTTTTTTTTAAGAAAGACTTTATTTATTTGAGAGAGAATGAGAACTAGAGGGAGAGAGAGCACAAACAGAGGGAGAGGGAGAGAGGGAAGCAGACTCCCCACTGAGCAGGGAACCCAACATGGGGCTCCATCCCAGGACCCTGAGATCATGAGCTGAGCTAAAGGCAGATGCTTAACCAACTGAGCCACCCAGGCGTCCTGATTTCCATTTGTTGTAAATAGAGGGCCCAGCTCCCCTGTGGGCTCTCTGCATAGGGTCTCTGTGTTAGTGTGCAAGTGGGTGGAAGTTGGCTTCCTGACCCGGGACCTGTCTCTGGTGGGATAAGAATCAAGACAAGAGCATTGTTCATGATTACCTGACACTGCACCGCCCTCCTTCCAGGTAAGGTAAGTGCAATAATGTAGAAAAATGCAATAGAACAGATCTTGATGGACCAGGAAAGGAGGTGTCTGGAGAAAGAAAAAGCAGCCAGAGCATGAACCCAGCCTGACTTTGTCCTGATGTCTCCTAATCTCATTCCCACTGTGGTTGCCTGCTTCTCCATCTCTCCTCCCCCACTCCGACTCCCAGGTCCCCCACAAACCCTTGAGATTGGCTCCAGAAAGGAACACGGAGCTGACTACGGAGGAGCAGGGGCTCTCTGTCTTCTCTTATGACCTCCATGGTGTTTACAAAGTCCTCAGCCTTGAAGTCATCTGTGGCGCTCTCTGCCTTAGTGAAGAAAAATGAATTTTGCCTCAATTCCTGATTCCTGTTTAAATATTTAGTTTAATCAGCCCAGGCCCAAGTGCCTTTTCCATTTCCCCTGGTGCCTGGGAGCCATGCTGACACCAGCGTCATAAATAATGCATCTGATCCCAGGAACATGCCACCGGCTGGGAGTCACGCCATCTCTCAAGTCTCAGGCCCTGTCCTCTGCTGCAGCTGCTTTGGGAGAAGCTGGACTAGAATGCAGAAATCTGCCTTGTGCCTGAGGACTTCTGGAAGCTACTCGTGGATAGAGTCCTCGTGTGGTCCGCATGGCAGACCCGATCTGAGGACCATGGGGTGCAAGGGTGCGTGTATTGGTGGGGAGGGTGGGAGGAGCAGGAAGCGGCTGGAACACCTACGCCCCAGAGTCTTAGAACTCCGCCTTCGAGGTTGCTCCACCCTGGGTGGAGAGACTTTGGGGCCACTTAGAACAGGTCCAACCTAGATACCTGTGAACGTGGAACAGACGATTTGAACACCGAATGTAAGGAGGCAGCTGGGTTCCAGGGCAGAGGAATAAGGAGACTCCATGAAATGCTAGAACCTTCTGTTCTCCCTCCATCTCCAGAATTCTGGCTCCTAACATGGGCTCCACCTTCTATTCCAAGAACACAGTCCAAATTTCACCCCATTACATCAGAGCCCTGGGGCGGGGGCAGGGAGATTCAGGGCTTCCAAAGGATGCACGCTTTGTCTCCTCTCAAGGGAAAGACCCCATGATGGGATCTGGCTGGACAAGTCCTGGGTATCCTTTGCCAAAACCTCAGAAAGATTAAACTGCCCCCAGGTGCTCTCTTTTTGGAGCTAGCCCCTCGGGGCTCTGATCTGTGCAATTAGATGGGGAAGCATGGTGTTGGTCGCCATTAATGATATGGTCTGGCCCGGCTTTGTGGAAAAAGCTCCTCGGGGCAGCTCTGTAACACTCATGCTTTTTTTTTTTTTCTCCAAAACTCTGTAGAGATAAAAGGAAACATAAACAACGATTTATTTATCCAGAAGTTCAAAGTATAACTTTGAGCCCTCCAACATGTTCTGTGCTTTTTGAAATCAAGAGTGCAAATAAACTTCCCTCGGTCTCTTTTAGAAAGGGCAGCTGCTCGGGCTCCTTGCTCGGCAGGAAGCCTGCTTCTCCCACTACCGTTCCCTCTGCTTGTGTTCCCTCTCTCGCTGTGTTGCTCTCTGTCAAATAAATAAAATCTTTGAAAAAAAAAAAAAAAGAAAGGGCAGCTGCTATAAACCTACAGATAAAGAGAAAATGAGCTGATGAAAAGAGCAAAAGTCTAGTCTCCATCCTCCAGTCTGAGGGTTTCATAAGCCCCTCTTCCCGCCCGTGGAGTCATCCACTCTGTAGAATAACTAGGGCCAGAGCTCTGTGAATTCATTTTGAGCCGCCTTGTTATGGGGAGAGTCAGGAGCCACCAAACAAAAGATGGCCGGGGAGTTGGTCCCCGATGACCGGAACCCTGTCAAATCCAGTGGTCATCTGTAGCTGTGATTTATCACAGCAGAAGCCCTCCTCTATTCGCTTGGTTTCTGGAACCTGTATCCTCTAGTTCTTCTCCTACCTCTGCTCCCTCAGCACCTCTCCTCTTCCTGGTTTCCTAAGAGTAGTTCTCAATCTTGACTGTATATTAGAATAACTGAAGTTGTTTTGTTTTGTTTTTTTTTAACTGAAAATCAGTTAACATAAATCAGATCTCCATCACGCCTGTGTTTAAAATTATCCAAAATCGGGGTACCTGGGTGGCTCAGTGGGTTAAAGCCTCTCCCTTCAGTTCAGGTCATGATCTCTCTGCTCAGCAGGGTGCCTGCTTCTCCTCCCCTCTCTCTCTGCCTACTTGTGATCTCTGTCTGTCAAGTAAATAAATAAAATCTTAAATAAATAAATAAATAAATAAATAAATAATAAAATTATCCAAAATCTTCCCATTATATTTAGAATAAAACCGCAACTCTTTACCATGGCCTACCGTGCCTTACATGATCTTCGCCCCGCTCACCTCCCTGATCTCGTTTACTCACACTGTCCTTCGTAGGTCATGATCAGATCAAGTGGAGCCTTGATTTGGGGAATTTGCACTTGCTATTCCCTTTACGTGGAATGTTGCTCCCCAGATGTCCCTGTGGTTCATTCCATTCCATCATTTAGGTCTCTTTTCAGTTCTTACTATGTCTGAGAGGTCTTCCCTGATTACTACCATCATTTTTAATTCCCTTATCCTCATTTATTTTCTCCAGAACACTTATCATTTTATACTAGCACATCTACTGATTTCTTTACTTGCTCATTGTCTGTCTTGCCCCATAGAATACAAGCTCCAGGGAACAAGGGTTTTCTCTCTCTCAGTCACTGGTATATCCTCAATGCCTTCAATAGTGCTTAATACATATTTGTTGAGTGAAAAGGGCACTTCTGTAGACAAGCCTTATGTTTTTGGTAACCTCTACCATACTACCCACCATAGAAATATGGATTGAGATTTCAGGGGCCAGAGGGCTTTCTGACAAAGGAACCCAAATCAGAGGTTAATTGGTGCACCACCATGTTGGTAATTGACTGCTGCTACTGGGAATGTGTGACATCCTTCAGGTGTGCTGGTGAAGAAAAAATGTCGGGATGCCCCCACTGGTTCTTAGCTGGGGGTCATAGCATCCAGGGGTTCTTTTCTCTTAGTACTAAGCCAACCATTACAGCTAGAAGGAGAGACAGACCAAGATCAAAGCCAAGCTTTGTCTTCAGGGTTTGGGCAGGACTTAGATGAAGTGGTATTGGATCCCCTTCTTTCTGTGTGTCTCTCTTTCCTTCTCTTATTCTATGTCCCTTAGTTTCTGCGTATAGTGTTCTGTGTTTTCTGGCTGAATCTATGTTTACTTAAAATTGAGTTGTGGATACCATTTGTATTAGTTTCCCAGGATTGCCATAACAAATTACCACAAATTGGGTGGCTTCAAACAACAGAAACATATTTCCACACAGTTCTGGAGGCCAGAACCCAGAAATCAAGGTGACAGCAGGGTTGATCCCTTCTGAGGGCTCTAAGGGAGAATCCATTCCATGCCTCTTCCCCAATATCTGGTGATTGCTGGCAGTCTTTGGCATTCCTTAGCTTATGACCAAGTAACTCTAGTCTCTGCTTCCACTGTCACATGGACATTTCCTCTTCATTCTGTGTCTTCTGTCTCTCATAAGAACATGTGTCATTGGATTTAGGGCCCCCATTCCAATCCAGGATGATTTCATCCCTAGATCCTTGACTTAATTTCATCTGAAAATACTCTTTATCTAAATAAGATCCCATTCATAAGTTCACGGTCATCACATCTTTTGAGAGACCACCATTCAACCCACTACACCATCCTAGAGGCAAGAAGGTAAAGTAGGAAATAGTCAGGTTTGTTTTTTTCAGACTGTATCCCTTCCCTTTTCCTGTTCTTTCTGGCTTTCCTCTTTCCTTCTTCCCAACCCTGACTCCTTTTCCAGAGCTAGGAGCAGAACTCTATCTCCATCTGAGAATTTTGCTCACTGACCCTTGTGAGATGGTCAGGTGTGGGCATTCCTCTCCGTCTTCACTGTCTGCCTTGGTCAGTGACTTGTGTGGCTCTCTGCCCATGCCCTGCCTGTTTGCACATTTGGACCTGGACTCTGATCTCCTGAACCTGGACCTGCTAAACCTGTTTTTACCCAAGCTGAAGGACTCAGGGAAACTGCTTCTTCCCCTGGGGCCAGGGTTTGGTTTAGTTCTTAGATGAGACAGGCTGGGCTCTGTGCAGATGGTGACACAGAAGAGGATACTTCTAGCCCAGATCTCTCTCCATGCTCTAGGCTACTCATCCACCTCTGTCTAAAGAGGAAACCTCTATTTGGATGTTTCCAAAAGCACCTTGAACATAATCCATTTAACACTGAATCTGCCAACTATCCTTCCTCCCCTAAATTGCTTCTCCTACAGTATTTTATTTCATTAAAAAAAAATTTTTTTTTGAAGATTTTATTTTCTTCTTTAAAGTAATCTCTACCCCTAACGTGGGGCCTGAGCTCGCCACAACGATATCAAGGGTTGTGTACTCCTCCAACTGAGCCAGACAGGCGCCTCAGTACTTTTTAAAAAGTTAATTTATATATATATATATTTTTTATTTTTTTTAAAGATTTTATTTATTTGACAGAGAGAGAGATCACAAGTAGGCAGAGAGGCAGGCAGACAGGGAGGGGGAAGCAGTCTCCCTGCTGAGCAGAGAGCCCAATGTGGGGCTCGATCCCAGGACCCTGAGATCATGACCTGAGCCGAAGGCAGAGGCTTTTATCTGAGCCACCCAGGCGCCCCAAATTAATTTATATTTTAAAGTTTGTTTGTTTAAGTAATCTCCACACCCAATGTGGGACTTGAACTCATGACCCTCAGATCGGGTGTCTCATTCTCTTCCTACTGAGCCAGCCAGGTACTGCCTCTTCTGCAGGATTTTAAACTCACTGCTTCATACCTCTTCCCATCCACTTACAGCGTGGTGCTACCTTTTCACTCCCTGCTTCCCCAAAGTCACCAGATCCCACAGTCCCTACCTTCAAAGTCTTTCTCAAATCCCTTTACTTTTCTCACATCCCACGGCCTCTACCCTAGGTCAGGCCATCATCCCTTCTTACTAAACTGCCAACTGATCTGTTGTCTAGACTCTCTGCCTTGTCTAATCCTCTTTACTGCAGCCTGAGTCATTCCTATAAACACTCCCTGTTATACCCCTTAGACATTCCCATTGTCCCTGAGAATTCTTTTTCCCGACTCCATACCCGGTATTGTCCAGCCATCAAATTCATAGCACTAGCCAGGCCAAAAAGAGGCACTATGATCAATTAGTTCAACTTTTCAGGGGTTCATGCTTGTCCCCATTGTGACTTCTGGTCCCTTTTCTGCTGGAAAGGAAGCAGTATTGTCACCAGAGTAAGAACCTCCTATGGATACCACCCAATGGATGAACCAGTTCCCCTTTGAGGGCACGAGAGAACCGCGAAACCCTAAAATATACACTTCTGAAACCAAGACCCTCTGGGATTGGCCCTGAGTTTTCATGTTTCCAGCACAGGGATGGATGGATGGAAAAGCTCCCGGACCGGAGAAGAATGCCTGACTCCAGTTTTCTTTCCCTCAGGGTCTCCTTTGCTTCGATTCTTACTGTTATATGCTTACCTTTCTCCTAGGATACACTCATCACCTTTTAAACCCAGGACCTCCTTAGAATAGCTGAGACAGGCTGGCCTTTTTCCAAAAGAATTTTACTACCTAAGTTAATGAAAGAAAAGAAGAAAGAGAGAGAGTGAAAAAAGAAACAGTCTTTTATCCAAAGCCTGGTGTCTACTTTCAGATTAATTACATTCTACACCCTCCCCACCCACCTCCCACCCAAGTTCCTTTCCTGAGTTCAATGATCACAAGTTTCCAGACTCTATAGATCCTGTATGAAAACTCCACTCTCAGGTTGTGACAAAAACCAACTCCGTCCCATCTATCGCTTTTTTTTTTCACCATGAAATTTAAATATTTATTTTTAAATCCACCACAACACTCGTGCTTCACCTAGACACAGTTTACAGGACTAATAACTCTAATGAATAAGCAATATAATTCTTATCCATGATGCAGCTGTGTTGTACCATCTACCGCTTCCTTGAACATCCATTTCTCTTCAGCTAAGTGGTAGGATGCTAGAAATTGACACAGGAAGAGCCTGGGCGCTTAGGTAGTCCCTTATCATGATTCTTTAATCACAACAGCCATGCCAGGGAATTTTACCCACAGGAGGCTGGATTTGCCCTGGGATTTCTGGCAAGGCCTGAGAGACTCTTCTTCTTTAGTACTGAGGATGGCTGGAATGGAGAAAAGGGACCTAATATACAGAAAGTTCTTGACATGTGCCAAACACTTTATATATTTAAATTTTTAGCATAAGCTTTGGCTGTAGGTGTCAATCCCGAATCACATTTTGACAAATTTGAGGCTCAGAGCGGTTAAGTGTCTTGCTTGAGGTCTAAAAGCTCAACAGTCAAATTAGGAGTGAAGTTTGGGTTGGTTGATGACATAGCTGTGACCTGAATCATGCAGCCTATGGAGATAGAGGTGCCTTTGCTATCTTGGAAGGCCAAGACTTTTCCACCTTTTGTCTGGTTCGAGGGTTTCTTTTAATCTCCAAACATTCACTGAACTCCCACATGGCAGGACTTCTTTGATATTCGGAGGTGTGTAAGTTTCATAGACAAAGTACCTTGCATTCAACTCAGTACCTAGTTCTTTAACTATATCGAGCCCATCATTCATTGGTATTTACACTTCCAGATACTGAGCATGTCCCAGGTAGAAGTCACTGGCCCAGGAGCTAGAGGTGGAAGAATCTGGAGGAAGGAAAGGACTTGGGTTCTGGTGCCATCATCCTTCTTGCTCCTCTCCCCAAGTCTCTGAAGCCTTTCATGGGGGGCTTCTGGATAAGGCTGTTCCTAAGGGGAGGAGGTGGGTGTAGATGAAGGGCGTTTTCTTGGCACCTTATGCCCATTTATTATGGTTAGTACAGTCACTGTAAACACCTGGTAAGGTGCACAAAGCTGGGGAAATGAGACAGAAATACAGAACCAATAGAAATACAGAAATATTTTGAAGGGGAGAAATGGTTCATTTACTTAAAAATGGACAAACCCTTTGAAGCTTGTGATGCATTTCTTTGTGGTTTATGGTTTTCAGGAGGCCTTTTCACTTGGAGAAAGTCTTCTTGGTTTAGAGAATTCTAGATCAGAGGAAAGGCCAGAATTATAATCCTAATACTGCTACCAGTTTGCTGGATGACTCCCGGTGAATCATTCAACCTATTGATGTGTCAGCACAGAAATGGAGAGAGCGATGTCAGATATGTCACAATATGTTTTCTGTGGGATCTCCCGTAAAAGGATTATGATAAACAATAGCTATTCAGTGTGCATAACCAAACACTTCTGCTTTTTTTTCCCCTCTGGGTCAGAAGAGCTGACACAGGCTCACATTGTACACATGGCATAAAACCCTTGGGAATTTGAAACTTTATGGAGTTAATAAAAAGCAACAAACACCTGTTATTTGCATAGTGCTCTATGCTGAATGGTTTATAAAGCATTTTCGTGTATCATCACCACTGATCCTCATCCCCTGTGAAATGGAATTAAAGTTCCCATTTTATACCTGAAGAAACTTGGGTCACACAGGTCATCAAGGTAATTCAGGCAAAGGTGGTTTATTTTATTTTTTTTAAAGATTTTATTTATTTATTTGACAGAGAGAGAGAAATCACAAGTAGGCAGAGAGGCAGGCAGAGGGAGAGGGGAAAGCAGGCTCCCCACTGAGCAGAGAGCCCAATGTGGGGCTCTATTCCAGAACTCTGAGATTGTGACCTGAGCCGAAGGCAGAGGTTTTAACCCACTGAGCCACCCAGGTGCCCCAAAGGTGATTTATTTTAATTTTATTTTTTACTTCGGCTCAGCTATGTAGAAAATTATTTTTGTCACTTTAATAATTTGTGATAATGGACCATCACAAATGCCATCAGCATACAAACAAAACACAATTTTCTTTTCTGGGGACCCTGCCCATCCCTGCACAGACCCCACACCCAGAGTCACCAACATGTAGCTGTGAATCACCAGAAATTCCAAATGACCCATGATAGTGAGGGGTCATCTTCACGTGGGTTATACAACGTCTGGGAGTATTGCGGAATGGATTGGCTTTTTTTTTTTTTTTAAATTTAAAACAAAAATTTTTTAAAGACTTATTTGAGAGAGAGAGAGCAGGCACATGAGAGCAAGGGGGTGGGGGTAGGGTGGGGGTGCAGTAGTAGGGGGAGAGAAAATCCCAAATAGGCTTTCCACTGAGCATGGAGCCCCCCCCCCCCCCCCCCCCCCGCCCCCCCATCCTGCATCCCAGCCCCGAGATCATGACCTGAGCCAAAATCAAAGAGTCAGATGCTCAACTGACTGAGCCACCCAGGCGCCCTGGGTTGGCTTCTTAAAAAAGTTGGTTACGTTCATTTGGGGGATTGCCAGCTAAGATTCAACTCAATTTGGTTTTTTGTTTGTTTGCTTCTGTGAGGGCATGGAGGCTGAGAACACAGGGATTGCCTGGAGATTTAGCATGGGAATATAACGATTTAAAAGCTTGAGGCACATAACTAGTTAGCAGTCCATCAACAGCAAGGTAACTGAAACTATCTCCTCCTTTTTGTGTGTGTGTTGGGGGTGGGGGGTGGGGAGCGGTAATGGTGAACAGGTAGGGCCCTGTTCCCCTAAAGGCAAAAAGGGCTGCTTTTCGCTTTTCTCGGCTGGGCAGCACTGTATATAGGCCTGTCTAGAGACAAGGCTTCCGTGTGTGTGGGGGGGTGTTCTGTTCAGCCCGGGTTTGGGGTGAACGCTGATAGACCTGTCAATGCAGTTGGGGTGAACTTGGGAGGGGGTCAGTTTTTCTAGATTCATCTCCAGCTGGGACTCTCCTGGGTAAAGCTGGTAGCATCTGGGGTCATCCTGGTCCCAGGGTACGCAGGTTCCAGGCCCTATGCCTTAACATCACCGCGAGGAAGGCGCTCTGCTGCTTGCATTTATTTGTTTCCAAGTGTTTGCCCCGAGGCAGGCACCCATGTGCTCAAGGTCTTGAGTACAAGGGCTCCCCAGGGACAGAGCAGGGAGGAAGACCTGTCTAGGGGTGGCCAGGTGACAGGGTACGCTGGCGGTGGTGGTATGGGCTCGGGAGAGCCTGAGCCCCTGCCCAGACCCCAATTTTCCAACTGCTCCCGATCTGCATTTGCCAGTACAGGCCTCCGCTTCGGCCACGACCCTTGCCCTAGGGTCCTCTACTTCCAGCGAGGGCCCCCAAGCCGCCGCCCTCCCAGGTCCCCCCTGGCCCCGCAGCGACCTCCCCCGGCCCGGCCCTCTCGGCCTCGCAGGCCCGTCGCTGGGGGCGGGAACCTGCCCCCACCCCGCGGCGTCCCCTCCCCTTCACTTCCCCCTCCCCTCGGTCCCTCCCTCCCCTCCCCCCCCCGTGGCGAGGCGGCGGCGGCGGCGGCGGCGGCGGCGGCCGAGGCTGAGGCGGCGGCGGCGGCGGCGGCGGCGGCGGCGGCGGCGGCGGCGGCGGCGGGCGGGGCTCGGCTCGGGCTCCGCGGGCGGGCGGGCGGACATGGCGGCCAACATGTACCGGGTCGGAGGTAGGAAGGCTCGGCCCGACCCGGCCCATCTGGGAGCGGGCTCCGGGAGTGGGGGATCGGGGCGAGTTCACCTTAACCGCCGGGAGCTGCGGGCGCCCGGGCCGAGAGCGCAGGGGCGGGGGGCGCCGGGGCCCGCAGAGGGGGCCGGGGCTCCCCACCCCCGCCACCCGCCCCTCCGCCGACCGTGGCCCGTCCGGGCAGGCGCCCACCCTCCCCCTCCGCTCCCACCCCCGCTCAGTTTTCTAGGGCCAGGCCTGCCCTTGGGGGTGTGGATTCTCAGACGCCCCCCTCCAGGACGCCCCCATTGGGTATCGGCCGTCGAGCCCCCTAATAGGGTGGTCTTTCCCCGCGTGGCTTCCAGGCAGTGGGGGGTTGGAGAGGACCGGGGTACATCCCCCAGGCTCTACTCCTCCCCTTCAGTGGAGTGTGGGGTGGGGGCGGTGGGGGCAAAGCCAGGGGCACAGCTGGACAGGCCTGTTTGCACGGACAGGGCCCTGCACCTCGCCTTCCTCACTCCCCCTCCCATTTCTTGCCCAGCCCCCCAAGATGGGGCGTAGTGGGGTCAGGGCACCGCAGCCAAAGGTGGGGAGTTGAGCTTTGCCTGGACGTTTGCTCTGGTGACTGCCTCCTTCCCAGCCTTCTGCAGAAGAAGAGAGAAATAAGGTCAAACAAACTTTCTCCCTACTCACGACGCCCTCCTCCCTCTTTCTTGGTAAAATAATAATTCAGATAAGTGGCGTGTTTGTGTGTGAGACTTGCTCTTCTCTGCTCATTAACTGAGCTCTTGATGGATGGTGGTGGGAATGGCCTGGCCAAATGAGGCCACTTTGCAGAAGAGAGACGGGAAAGAGCCACTAAGATAGACAATAACAATGCAGCCCGGCCTTTCAAATAAACACACAGTGGGAAGTTTCCAGTGAGCCTCTTACATGAGAGGGAAAGCCACGCTTGAAAATTTTTATCTTTTTTATTGAAAGCCTACAGTGATTTCTTTACAACAGGACCCTAAATGGATCTGGATTAAATTTGGTAAAGAGCCTAATGAAATCCCGATATCATCTCTAGAGAGCTCTTTCAGAAAGGGAACCCTCTTTCATGGCCCGCGCCCCATCATCCTAGATAGAGCTGTGGAAAAGTTTGTCAATGTGTTTCCTCTTACCTACTCTGCTCACCTGATTTTTTTTTTTTTTTAAAGTTGGTGATTGAAATGTACTTTGGGCTGCTAAGCTTTTCAAGATGCTCTGAATTTGTCTTAGGTCAATAGTTTTATGTGAGAAGCATACTCCAGGGTAAATTGGATTGGAGGGAAAAGATGTGGAAGCAGTTATAGCATGAAAGACATGTTTAGTCAGCCCTGACTACTCAGTGATGAGAAGAGTCTTTTTGTTTATTAGTGAAGAAGTGATGTGTGGCCCAAAATACTAGGAGAACTTGATAACATGTTAATTGAAATGAAAATGCCAGGAAAATGAGGGTCTGTGAATAGTAGGCATATGAGAAAATATATTAAGGCTACCCGGGAGTGAATTACGCATTTCATTTTGAATGCATTGCCTAATATAGAAAGTCATAGATTGACAAATGCGAACTTTCTGTTGAAAAGATTAAGCTCTTTACTTCCTTTAATTACAGATTATGTCTACTTTGAGAATTCCTCCAGTAACCCGTACCTAATCAGAAGGATAGAAGAACTCAACAAGGTATATATACCCTGAGTGTTCAGGATTTTAATATTAAAAAATAATTGTTTTCCATTGAAGGGTAATTAGGTAAAGGGCATAAGAGGTGATTTTACTTTCATTCCTAGACTCTTTGAAAGTAGAGATTACAGATGAGACAGTGATGCAGAATTCTGAATATTCTTTTGCTTTGTATAATTACCTGTGATGTTAAATATTACTGAAGTATTTAACATCTGCAGATTTCTTCAGATTGCTCAGAGCTTCTCAGGGCAGGGCACTCCTGTAACTCAGTCCCTTTTTATATGTAGAGTCATAATTGTATTTCTCCCTTTTTGGTGGAATATTTTTTTCTCTTCCAGCTTTAGAAGGAGGAATTAGGAAATAAAGTATTGAAGGGAATTTATAAAATTTTGGATTAGGCTGATTAATAAGAATACAGTTTTGGTATAATGTAAAATTATAATGTAAATTCCTACTTTAGTCCTTAAGAAATAAAACTTTTATATTAAGGTTTGTTTCTGATTGCTTGTGTCCAGGACATCGGAAGCATTGTGACTGTTCACAGTAGGTGAACTTTTATAATGGGGGCATATGTAAAGTTATACACTATATGAACCATGGATTACTAATGGTGCTCTGGTTTCCTCCAAACCAACTTTGAAGGTTATTTGTATAGCTTTGAGAATTCATAGTGTTAAAATGTTGGGGGCTGTCTAGCTAATGCCCTTCCCCCAAAGTACCATCTAGAGACTGGGCCAGTTCTGAGCCCCAGGAAGGAAAGTCTGATTTAGGGCATTTCTGGTTTATGAACGCTGAGATTTTTTTGTTTTGTTTTTAGGATTTTATTTATTTGACGAAAGAGAGAGAGAATAAGCAGGGGGAGTGGCAGGCAGAGGGAGAGGGAGAAGCAAGCTCCCCACTGAGCAGGGAGCCCAATGTGGGGCTCTATCCCAAGACCCTAGGATCATGACCTGAGCCAAAGGCAGACGCTTAACCAACTGAGCCACCCAAGCACCCCAATGAACCCTGAGATCTTGATTTGCTTCTGGAGACATCCCCATGGACCTTGAATTCATAAAAATTCTGTTGTATTTGAGACCACCACCAGCAAATGAAGAAGAGTCTGTGGGTGGGAACTGTTGGGGTATTATTCTGATCTTCTCTTTTATGTTACTGATGTTATAAGAGTGTAGCAACTCGAAACTTTATCAGTTTATTTAGAAAATTAATTAGGATACAAAGAAAAATGTTGGCCTGTGAGACATATTCTCTGGCTGCTCCCTATCCCTCTGACCTCCATTCTTATTGCTCTCTGCCTTGCTCATTTGGCTCCAAGCACAGTAGACTCTTGGCTGTTTCTGTTTTCACATGCATGTACCTTAGGGCCATGAAGTTTCTTTCTTTTCTTTTTTTTTTTTTAAGAGTTTTTAATTTACTCATTTGACAGAGAGAGAGATATCACAAGTAGGCAGAGACGCAGGTGGGGGGGGGGGGAAGCAGGCTCCCTGCTGAGCAGAGAGCCCGATGAGGGGCTCCATCCCAGGACACTGAGATCATGACCTGAGCCGAAGGCAGAGACTTTAACCCACTGAGCCACCCAGGCGCCCCACCAAGTTGTTTCTAATCCCCTGTACCTTGCTCTTTTCTTTGAATCATTTATCACCTTCTAATACGCTTCATTATCGTGTTTATTTTCATTGTCTATTTTCCCAGACTAGAATGTAAGTTCTGTGTGTAGTGATCTTTTCTGTTCACTAATGCATCTCAAGTGCCTTAGAATAAGTGACTGGCACATAGTTAAGACATTCAGTAAATATTTGTTGAATTAATGAATTTCTCAAATGTCTGACGTTAATGCTTGCACATAGCTTTACTGTTTACAAAGTATTTTGATTGATTCATTTTACAGATATTTTGAGGACCTGCTACCTGCCAGGCATTTTTAGACGTGTGCTTTTAAGAATTCAGGGGTGAACAAAAATAGGTCTGGTAGTGGGGACAAGCATCAGCCAAATAATCCCACAAGTAGAAGGAAAATTGCAGCTGTGCTAAATTTGCAAACATCACATCATGGTGTTCTAGAAGCATATGATCTGGGGATTCATATTTTTACTTTTTTTTTTGAGCCTCAAAATAACCTTAAACCTCTTAAGGTAGATGCATCATGGATGGGGTCATTGTGAGGGACACAGTGGTTAAGTGACTAGGTTTTACATCTGGCTTGAACCTGGCTCATATCACACTCCTTTATCATTATATTACTCTTCACTCCAAAAGTATCCCTCACTCTCCATCCTCATCTTCTTCCTGGCCCTCTGCTTTAGCAGAGAGTCCTTAATATAATAATGTTTTTTTTTGCAGGCTGGGGATGACTGAATTGTGAGAGAGGAGTCTGTAATTTCAGACAGTAGCAGTTTGAATGGATGAATTTGTGGTAAATAAGTCAGATTGGCTGAATACTAAATATTTACATAGGACTTTTTTTTTTTTTAACATTTTATTTATTTATTTGACAGAGACACAGCGAGAGAGGGAACACAAGCAGGGGGAGTGGGAGAGGGAGAAGTAGGCTTTCCACTCAGCAGGGAGCCTGATGAGGGGCTCGATTCCAGGACCCTGGGTTCATGACCTGAGCTGAAGGAAGATGCTTAACTACTGAGTCACCCAGGTGCCCAACCTTTTTTTTTTTTTTTAAGATTTATTTATTTATTTTTGAGAGAGAAAATATGAGTGAGGAGGAGGGGCAAAAGGAAGAGGTAGAGAGAAACTCAAGCAGATGCTGCACTGAGGAGGGAGTCTGATTTGGGGCTCCAAATCATGGTTCGAACCCAAACCAAGAGTCAGAGGCTTAACAGACTGTGCCACCCAGGTGTCTTGATGTTAACTTTTAAGAAGGGAGTAAGCAATAGCCTTGACTCAGGGTATAACAGAGGTCACTTTTGGGTAAAAGGGAGCCGCATTTTAAGGACATTGAAGTTGAGGCCTAAAGGATGAGACAGAAGTAACTATGGGAGAGAGGCCACATGAATGTTCCAGATAAAGGCCCTGAGAAGATCAGAGGTCAAGTTGGCAAAGTGGGGAAAGTTTACATGATGGAAAATCCAAATAATGAATTTAAGAACACTTGATATATTCTAATCAAGCCAGAATAGGAAAGGACATTAACCTAGAGGCTCCTGGCTGGGTCAGTTGGTAGAACATGTGACTCTTTTTTTTTTTTAAGATTTTATTTATTTATTTGACAGAGAGAGAGATCACAAGTAGGCAGAAAGGCAGGCAGGGAGAGATGGGGAAGCAGGCTCCCTGCTGAGCAGAGAGCCCGATGCGGGGCTTGATCCCAGGACCCTGAGATCATGACCTGAGCCGAAGGCAGAGGCTTTAACCCGCTGAGCCACCCAGGCGCCCCAAACATGTGACTCTTGATCTTGGGGTCATGAGTTTGAGCCCTGCTTTGGGTGTAGAGATTACTTAAATTAACAAAATTAAAAAAAAAAAAGGACCTTAACTTATTTTATTAACTATCTTCTTGAAGATTGTTTATTTTTAGAAATCTCTAAGTCTAATCCTAAACCCAAGTTTAAGTCTAAATCTAAACCCAAAGCAGGGCTTCAGCTCAAGACCCTAAGATCAAAACTGAATGCTCTGCTGACTGAGCCAGCCAGGAACCAGGCGGCCCCTGTTAATTATCTTCTGGATAAAATGTGTTTTTGTAACAAAATTCCTATGATAAGCTGTTAGTCACCATTGTTATAGATAATTCACTTTTTTTTTATTCATTTGACTGAGTACAAGTAGGGGGAGTGGCAGGCAGAGGAAGAAGCAGGCTCCCCACTGATCAGGGAGCCTGACAACTTGGGGATCAGGGCTCAGTATCTCCATCCCAGGACCCTGGGATCATGAGCTGAGCTGAAGGCAGATGCTCAGCCGACTGAGTCACCCAGGTACCCTGAAAATTCACTTTTATAGAATGGATTCTGATTTTTAAAAAATCCTACTTGAAATGTTACTTTTTCAGTTTGAAAGCTGGAGGAGCAAGATGGCCGAGGAATGGGAGACCTAAATTTCATCTGGTCTCAGTTTGAATGCTGGACTACAATAGTTTTTTTTTTTTAATTGCAGTAACAGATTTTTTGTTAAAGACTTTATTTATTTATTTGACAGAGAGGAGAGAGATCACAAGTAGGCAGAGAGGCAGGCAGAGGGGGGGGGGGAAGCAGGCTCCCTACTGAGCAGAGAGCCCGATGTGGGGCTCGATCCCAGGACCCTGAGATCATGACCTGAGCTGAAGGCAGAGGCTTAAACCACTGAGCCACCCAGGCGCCCCAGTAACAGATATTTTAAAAAGATAGTATTTTTAAGTAATCTGTATACCCAACATGGGGCTCAGACGCACAATCCTGAGATCAAGAGTCACACACTCCACCAACTAAGTCAGCCAGACATCCCCGGTAATAGATTTTTGTCTCAATTTTTTTCCCTAAAAGTTTTGGAAATTTTCAGGTGCAAAAGTAAATATCAGTTGATGAGCACGGTTCAACGTTGATTACCTTATATTCCCTTTTTTCCTCTCTCCTAATTTGTACTCAGATATCATGAAGATAATCTTTTGGAGGACGAATATAAAATTAAAATTATGAAAACAACTTTTGGTAAATTTTATTCAGTCACTGTCTAGGTTGGGTGTTATTCTTCTAAAGACTGTCTGCATGCATGTGAGAGAAAGCTGTGGGCTCATAGTAACGGTGTAGTCTCAGGAAGTTTTAAAAGTTAAGCTTGTAGAAAAATTAGCATGTTACTTGCTATTTTTGTTTTGTTTTTTGGTGTGTATTTTGTAAAATTTGTGTGTACCTTCATATTCTGTATATTAGCCATCTGACTTGTTCTGAGATTCATTTTACTATTTGGTGCCTTCTGTCATTTTGGTGGGGGGAGGGGAGTCACTAATTTCTTTGAGTGTCTGATGATACCCTCTGCCTCCATCTGCAATTGCACACATAGGAATTTGCACATAGTTTCAGGAGATTCCCTCACGAAACCCAAGGTAAGACCCCTCCTACCATTTGAGATCTCTTGGGGATAAGGACAGAAATCGGGAAAGGAAAGTTGCTTTTCCTTTGTTCTTTAGGCAAACCACGCACTTTCTGAAATGGAAAGTGTGTGTGTGGTGGGTTTTTTGTTTCGTTTTTAATAATGTACTGGGATAGAAACAGACATGAGTATGAGGTTGACTAAAATGATTTTAGAACTTAAGAAAAGCCCTTATTGCTAGTAAATGCGCTTGACAGAATAGGGATTTAAGAAGCTGCAACCTAAGTGGAGAAAAGAACACAGCAAAGAAATTGATGTCATTGTGGCGTCTTCTTTTTTATTTTTATTCTTTAAGGATTTATTTATTTACTTGAGAGAGAGCGCGTGCCCCGTGAATGGTGGGGAGGGGCAGAGGGAGTGGAAAAGAGCATCTCCAGCAAATCCTACGAATGTGGAGCTGGCCACTAGGGCTCCAGCTCCGACCGATCGCCTAACCGACCGCCCCACGCAGGCACCCCTTTTAAAATTTTATTTTCAGTGATCTCTCAATTCAATGTGGGGCTCAAACTCACAACCCTGAGATCAAGAGTCGCATGCTCTACCGACTGAGCCAGCCAGGAGGAGCTCCCAACCTAGGTCTTTAGAGCAGTGCATGGCAAACTATTTGTGCTGAAAGATTTTTAAGACGGTTCACTGCCTCAGACTGCTTTTATAAAATAAAATAAAAAAAAGAAGAAAGAAAAATGAAGTTCACAAGCCTTCATTTTTCGTTATTAGGTTCAGTAGGTTAAAATTAACTACCAAATGCTCTAACACATTCTCAATCTCTGTTCTCATTTCATCACACAGCAGGAGTTGTAGACCAGGCCTTGGACCGCAGTTTGAGTACCTTAACTTTAGAGGCATGCTTGAAAGGCTGTGTGTGTGTGTGTGTGTGTGTGTGTGTGTATTTGTAGAGGGGAAGAGGAATACTGTAGTTATAAAATACCTAATAGCCAAGTGTTTGTATTGTTCAGAAGAGACTGTTTATTTTGAACTATGCCCCTCTACCTCAAGCAGGTTTAAATAAGAATTTAATCAGTTTTGTAGAGTATTCCTAGTGGAGGAACTCACTAGAGAGGGAGAAAAAAATATGCCTTTAAATGCTTTCTTTGGGTTTTGAACATGCTTTTGTCTTAAAACAGAACCGTTAAAGAGCTTGTAATCGTAGTCATTTGATAGATATTATTTACAAGAAATACTGGGCCGTTCATTTACTAGATTGCTGGATCATTACTTCTGGAGGATGTATTTGATCACAATATTGTGAAATATAGAAGCACTTTGGTTAGGATTTAATATGATTTCAATTCAAAGGGGCAATATTTCTCCATGACCATTTCTCACTCTAAAATACTGCTGCTGAACTTCATAAACTCGACACATTTACTGCAGCATATATGTATTCTTATTTCCTTATGTCTGAATATAACTGTAAGCTCAGAGAAATTCTGAAAATTTGTTCTCCAATTTCTTGGAAAATTGGAAATCATAGTAGAATTTTACTGTAATGTATGTGTTTTTACAAGGAACTTTGTAATGAATGATTGACCTTGAAAGTTCTCAGAATTCATAAGGAATAGAAGAGTAGGAGCCTGGGCCCCAGCTGCAGTAAATTACAACCTAACTGAATATTGGTTATATTCTAGATGGTAGTAAAAAATAAATAAGAGCTTCAGTGTTCATAACTCAAAATTTTTAATACTTTCACATGTGAAGATAAACTGAGAATATTGGACTGTTATGGATTCATAGATGTACTTGGGCTGGACTCGCTTTTCCAAGTCATCTGCTCCATTCTGGGTGAAGGCTGCCCACATTCACAGAACTTCACCATCATGTTTAGGAGAGGGCTGCATGATTTTACTCTTAGCCTGTGCTTCTGGGAGTGGGTTTGGAGGAGATAGGTTTAACTGTCTTGAATAAGTTACACTGTGGCTTTTAAAATTTGGGGGATTAGTTTCTCAAGGCTAATCAGATTTCACTCTCTGGCTCATTAAAGCGATCTGATCGCTTTAGTTTAATTGATGCCAGTAAGTTATTGTATGTTTGACATTTCAGTTTCACTTGGAACCTTTGCAAATGCTGCTTATCCTCATTTGAATTTTTTAGCTCTCTGATTATCCTGCAGTTTTGGTTGGCACAGTATAAATGAGAGTGTTCTTATAATTGTATTGTATTTAGTTTTGTTTTGTAAACTATTTGAGTCTACTATTCAGTACACGTAACTTTTATTTTTCTTATTTCTTAGACTGCAACTGGCAACGTGGAAGCAAAAGTAGTGTGCTTTTATAGACGACGAGATATTTCCAACACGCTTATAATGCTTGCAGACAAGCATGCTAGTAAGTTGTCTTTTTTTTGGAAATTAAAAAATGTTTTAAGGTTTTTGTTTTCTGTGATAGGAAAAAAAAATACTTTTTTTTTACCTGTAGCTTTTTGCTTTCCCATTTGTCTTCCTCTTAGTTTAGATGGGAATAATTTTTTGGGTGGTGCTCGGTTTTTAGTATGTATTTTTTTAGGTTGCATCACATGCGTCTTAGTCAATACATTGAAATAGAACTCTTTGCAAGTAGGCTTCTGCAATCAGGGTAGTGTTTTGCCATCTGCAATTTTCAGTAGTGGTTTTGAAAGGATTTAAATATGAGGACATTTATACTTTACTGGTATTTTGGAGGGCATGTTTTCTCCCTATAAAGCAACTGGGTAGTATTTACATGTTAAAAAATTCTAATTATTTATTATATGTATATAGAATTAGGTATGTATGAGAAAAAGGTTTGCCAGAAAAAGAAGTGCAAAGTGATATTTAGATATGGTGAATTCCTGTAGATAGCAACTCTGAGCCCTTATATGCAGATTAACCTTTGTTGTATGTTTTCCCCCCCAGTCAACAGCCTTGACATATTTTAGCTCTTTTGTTATTTTTTTATTTTAAAATTTGTTTTTCATTTTACCATTTATTTATTTATTTATTTGACAGACACAGTGAACAGCGAGAGAGGGGACACAAGCAGGGGGAGTTGGAGAGGGAGAAGCAGGCTTCCCGCTGAGCAAGGAGCCCAATGCAGGGCTGGATCCCAGCACCCTGGGATCATGACCTGAGCCGAAGGCAGCTGCTTAAGGGCTGAGCCACCCAGGCGCCCCCCATTTTACTTATCTTTTAAAAGATTTTATTTTTGGGGCGCCTGGGGATTTTATTTTTAAGAAATCTTTGTACCCAGCATGGGGCTTGAACTTACAACCCCGAGATCAAGACATACTCCACTGTCTGAGCCAGCAGGTGCTCTACCCCTTTGATTTTTAAAACGACAAACACAATCATAAAAAAAAAAAAAGCGATTTAAATTTTAAGGAAGAAGAAATATGTGGAATATGAGTACCTTATTTTGAAGCCATTTTCATCGTGCAAAATATATGAGACTAGGGCCATATGTATGTGTGTTTTTGTTTGACACTGATCTGTAATGCTCTGATCTTGAGGATCCTGAAGCTTTTGAAGTGTTTTGGTACGGGAGGCTATTGTGTGCGCAGGTTTTATTCTGTGTGTTTGATAATCACTTCCCCACTGGGTCACTGGTTTGATTAGGCAGATTGGTTGTTGCATAAGTTAAAATCCTACTGTATTTTCTGCTGTAGTTCATAGTGTTGTGTTGTTTTTTTTTTAAGATTTTATTTATTTATTTGAGAGAGAGAGAGAGAAAATGTGGAGGTGGGGCAGAGGGAGAGGGAGAGAGAATTCCAAACGGACTCCGTGCTGAGTGTGGAGCTTGATCCCAGAACCCTGAGACTGTGACCTAAGTTGAAATCAGGAGTCTGATGCTTAGCCGACTGAGCCACACAGGTGTCCCTGTACTTCATAGTGTTTTTAAATTTCTGGGTTTTTTTTCCTATAGAAAGAATGATATGAGTTCTATAATATTTAAAATTCATATATTGACATATTTAGGGCATTCATATTTGTCTCTCCTGTGTGAGACCAAAATACTCCTTTTTAAAATGACACACTA
Source organism: Procyon lotor (assembly GCA_028646535.1). NCBI lineage: Eukaryota > Metazoa > Chordata > Mammalia > Carnivora > Procyonidae > Procyon > Procyon lotor. The sequence continues at coordinate 88,366,489 of CM053610.1, read as the reverse complement.
ATTAGTTATTTTAGCTGTAGCTAAAAATCTCTGAATTCAATGTGTTATTAGAGTGGCTCTGCAAAATTATTTGGATTTTATTTACCACTTACAACATAAGCTTAAGAAAAATAAAATGTCTCATTAATATTCATATGCTTCTGGATTTAATTTAGCTTCTAATGTAGCTTCTAAAGTTGCTGCGGCAAAGGTAGTGTAGTATAAAGATTGTTAGGGGGTCTGCTGACTGTTCATGGAGGCTTGTAGACGTAGAAAATCAGAATTTATTAGGCTCTCGGTATTGACTCTTAGAAACCAAATTTAAGAGATTTAAAAGAGTCGGTCAAATTATATGATGGCGGTCATGTAGTTTAGAGAGGGACCTGGGTCAGATTCTGCTTTGCTGGTTAGTTGCTGCTTATCTTGGGAAAAATTTAATTTTTTTTTTTTAATTTTATTTATTTGACAGAGAGAGAGATGACAAGTAGGCAGAGAGGGAGGCAGAGAGAGGGGGAAGCAGGCTCCCCGCTGAGCAGAGATCCCGATGTGGGGCTCAAACCCAGGACCCTGAGGTCACGACCTGAGCCAAAGGCAGAGGCTTCAACCCACTGAGCTACCCAGGCGCCCCTAATTTCTTATTTCCATTTTCCTCATGTGTAAAATGAGATAGAAAAAAAAATCACCTCATTTGTGTTATGTATATTTTACCACAATTAGAAAAAATTATGCCAGCATTGATGAGAGGATTGAATGACCTAAGGTCATAAATAGGTGCTTAGTAAATGTCAGTGGGTTTTTCTACCTCCTCAGCAATTTGTAGATCACCTCTTTGGATGGATTTCTTCTGTCTACATTTGTGTGTTTCTTCCATCATTTATTGAGTTTACTCTGAAAGGTGGAAGTATCTTACTGTATTTTTTTTGGTATTGACCAAAATTTCAGGTGAGGAGAATAAAATTGCCTGGATTGTTCTTACTATATAAAAAGGTTTTAAAGGAGGATTATTGGAAGAGAATCATACATTGGCTAGATTTCAAAACTGGACTCCTGGGTGTGGTTGCCACTGACCTTTCCTGAGCCTCTGTTTCTCCACTTAAAAAGCTTTCCATTGTGGACTCCTTTAAACTTTTTTATTACAGAAAATTTCAAACATTCAAAAGTACAGAGAATAGTATAATCCACCTGATGTTTCCATTACTTTAACAGTTATCAATAAATGACCAATTAATTCATCTGTACCCTTCTCATCCCCTTATTTTGCTTTTTTTATCCCCTTATTTTGAAGCTCATTGGAGATATCTTACCATTTCATTTGTAAATATTGCACTATGTATTTCTAAAAGATAAGGCCTCATTCAAAGTGCCAAGAATATACAGGGAACTCCCGTATACTCTTTACCCAGCAATGATAAAATTGACTTTATCATTCTTTTTATATGTATAAACTGAGTTATTCCAGAGTAAGTTGGAGACATTGGTGTGCTTTTCTAAATGCAAGGAAATTGTTTTACATAATCACAGTAGAGTAAACAAGTCAGGAAACCTAATATTCACACAAAACCATTATTCATAGACCTTAATCAAATTTCATGCCCCAGTAGTGTTGTTTATAGCTATATATATTTTTTCTTAGTTTAGAATAAAATCCAGACTCATTGTATTTTATTGTCCCTTCTTGTTATGGAACCAGTTTGTCAGTCTTTCTTTGTGTTTTCTGACCTTAACATTTTTGAGGAAAACAGGCCAGTTATTTTGTAGAATATGGCTCAATTTGTGTTTGTCTCCTATTTTCTCACGATTAGATTCAGGTTATATTATTTTTTTTGTAGAGATGCCATGAAAGTCATATTGTGTCCCTTTCAGTGCATTGTATTAAGAGACACATAATTGGTTTGTCTTAATATTGGTTGTGTTAGGTTTGATGACTTGGTCAAAGTGGTGTCCCTTTGTATTTAGTATTTTACTTCAAAATACTTTTTAGATTTACAGAAAAATTATTAAAAACATTACTAAGAGGGGCGCCTGGGTGGCTCAGTCGTTAAGCGTCTGCCTTCGGCTCAGGTCATGATCCCAGGGTCCTGGGATCGAGCCCCACATCGGGCTCTCTGTGCGGCAGGGAGCCTGCTTCTCCCGCTGCCATTCCCTCTGCTTGTGTTCCCTCTCTCGCTGTGTTTCTCTCTATCAAATAAATAAAATCTTTAAAAAAAAAAAACATTACTAAGAAATCCCATATCCTCTTCATCTAAAATACTCACATTTTACTCTATTTGCTCCGTTATATTTACTCTGTTTGCTCTATTATGTATTTATTCTGTTTTGAGCCATTTGAAAGTAAGTTCAAGATGTATTTCCCATAATTCCTAAAGATACTTCTGTGTACATCTTTTTAAAAAAAGGAGAATTTCTTATCTAACCAAGAATGATGGTACACTATAAATTTATTCAGATTTTGTAAAATTTCTTACTAATGCCTTTAATAGCAAAGAATAAAAACAGAATTTTTTTAAGATTTTATTTTTTAGTAATCTCTATACCCTGTGGGGCTTGAACTTAGAACCCTGAGATCAAGAGTCACCTGCTCTACTGACTGAGCCAGCCAGGTGCTCCTAAAAACAGAATTTTTTTTTTTTTTTTTTAAAGATTTTATTTATTTGACAGAGAGAAACACAGCGAGAGAGGGAACACAAGCAGAGGGAACGGTAGCAGGAGAAGCAGGCTTCCCGCAGAGCAGAGAGCCCGATGCGGGGCTC
>CM053610.1:88311199-88363260 GCA_028646535.1 Procyon lotor | reverse complement strand
GATGCGGGGCTCCATCCCAGGACCCTGGGATCATGACCTGAGCCGAAGGCAGCCGCTTAACGACTGAGCCACCCAGGTGCCCCTAGTTATTATAAGTTTTAAAAATAATGAGAAGGTTCCTGGAATCCTCCAAAGGTCACCAGTTTCATCATGAGCTCAAGGATTTGGACATATTTCATATTTATTATCAATTACTATCCTTTTTAAAAAGATTTTATTTACTTATTAGAGAGAGTGTGTGCATGAGGGACCACAAGCAGGGAGAGAAGCAGAAGGAGAGGGAGGAGCAGACTCCCCACTGAGCAGGGACACCCCCCCTCCCACCTCCCCGGGATCATGACCTGAGCTGAAGGTAGACGCCACCCAGGCGCTTTTCAGATATTATCCTTACTGAGCCTCAAAAGTTGTACTACCTTCAGCCAGAGGACTTATTTAGGTTGGTTCTTGAGTCATTTTGAAATGATCTTCATACTTGCTTTTCTGATATGACAAGATGTTCCAGGGTCATCTTTTACACTTCTTGCCTCACACCTCATCTCTGGGAAATGCTCTTGGAGACCACAGTCTGGCCACAGGGGGAGAGACTGTCTTTTGAGACAGAGCACTGCGATACCTAGATTACCATGTATTTTTAACAGATTGGATATTTCATGGTGTGATACATATATGTATAAAATTATATATAAAATTATATATAAAACATATATAAAATTATATATATTTTAAAGGTTTTATTTATTTGAGAGAGAGTGAGTGAGCAGAGCTGCAGTGGGCTGGGTGGGGGAGGGGTAGAGGGAGAAGCAAACTCCCCGCTGCACAGGACCCTGGGATCATGACCTAAGCAGAAGGCAGACATTTACCTGACTGAGCCACCCAGGTGCTTCTTGTGTTAACTTTTTAAGAATTAAAAGAAATCTGACTTTAGTAAGGTAATTTCACGAAAAGCCTGAGTACCTACTTTGTTTTTAAAAGCAATCTCAATTCTCTTAATCTACGAGAGATGGAATTTTGGTTTAAAGAAAGGATGTCAGTTTCAAATGGACGTGGTTCTCAGGAGTGACGGAGTTTTCCAAAATGAATTTCATCAGTACTCTTCATGTTCTGGTTCACATGTTTTAGATGCTTTTTGACATATTGTATACTTTTATATTGTGATTCCTAAAATGTAAAGCTTTGTTTTTATTTATTTATATTTTTAAAGATTTTTTACAAAAGATTTATTGATTTATTTGAGAGAGAGAGAGTGTACACAGAGGGAGAGGGTGAGGGAGAAGCAGACTCCCTACTGAGCAGAGAGCCTGATTTGGGACTCAATCCCAGGACCCTGGGATCATGACCTGAACTGAAGGCAGACACTAACTGACTGAACCACCCAGGCACCCCAAGATCTTATTTTTAAAGGGCACCTGGGTGGCTCAGTCAGTAAAGCACCCAACTCTTGATTTCGGCTCAGGTCATGATCTCAGGGTCATGTGATCAAGCCCTACGTGGGGCTTCATATTGAGCATGGAGACTGCTTAAGATTCTCTCCCTCCCTCTCCCCACTAGTACTCTTTCTCTCTCTCTCTCTCTCTAACAAAAAGAAAAAAAGATTTTATTTTTAAGTAGTCTCTATACCCAGCGTGGGACTGGAACTCACAACCCTGAGATATCAGGAGTTGCATCCTTTCTGGACTGAGCCAGCCAGGTGCGCCCCCCCCCCCCCATTTTTTTTCTCTTTTAAGGTTTTATATTTTTAAGTAAAAAAGGTAAAGCTTTAGAAAATTAAATTTTAAGTCACCTTCTGCTCTATTTAACCTGTCAGGCAAAAAGTAAAGTGTTTACTGTACTTAGAGCTTTCTTCTTTCCTTAGAATTTTCTTTCTAACTTTTTAGTTGTGTCTTACTAGGTGCTGAAGCTGGCATACTAGGAAAATGAGATGAATGAAAATAGTTTTTTTCTGATGAATGTTCATCCTGTTTGCCCGTGTGTTTCCACTACAACACGCACACACTTGGGGCTTTGTTGAAGAAGAAAAGGCAGGAAGGCGGGGGCGCCTGGGTGGCTCAGTTGTTAGGTCTCTGCCTTTGGCTCAGGTCATGATCCCAGGGTCCTAGGATCGAGCCTCGCATAGGGCTCCCTGCTCAGTAGGGAGTCTGCTTCTCCCTCTCCTGCTCCCCCTGCTTGTATACCCTCTCTTACTGTCTCTCTCTCTCTCTCTCTCTCTGTCAAATAAATAAAATCTTAAAAAAACCCCAAAAAACTGAAAGAAGATGGGAAGATTTATTTATTCCTGCTCAGAATTATAAAACCAGAATTAGCTCTTGGAGAGAATTGGGGAGAGACTGATCCTGCCTACCTTAAGTCCTGTTCATATTGTTTACCAAGGTATTGATTCTGGCATTTTTGTGTTATTATTTTAAGTAGAGTCAGAAAATAGTGTTGACATTCTTTTTTTTTTTAATTAGTTAACTATTTTTTTAATAATCTTTACACCCAGTGTGGGGCTTGAACTCACAACCCTGACACCAAGCATCCCGTGCTCTTCTGACAGAGCCAGCCAGGCATTCTTGATCTTAAAATTTTAAATAAGACATTTTAGGGTGTGGTAATATTATGAATCAATAAGGTTATGATTTGTTACAGGTAAAAGGTGAAGTGACTTTTATACCCAGTTCTTATCACATCGTGGTCTGCGTCATTATGTTCTTATAAAATGTCTTGGTGTCAAAGGGCATATTGGGAACATTATTTTTTTAAGATTCAGGTAGTACATGATTTATAATTATTAAAAATATATAGAATGTTTATTATATTTTATAGGATTTTTGGACTTAAACGGGGTTTTATAAAATAATTGGTACCTTTATTTATTCATTTATTTAAAAGATTTTATTTATAAGAGGAAGACAGGGAGCCATGGGGTGGGGGAGGGGCAGAGGGAGAGGAAGAGGGAGAAGCGGGCTCCCTGCTCTTGGGCCTCGATCCCAGGACCCTGAGATTATGATCTGAGCTGAAGGCAGAGGCTTAAGCAACTGAGCCACCCAGGTGCTCTTTTTATTTATTTATTTTAAAAGATTTATTTATTTAATTTGGAGAGAGAGTGTGGCAGGGATGGGCAGAAGGAAAGGGAGAGGATCTGGAGCAGATTTCCCACTGAGCATGCAGCCCAAATTGGGGCTCGATCCTACAGCTCAAAGATCATGACCTGAACTAAAATCTCAAGTTGAAGGCTCAACTGACTGAGCCACCCAGGTGCTCCTTAGCACCTCTTTTTTTTTTTTTTTATAAAGATTTTATTTATTTGACAGAAACACAGCGAGAGAGGGAACACAAGCAGAGGGAGTGGCAGCGGGAGAAGCAGGCCTCCCGCAGAGCAGGGAGCCCGATGCGGGCCGATCCCAAGACCCTGGGATCATGACCTGAGCCGAAGGCAGCCACTTAACGACTGAGCCACCCAGGCGCCCCGTTAGCACCTCTTTTTAAAAGATTTGTAACCAGTAATAACAATTGTTACTTTAAAGTACGGAAATTAAAAAAATAAATAAAGTATGGAAATTGATTGTTTTGAATACACATCTGCTGTGTCCTCTCAGCTTGCTTTCCTGGCCTTAGCACAGAGTTTGTATGTTCTCAGTGCTCACGGTTAGGTTCTTTCATATTGGGGGCCTGGTCTTGATTATCTTTCGAGCCTTCGTGTGTCTTGTTCATTATATTTGCTTATACAAATATTTGTAGCTTTAACTTTAGCAGGGAAACAAATCTGAAGAATAGCCAGGCTACCAGTTACTTGGTTTTAGCATCTTGGTCGGCTGAAAACAAACTGCAGTGGTTTTAAAATCTGGCCCCCAAATTCTTTGACGTCCCTTCCATTGTCTGATGGGGTCCATGTTGTTGTGACCAGTACAGTATAGTGGAAGTATGCAGTGTGACTCCCAAGACTGGGTCACAGGAGGCCGTGCAGCTATTGCCTGGTTCTCTTGGAATGTTTGCGCTCAGGATGTTCTTGCTGGGAATTCAGCCACCATACTATGAGAAGGCCACGCCACATGGAGAGGCCAGGGATAGATGCCCTGGCTGACAGCCCTCGCTGAGAGCCCAGGTGCCAGACATGTGGCATAAGGAACCACCAGCTGATCTAGTCTCAGCCATTTGAGTTCCCGTTCAAGCCCTGGTCATTGTGAAGCAAAGGCAAGATTGCTGTGCCGGTGTCTGAATTCCTTACCCACTGAGCCTGTGAAGAAGATATCAGAGTTGTTTGTGCCACTAAGTTTTAGGCTGATTCCTAACTCGGCAGTAGTTAACTGGAACAGGATCATAATAGATTTTCTATTTTTGTGTGATTTTAATGACATTTTAAGATCAGTATTAAAGCTTATCACTGCCTACTAAAAGTATTTAATAGATTCTTAGTTTTCTTTAAATAAACCTCATTTTCTTTTTTTTTTAAGCTTTTTTTTTTTTTAAAAGATTTTATTTATTTATTTGATAGCGTGAGGGGGAGAGAGCACTAGAGGAGGGTGGGTCAGAGGGGGAAGCAGACTTCCTGCCAAGCAGGGAGCCTGACACGGGGCTCAATCCCAGGATTCCGGGATCACAACCTGAGCTGAAGGCAGACACTTAACTGACTGAGCCAGCCAGGTGCTCCTGAACCTCATTTTCTTTTGACAGAGGGAGTAAATGATCTTGCACTGATGCCTTATGCTAAACATTTTCCTCATACTTAATTTTTGGCCACGGTAAGAACAAGTCAGGAAACATGCCCTTTTTATTATTCTGAAGTGAAATTCATCAATAGTGTAACTTATGTACAAAACAAAACTAAAACTCAATATTATGTTCTACCTGAAATATAAAATAAAACGATTTATAATAGAATGTATAATACAATGCATAATACAATATGATCATATGTACTATATTTCAATATGTGTAAATATTGGGGTATGACTATAGTGGAAGACATAACGAGGTTGTGAGGTGTCTGCGTGGGGCACCTGAGTGGTTCAGTCGGTTAAGTGTCTGCCTGTGTCTGAGATCATGATTGCAGGGTCCTTGGATCGAGTCCCACGTCGGGTTCCCTGCTCAGCAGGGAGTTTTTTTCTCCCTCTGCCTCTCCCCGTACATGCTCACTCGCTCTCTCAAACAATCTTTTTTTTTTTTTTAAACGAATAAATCTTAAAAAAAGAGAAATGTCTGTGCGTACGCATGGAATCGCTAGCAATGCAGCAGTTACAGATTAGACCGACATGTTATATTAGGATCACTAATATTTGTCGAGACTTTTCAGAATGGTGCTCTTGGTAAGTTCTAAACAAAACAAAATAGTCTTTTCTCTTTTTATATGATGGTTGCATTTCTGGGAAAATCAGTTATATTAAAACCCCATCCAAAGTATTTCTGTTTTCCTACATAAAATGGAATTAACTCTAGTTTCCAGTAACAAAGTCATGTTTTTCACCTATATAAATGTTCACGGGGACATTGAAAATCATGTGAATTGGGACACCTGGGTGGCTCAGCTGGTTAAGTGTCTGCCTTGGGCTCAGGTTAGGATCCCAGTGTCCTGGGATCGAGTCCTGCATGGGGCTCCCCGCTCAGCAGGGAGGTTGCTTCTCCTTCTGACCTTCCTCCCTCTCGTGCTCTCTCCCTCACATACTCTCTTGCTCTCAAATAAATAAATAAAATCTTTAAAAAAAAAAAAGAAAATCATGTGAATCAAATTTCTCTGGTGCTAGCTTGCCTTCTGCTATATATTGTATATCTATACGTTGTCTAGCATTTGTTTTTTTTTAATTAGTTTCAGGTGTGCAACATAGTAATTCAACTATTCTTTTAAGTTTTAAAAAGTATTTTATTTATTTGAGAGAGAGAGAGCATAAGCAGGGGGAGGGGCAGAGGGAGAGGGAGAAGCAGACTCCCTGCTGAGCATGGAGCCCCTTATGGGGCTCGATCCCAGGACTCCAGGATCATGACCCGAGCTGAGGGCAGACACCTAAGGACTGAGCCACCCAGGTGCCGCAATGATTCAACAATTCTATACATTATGTAATGCTACCACAATAAGCGTAGTTACCATCTCTCACTGTACAATGTTATTATAGTATTATTAACTATGCTGTGTTTTTCAGCCCTGTGACTTATTTATTTTATAACTGTAAGTTTGTACCTCTTAATCCTCTTCACCTGTTTTGCCCCATCATCCCATACTGGCAACCACCAGTTCTCTGTATTTATGAGTTTGTTTTTTATATGTTTGTTCATTATTTTGTTTTTTAGATTCTACATGTAAGTGAAATCATATGGTATTTGTCTTTTCATTCATTGGTCATTTCACTTAGCAAAGTGCCCTCTAGTCCATGTATGTCACAAATGGCAAGATTTCATTCTTTGTTAGGCTATGTAATATTCCAGTGCGTGCGCGCCTGTGTGTGTGTGGTGTGTGCACGATGCCTCTTTATCCTTTCGTCTATCAGTGGACACTTGGGCTGTTTCCATAATTTGGCTGTTATAAATAATGCTTCAGTAAACACAGGAGTGCATATATCTCTTTAAGTTAGTGTTTTTCTTTTTTTGGGGTAGTAAATGCCCAGTAGTGGAATTATTGAATCATATATATATATATATATATATATATTGTAATTATATTGTAATTTCTTGAGGCACCTCCATACTGTTTTCCACAGTGGCTGTACCAGTTTGCATTCCCATAGGGAATGCACAGGGGTCCCCTTTTCTCTACATCCTTTCCAACACTTGTAATTTCTTGTCTTTTTTTTTTTTAAGATTTTATTTATTTATTTGACACAGAGAGAGATAGTGAGAGAGGGAACACAAGCAGGGGGAGTGGGAGAGGGAGAAGCAGGCTTCCCGCTGAGCAGGGACCCTGATAGGGGTCTTGATTCCAGAACTCTAGGATCATGACCTGAGCCGAAGGCAGATGCTTAAAAACTGAGCTACCCAGGTGCCTCATTTCTTGTCTTTTTATTACTAGCCATTCTGACAAGTGTGAGGTGGTGTCTCTTTGTAGTTTTGATTTGTACTGATGATGAGTGATGTTGAGCATATTTTCATGTGTCTGTTAGCCATCTCTATGTCTTATTTGGAAAAATGTCTATTTGAGTCCTCTGCCCATTTTTAATTGGATTATTTGGGGTTTTTTGGTGTTGAATTTGATGTCTAACATTCTTTTATATATAAAATATTAGTACCACTCCCACTGTGGTACCCCCTGCCCCCTGCCACCCCCACAGACCCACCATTTCCAAAGGATTCCTTAGGTTTTTAGACTAGTATCCATTGAAAAACCACTGCACTAAACTCAGTATCATAGAGCAACAGAAGCTGTGTCTTTCTGTTGACTTAATATATGTGCTAACATTCACCATAATGCTGGGAACGTGGAAGTTACTTGGTACGTACAAATCAAAACAAATTCTTGGAGCCTTGCTGGCTTAATGGGTAGTAGAGCATGTGATTCTTGATCTCGGAGTTGTGAGTTCAGGCCTCATGTTGGGCATAGAGCTTACTTTAAAAAAAAAATTCTTTTTTTTTTTTTAAAGATTTTATTTATTTATCTGAGATAGAGCGTGCACAAACATGAGCAGGAGCGGGTAAAGGGAGAGGGAGAAGGAGAAGCAGACTCTCCACTGAGCAGGGAGCCTGATGTGGGGCTTGATCCTAGGACCCCGAGATCATAACCTGAGCCGAAGGCAGATATTTAACTAACTTAGTCACCTAGGTGCCCTAAAAGAAAATTCTTAACATTTCCTTAATTCCCCAAAATTAGAGATTAAAGTTTCAAGTAATAAGAAAGTTAATATTATTTATATTCAGCTAAGATTGGTATTGTCTTAATCTGGAATTGAAAGGAGAATTTTTGAATACCTAGTAAAATTAAAACTCAATATTTCCATTACTGGGTACTAATCATAGACAAGTACTCAAGGAAATGTGCCTTGTTTATTTATTTATTTTTTTTAAAAGAATTTTTATTTATTTATTTGACAGAGAGAGAGAGAGAGAGAGCACAACAGGTGGAGTAGCAGGGAGAGGGAGAGGGAGAAGCAGGCTCCCCACCGAGAAGGGAGCCAGATGTGCGGCTCAATCCCAGAACCGTGAGATCATGACCTGAGCCGAAGGCAGATGCTTAACCAACTGAGCCACCCAGGTGCCCTGGAAATGTGCATTTGTAATAGCAGAAATAGGAGACACCTAAGTGTCCAGCAGTAGGATACTGAACTAAACAAACTTTGTTTACTGCACATATTCTGGAATGCCTTTCAGCCATTTAAGTGAAAATAGACGTACCTATATCAACATAAACAGATGACACAATATGGTTGAATTAAATAATGAGATAAATATGTAAGTTATAGCCCCAATTTTTTGTTTGTTTGTTTTTAAGATTTTATTTATTCATCTGAGAGAGAGAGAGAGAGCATACTCCCTGCTGAGTGAGAAGCCTGACATAGGGCTCCATCCCAGGACCCTGAGATCATGACCCAAGCTGGAGTCAGATGCTTAACCAACTGAGCCACCCAGGCGCCCATAGGCCCAGTTTTGAAACATGTATGAAAAGTAAAAATTTAGGGACATTTATCTGTGAATTTTTGTGTATGTATATATTTATACACATATATAATAATACTACAAAATAAATACAGTTATAAATGAACAATCAGAATAAAGTGTTTTGGGATATTAAAAATGCTTGTTGAAATGAACGAATGAATAGAAGGACTGAATGATAAAGACACTGATGAATTTAAATTATAAAAATAAATGAAAGGAAAAAACAAATGAAGGGGAGAAATTATTAAGAAGAAGAACATTGGAAAAAAAAAAAAGAAGAAGAACATTGGGAGATTTTTTAAAAAAATTAAAAAAAGAACATTCCCCCAGAATTAAAGGGCAAGAATATTTAGATTGAATGAAAGAAAGACAAAATCTTTATTTCAGAATACCAAATAAAAACTGAGGATCCTGTAAAGTTTTTAGTAAGTCACCAATAAAAGAGTGAGGATCATATTTCTTATGATAATAATAGCAAATTATTTTAAGTTGATAATTTAGTAACAGTATGAGCAATCAAATAAAGTCATTTTTCAATATACTAAGGTGTGATACAAATAATTTAGGAATGAAAGTTCATATTATCAGGGGGACCTGGATGGCTCAGTCAGTTGAGTGTCTGACTCTTGGTTTCGGCTTAGGTCATGATCTCATGGGTCACGGGATCGAGCCCTACGTAGGGCTCTGCGCTCAGCAGGTCATCTACTTGAAGATTCTCGCCCTCTGTCCCTCCCCCCACTTGCTCACACACTCTGTCTAAAATAAATAATTAAATAAATCTTAAGAGTTCATATTATCAGACCATTAGAAATAGAGAAGGAAAGTGTAAGACTTTTAAAAGTCTGATATTTGAGGGAAGGGGAAGATTATAAGTATTGTTCAGTTATGTTTGATAGTTCACCATATTAACTATATCTCAATTTAAGGGTAACCCATGGAAGGATACAGATAAATTACTTGATTTTACTTCACTTGTGTTACTAGATTAATAAATTAAAAATGTTCCCACATAGACCCCAACTCAAGAGAAGAGGGAAGAAGAACAATACGGTAAATATAAGATCTCCAGAATGAGGCCACACGTATCAAATGATAAAAAATGAGTGGGATAAATTCTCCTTTTAAAAGACAGACTGTTATTCATAACATTCATCTCTAAATGAGGCACAAAGAAAACCTTTAACAAGTACCAAAAGCAGGAATGCACAAGTAACATTCTGTCTACAAGGCAACAGAGTAAATAATTGACAATAAAAGGGTAACAAGCTATGTTAGTATCTAGTTTAGAAATTTAGAAAATGCTTATAAGCGACTTTTGTGCTAAAAGAGAGTCTTCAGTTGTGGGGTGCATGGGTGGCTCAGTCCATTCAGTGTCTCTTGATTTTGGCTCATGATCTCAGGGACTGCAATGAGTGGGAGTGTCTGCTTGAGAGGGTCTCTCTCCCTCTCCCTTTGCCCTTACCCCCGCTTGCATATTCGTTCCCACTCTCTCTAAATAAGTAAATCTTTAAAATATAATCTTCAATTGTGAATGATTCTGAAAATGAATGACAGTGAAAGGATGTCTGAAAAACCTGTAGGAGGAGGCCACAATGACACCCGAAATAAAATTTAAAGATGGGGCACCTGGGTGGCTCAGTCATTGGGTGTCTGCCTTTGTTTCGGGTCATGATCCCAGGGTCTGGGATCAAGCCCCACATCAGGCTTCCTGCTCAGTGGGAAGCCTGCTTCTCCCTCTCCCACTCCCCCTGCTTGTATTCTTTCTCTTGCTGTGTCTTTCCCTGTCAAATAAATAAATAAAATCTTTTTTTAAAAAAAAGGATATTTAGGGGCGCCTGGGTGGCTCAGTGGGTTAAAGCCTCTGCCTTCGGCTCAGGTCGTGATCTCAGGGCCCTGGGATCAAGCCCCACATCGGGTTCTCTGCTCAGCAGGGAGCCTGCTCTCCCCCCCACCCCCCGACTGCCTCTCTGCCTACTTGTGATCTTTCTCTCTCTCTGTAAAATAAAAAAATAAAAAATCTTTAAAAAATAAAGGATATTTAATTCTTTTATATTTAATCATATTTTATTTTAAATTCTGGGTGTGTATCTTCTTCCTTCTTTGTGTTGGTTTTATCAGATTTTCTATTTTTCAGTAAGGCATTGATCCTATTTCCAGTCTTATAATAGTTACCTTCACATTTTTTATTTATTTTAGTTAATTGTTAAAAAATTTTGGCTTTAGCGTGCCTGGGTGGCTCAGAGAGTTAAGCTTTTGCCTTCGGCTCAGGTCATGATCTCAGGGTCCTGGGATCAAGCCCCACATCGGGCTCTCTGCTCAGCGGGAGCCTGCTTCCCCCTCTCCATCTGCCTGCCTCTCTGCCTACTTGTGATCTCTTTCTCTGTCAAATAAATAATAAATAAAATCTTAAAAAATTTTTTTGGCTTTAAAGGTAATTATTTGAATATGAATCAACATTTAAAAGGTAGAAAAGTATACTCAGTGTATAAGCTCCCCACATTAGTTCTCTAAAAATCCACTTCTCCCCCACGGATCACCATTGTTACTTGTTTCTGGTGTCTTTTCTAGAGAAAATCAATGCATATAGATCAAATCATACATATGTGCATCCATGCATTTCACCAGCTCTTTTTTTTTTTTTTACAAAAATAATGGCATAGTACAGTTGTTTTTATATTTTGTGCTCTCTAAAGGGAATTTTAAATTCCCTTTAAAATTTAAAAAACATTTACTCTTCATTTAAAGTTGACATTTAACCATGGTATACTGTTGGTGGGAATATAAATTGGTGTAGCCACTGTGGAAAACATTATGGAGGTTCTTCAAAAATTAAAAATAGAAATACTATATTTTCTAACAATTCTACTACTGCCTGTTTACCCAAAGAAAACAAAAACACTAATTGAAAAAGATATATGCACTCCTATGTTTCTTGCAACATTATTTATAATAGCCAAGATGTGAAAGCAACCCAATGTCCATTAGTAAGTGAATGGATAAGGATGGGCACCTGCAGGGCACCTGGGTGGCTCAGTGGGTTAAAGCCTCTGCCTTGGGCTCAGGTAATGATCTCAGGGTCCTGGGATCAAGCCCCTCATCGGGCTCTCTGTTCAACAGGGAACCTGCTTCCCCCTCTCTCTCTGCATGCCTCTCTGCCTACTTGTGATCTTTCTCTTTCTCTGTCAAATAAATAAAATAAAAAAATCTTTACACACACACACACACATACAAAAAAAAAAAGAAGGGCACCTGGGTGGCTCAGTTGGTTAAGTGACTGCCTTTGGCTCAGGTCGTGATCCCAGAGTCCCTGTATGGAGTCCCACATCAGGCTCCCAGCTCTGCAGGGAGTCTGCTTATCCCTCTGACCTTCCGCCCCACCCCACCCCATGCTGTCTCACTCTCTCTCTGTCTCTCAAATAAATAAATAAAATCTTTTAAAAAATGGATAAGGAAGATGTAGTATACACACAGGCACTCGGATGTTATGCAGCCATTAAAAAAGGATGAAGTCATGCCATTTTTGACGACATATTTGGAGCTAGAAAGTATTAATGCTAAGTGAAATGTCAGAGAAAGACAAATACCTTATGATTTCACTCATGTGGAATCCAAAGAACAAATGAATAAACAAACAAAAGCAGGATCAGACTGTAAATACAGAGAACAACTGATGGGTACCAGAATGGGATTGGATGGAGGAATGGATAGAATGGATGAAGGGGAGTGGGAGATACAGGTGTCCAGTTATGGAATGAATATGTCATGGGAATACAAGACAGCATAAAAAATATAGTCAGTGATACTGTAATAGATTGTATGGGGATGGATGATAACTACACTTGTGTTGAGCACAACATAATGTGTCAACTTGTTGAATCACTCTATTGTCAACCTGAAAATAATGTACCATTGTGTGTCAACTGAAATAAAAAAGTTAAAAAGAGAAAGTTGACATCTAGAATTTTTCATCAAAAATTAGAATAGTTGTGGGGGCACTTGGCTGGCTCAGTAGATGGAATGTGCATCTCTTGATCTTCAGGTTTTGAGTTCAAGCCCCCACAATGGGCATAGAGCTTACTTAACAAAAATTAAAATAGTTGCAAAGATGTAATATCTGGTATGTTGTAAATAGTGACATTTAAAAATAAATTATCACACTTTAAAGTATTCTGGTAGAGGGGCGCCTGAGTGGCTCAGTGGGTTAAGGCCTCTGCCTTTGGCTCAGGTCATGATCTCAGGGTCCAGGGATCAAGCCCCGAGTCGGGCTCTCTGCTCAGCAGGGAGCCTGCTTCCCCTCCTTTCTGCCTACTTGTGATCTCTGTCTCTCTCTGTCAAATAAATAAATAAAATCTTTAAAAAAAAAATAAAGTATTCTGGTAGAAAAGAAACATCGTAACAATTTACCCACCATCACAGGTTATAAAAAGGAAGAACAGGGCGCCTGGGTGGCTCAGTCGTTAAGCGGCTGCCTTCGGCCCAGGTCAGATCCCAGGAGCCTGGGATCGAGCCCCGCATCGGGCTCTCTGCTCTGTAGGAAGCCTGCTTCTCCCGCTACCATTCCTTCTGCTTGTGTTCCCTCTTTCGCTGTGTTTCTCTCTGTCAAATAAATAAAATCTTTAAAAAAAAAAAAATAGGAAGAACAAGTTCTACTCTACAATTTGAAATTTTATGGGATCTTTCTCCTTGAGCTCCTTTCCATTTTGTTTTCTCTACAGAATTTTAGCCTAATGTATTTTTGCCAGAAAGTTTTGTTTTCTAGAGAAAGTGCGAGTCGGGGAAGGGGGCAGGGAGAGGGAGATAAGAGAATCTTAAGCTGGCTCCATGTTGGGCACGGAGCCCAACCTAGGGTCAATATCACAACTGTGAGATCTTGACCTGAGCCAAAATCAAGAGTTGGGCACTTAACTGACTGAGCCACCCAGGTGCCCCTGAAAGACTCAAGAGTCTTAAGAATTTCTTTTGGGCTTATTACAGTTCAAGTATAAAAAAATAGAATAATTATTGATGCACCTGGTGGCTCAGTCGGTTAAGCATCCGACTCTTGATTTTGGCTCAGGTCATGATCTTAGGGTTGTGGGATCCAGACCAACATTGGGCTCTGTGCTCAGTGGGGAGTCTGCTGGGGATGCTCTCTCTCCCTCTCCCTCTGCCCCTTCCCACTGTGCTCTCTCTATTAATAAATCTTTAAAAATATGATAATTACCAAACATAAAAATTCATTTTTACTGGAAATCATCTCTCAATGAGATAGGTGAGACTTCCTCTTAACTTCTGATTAGTTAAATGAATCCTTGTATTAGTGTAACTCATTGCTAGAATGATACAGGGTTTGGCATTTTCTCTTTCTGAGTTTTGGATTTATAGATGAAACTTTTGACAAAACGTTTTCATCTAAATAAGTAGATGAGAATGGTGGAGGTTTGCTCATTCATTTATCAAATATATTTTGATCTCCTACTGTGTTCTGGGCAATCTTCTAACCTCTGGTGATAAGTAAGGAACAAAGCAACAGAAACCTCTACCCTCAGAGCTTAGAAGTATCCCTTTCGGTTCTGAGTTGTATGTGAAAATTATAGCAGTTTTTTATCAAAAGTGATTTTTAATGATTTAGCAGCTGACAATTCAGTTAGGCAGCTCCTTCAGTTTTGCTGAAAACAGAATTTGAAACCATCACACTTGGAAGAGGTTTGTTGACTGGTCATTAAAGTCCTTCATGGTCTCATTTTCTGAGACACAGAGTTAAAAAGCTTTACGGACACTTAACAAATGACTGTCAATTATACTTCTTACTCTTTTACCTGTGGGGATTGTATCAGTTAGTTTTCTACCAGAGAAACAGAAGCAGTTGGGGATTTTAAATATATACATTCATATAATCTCCTATGTACATACTCACACGTATATCATCTCCAACTGGTTTATATAAAAATTTGACGAGATTTATTGCAAGTAATTGGTTTATATGATTGTGGGGTCTGGTCTGGCAAGCCTAAAACCCTAACTGGTAGGGTGGTTCGTGGAATCTCTTCCTGAGAGTGATGCAGTTATGCTCATGAGGGCTCTCCACTGATTAGATGAGGCCCACCCAGATTATTGAGGGTAATTTCCTTAGAGTCAGCTGATGTTTATCACATCTACACAAAATACTTTCATAGCAACACCTAGATTAGATTTTGAATAAGAGAAACTGTAGCCTTGCCAATTTGAGACACAAAACTAACCATTATAGGGACATTATTTAAACTGTTATATTAGAAATGTTTGGGTAAGTTGAAATAATATTCATTTAAATACACCTTTGCGTTTTAAATTTCTGTCTGAGAAAATGTTTGAATTTTATACTATGTATGTACCTAAAATGTATTTAAATATATGTTACGTAAATTGATATATATAGTATAATATGAACTATATTTAAATATATTTTCATCAGATTGTTGGAACAACAGATTTCATTTATTCAGTCATGGAAACCTTAATGGTGAAGCCAGTCCTTAATTGAAAAACTAGGTAAATACAGTGACTTTGTTGGAAAGTCTCTTTTTTTCAATTTTAATAAGTGAGTACTATGCATCCCCAAGGCAACTATCCCCTTCTGAATTCTGTTTTTATATATATATATATATATTTTTAATTTTTTTATTTTAGAGAGAGAGAGAGAGAGCATAAGTGGGGAGAAAGGCAGAGAGGGAGGAAGAGAGAGAATCCCTAGCAGACTCCAGCCTGAGCAAGAGGCAGGGCTTGATCTCACAACCCTGAGACTGTGACCTGAGCTGAAGCCAAGAGTGGGATGCTTAACTGACTGAGCCACCTGGGTGCCCCTCCTTCTGAGTTCTAAGACAGACTCCTGGATAATGCTTGGAGCCTTGCTGTGATGGACTAATTCCTTCAGTATTTTTTACACACTCTGCTTTTTTTTTTTTCTCCCCTTTTTCTTTCTTTGTAGTTTTTTGCTTTGTTTTATTTTCCTGGGACTGTTTTCTCAGGAGTGATTTTTTATTTTATTTATTTATTTTTTAAAGATTTTTATTTTTATTTATTTGTCAGAGAGAGAGAACACAAGCAGGGGGAGCGGCAGGCAGAGCAGGTAGAGGGAAAAGCAGGCTCCCTGATGAGCAAGGAGCCTGATGTGGGACTCGATCCCAGGACCCTGGGATCATGACCTGAGCCAAAGGCGGTGGCTTAACCGACTGAGCCACCCAGGCATCCCAGGAGTGATTTTTGAAAAAATTTCTTGAAATTATTTATTTATTTAAATTTATTTTTTTATTTTTGTTAAAGAACGAGAAAGGGAGAGTGAGAGAGAGAATCTTAAGCAGGCTCCATTGCTTAATTGCTCAGATCACAATGTGGGCTGAAATTAAGAGTTGGGTGTTTAACTGAGTGAGCCACCCAGGTGCCCCTAAAAAATTTTTTTTGAACTATAGTGAACATATAATCTTATAAGGGTTGATGGTATTTTTTGATCACCATTCAGGAGTTGGAAAAAGTGAAGTCTTTATCTTATTTTTTTTAAAGAGTTCATTTATTTGACAGAGTGAGAGCAGCAACACAAGCAGGGGAAGTGGGAGAGGGAGAAGCACGTACCCTTCCATTTAAACAGACATGTTTAATCTTATGTTTTCCCACTATTTTCCCCTTAGAATAAGGAAATACATTTAGCTCACATTTTCTTCCTTCCTTGTCCTCTACCTTCTAGTGTTGAAACTATATAGCATTTAGTTCTAGAATTTACTAAATAGTATTGATGATTTAATAATACCAATAGCACATCACACCAGACACTGTTCTCCCTGTTCTCTACATGAAAGTCCATCCTACATTACATAGCTGCTTCCTAAGGTTCATATCTCAGTTTTAATTCATTCGATTTGTGCCCTTGCTACTGTTTCTTGTATCCAAGTCATCTTTATTTTTGAATTACATTTGTGTTTTGCTTTGCTGAAATATGTCGCTATCAAAGTTTTTTTCAGAGAACGTCTGTGGGTGGTGAACTTTCTAAATCTTTGCCTGCCTTAAAATGTCTCTATTTTACCATCACACTTGAGTGCTGGTTTGGCTTTTTATAGACTTGTAGGTTCAAAATAGTTTTCTCTCATAACTTTGGAGCAGTTGCCTCATTGTCTTCTGGAATCCAGTATTGTTGATAAGAAGTCTGATGTCAGTCTGATTCTTACTCTTTTGTAGGTAACATGTTTTGTCCTCTGGAAGCTTTTTCTCTTTTAGAATTGGTGTTCTGAAATTTTACCAGAATATGTCTACATGTTGGACTTATTCCAGTAACCATTTTTTTTAAAAGGTTTTATTTATTTGAGAGAAAGGGTGAGTAAGAGAGAGAGAAAATGAGTGCGGAGAGGGAGAGGGAGAAGCAGACTCCCCACTGAGCAGGGAGCCAGACAGGGGGCTCGATCCCAGGACTGAGCCACCCAGGTGACCCTTCAGTAACCATTCTATTCATTTTTTGGTGAATATGTTGGAGTGAGAAAAGGACCTTTATTTTGTTTTTAGCTCAGAGGTATTTTCTGCTAAGATTGCTGTTTTCTGTGTTGCCCCGGTCTCTCCATTCTCTCTATGGAACTCGTAGTAACAAATCTTTGTGGTTTCTGTTCACTTGATGTCATTCTTTCATTTCTTAGTCCTTTTGTGTGGCTTACAGGGAGAATTCTTTGATAGAGTGGCTCACTTATTTCGTCAGCAGCTATATCTACTTTGAGATTTGTTCAGCCCATCTGTTGAAATTGTAATGTAGTTGACCCTTGAACAATGCAGAGGTCAAGAGTATTAGGCCCCTGCATAGTAAAAAATCCATGTCTAACTTTTGTTTTTAAGATTTTATTTTTTTAAAATTTTTATTATTATTTTTAAAGATTTTACTTATTTATATGACAGAGAGAGGTAGCACAAGCCGAGGAAGCAGCAGGCAGAGGGAGAAGGAGATGCAGGCTCCCCACTGAGCAGGGAGTCCTATGTGGGGCTCAATCCCAGGACACCAGGATTATGACCTGAGCCGAAGGCAGATGCTTAACTGACTGAGCCACCCAGGTGCTCCTTAAGATCTTATTTTTAAATAATCTCTACCTACAACCTGGGGCTCAAACTCACAACCCTCAGATCAAGAGTCTTTTGCTCCTCCGACTGAGCCAGCCAGGCCCACCCCTGCCCCACACCCTCTGTGTATAGCTTTTGACTCTCCAAAAACTGAACTACTGATAGCCTACTATTGGCTGGAAGCCTTACTGATAACATAAACAGCCAATTAACACATAGTTTGTATGCTATATGTATCAATATATTGTACTCTTATAATAAAGTCAGACCTGGAGAAAAGAAAATGTTATTAAGAATATCATAAGTAAGATAAAATACATTTACATGCTGTTTTTATTGAAACAAATGCACATGTAAGTGGACCCCTGAAGTCAAGCCATGATGTTCAAGAGCCAGCTGTGCTCTCTACCTGTGAGAGGAATATTAAAGAGAGAAGGGGAAATACAACAGAAGGTTGGCCCGGCATTTGAAGAACTGTTTCTTCATTCCAGTTTTTGTAGTTTGACCACCAATTTTATTCGTAGGGATAAGGCTAAACATATTTGATTTCTAGATGTTATAATTTCTAAGGATGTTTGACATTATGATAGTATACAGTCCTTTATAGCCCGTATGCCTGCTGTTTCTTAGTCTAGTCTGTTACTTGTGTAGGTACACAGGTGTCAGCCTGACACTGCTTTTCTGAATCCAGGGCCAAATCTGGCTAATCTGAGATTAACTCTATCCCTAGAGACCCTTCTCAGTCCTTTCTAGGCATCTATTGCCAGTTGATTGGAGTTGGCACAACAATCTATTTTTTGTTGCAGCATTAAAAGTCATAAATGTTCATTTATAAGGATATTTTTCTCTTGCTGCTGTATAATATTTTAATTTTGGGGGAGTGACTTTTTTTTTTTTAATATTTTATTTATTTATTTGACAGAGAGAGAGAGAGATCACAAGCAGGCAGAGAGGCAAGCAGAGGGAGAGAGGGCGAAGCAGGCTCCCTACTGAGCAGAGAGCCCGATGCGGGCCTCGATCCCAGGACCCCGAGATCATGACCTGAGCCGAAGGCAGAGGCTTTAACCCACTGAGCCACCCAGGCGTCCCGGGGGAGTGACATTTTATAATTAGCAGTTATGGCAAGTTTGTGTCTCATTAGCTAGATTATTATCAACTGTAAATATTAGAGGTTTATTATTTGACAAGTTAATTATGTTTTATGATACACATTTTCTTATTGATCTGTTACTTTGAATGTTAATGGTTGTTATTATCTTTTTAAACAAAGCTAGTACTATATTAATACTTTAAAATTGATGTCACATTACTATTGATTTTTTTTTTTTTTAAAGATTTTATTTGTTTGACAGAGAGAAACACAGCGAGAGAGGGAACACAAGCAGAGGGAATGGTAGCGGGAGAAGCAGGCTCCCTGCTGAGCAAGGAGCCCGATGCGGGGCTCGATCCCAGGACTCTGGGATCATGACCTGAGCCGAAGGCAGACGCTTAACGACTGAGCCACCCAGGCGCCCCCTCATTGCTATTGATTATTAAATTGATTATTAAATGAGGTGTCCTGATAATTAGATATTCTTAAGTTTCTTTAAAGGTTTTGTGTTACCTTTAACTTGTTTTTTGTTTTTTTTTTTAAGATTTTATTTATTTAACAGAGAGAGACACAGCGAGAGAGGGAACACAAGCAGGGGGAGTGGGAGAGGGAGAAGCAGGCTTCCCGCCGAGCAGGGAGCCCAATGCGGGGCTGGATCCCAAGACCCTGGGATCATGACCTGAGCTGAAGGCAGACACTTAACCAACTGAGTCACCCAGGCGTCCCTGTGTTACCTTTAACTTAATTTTTGGACTCATGTTTTGTGTTTGCATATGACTAGTTGAATGAAAATATTTTTTTAAAAAGATTATTTATTTGACACAGAGAGAGAGAGAGAAATCGCAAGTAGGCAGAGAGACAGGCAGAGAGAGGGGGGGAAGCAGGATCCCTGCTGAGCAGAGAACCTGATGCGGGGCTTGATCCCAGGACCCTGAGATTATGATCAGAGCAGAAGGCAGAGGCTTTAACCCACTGAGCCACCCAGGCGCACCTGAATTAAAATAATTTTTGTAGTCAGAGTAGCTAATCTGAAATTTTCCAGATAGTCTTTAAAAAAAATTGATTCATTGAAGTATAGTACTGTATACACTGAATTCTATAGCTTCCTGCCCAGAAGGGCCTTATACATAATCTCTGTAAATCTTCTGTATTTTATTTATTTTGTTTTGTTTTGTTTTGTTCTATTCTATTCTATTTTTTTAAAGAGAGAGAGAGGGGGGCAAACAGAGGAGGAGAGAGAGAGAGAGAGAGAGTCTTAAGCAGGTTCCATGCCCAACATGGAGCCTTGAGTGGAGCTCGATCTTACAACCCTGAGATTATGACCTGAGCTAAAATCAAGTTGGATGCTTAACTCAGCCACCCGGGTGCCCTTAAACTCTCTGTATTTTATAGCTGAATCTTTGACCCATGGTTATGTAGCTGGACGAATATTCTGTCCTCTGATTACTGCTTTTCTGTTTTATTTATTTCTTCAAAATTTATTTTGGAAAATATAAATATGGCTATACCCATTTTGTTTGTCCAATTTGGCATTGTAGGAAAAAAGTTTTGGAGTCAAACAAGATACCTGTATTTTTTTTTTTTTTTTTTGTGGTTTTCAGATTTATAGATACCTGTATTAATGTTGATTCCATCATGTGCCTTGGTCAGGTTAATTAACCTTTTGAGCCTTACTGTCTTCATCTTTCCAAGGGGCTTGCTAATACTTTTACCTCGTTACCCTCTCTGTCTTGAGAGTTGGTGTAGGGATTAAATGAATAAACTGCCTGGCACATCATGAGGTGTGCAGCTTTTCCTATCAGTCGGAGTCCGTGACAGAAACACAAACCGGCCTGGATGTGATCTATTACTGGGAATTAGGTGCTTATGAAATGATGGAACAGTTGAAGGTCAGATCCTAGGCTGGGCCCTGGGAGGATTCCCACAACAGTGCAGAGAACTGAGCCACATGGGAAGCTGCTCCCTCTGAAGCCTTTTTCAGAGTCGAGCTGGCAGCATGCTTTTTCAGTTGTCCCTCAGAGCCAGGAAAGGGAAGGTTGGCAGTGCTCACCTGAAGCCTCAGGCCAGGGTTGTAGAGGTCATATCCAGAAGCTGTTGACGCCCGTTCCTTTCGTGACAACTTGGGAATTTGGAGAATGGACGCTGCTGCATAAAAGCCTTACGTTTTCAACCTTCCTGGCTAATGGTTAAGGGTCTCAGGAAGGTGACCGTGGCCTCATCAGGCTCACAGCCTCTCAATACCATTTATGCCAGTTCCCATGCAGAACTTGGGGTGCATGGGAAGCCAAGAACTCTTTCTAAGCTTTCAGATCTTTCCAAAGGGAAGGAAGGAAGTTAAGAAACCGAAATATTTACTGTAGTGGTATTATGATGGATGGTAGTGATGCCGGTGGATAAGGATTATTATTGCCGTGTTTAATATGCCTTCTTCAGAATTATACATCAGGTGGGTGACATTCTAGAACCAGAACTGGAAATTGCAAATCCATTTCTTTTCAGTGGGTCATGTTCCTTCTATTCATTCAATAAATAATTTACTGAGCATCTCAGGAGGAGGAGGTGTCTGTTCTCGGTGCTAGGTATGATAACTGTGGCCACCGTCCCCGCTCTCAGAAAGCCTGCAGTCCTGGGCTCATAGACACAGGTTGCTTCACTATGGTATAGTAAGTGCTGTGGGAGAGGTGAAACCCCCAGGCAGGACACCTGACCGCTCTCGGGGACTTCCGAAGTGACACCACATGCTTTTAGGAAGTGATCATTTACAAGTTTGAGTATCCTAGTTGCCTGTGCATTTTACAAAAGAGTAAAGAGAATTTTATCATGACAGTTTTTGTTAAGAACAGAATTATACAGATGGGAGGATCTTATTGCCGAGAGATGGAGAGAACACTTAAGAGGAGAACGTTCTTTCCGATCTGGCCAGTTTTGTTGCTGAGCTGAGGTGGGGCACATCTTGAGTGGCAGCTTCTGCTTTCACCCATTTATCATCACTTGTAAGGCTTCCATGGGCCATATTCCTTCCCTACAGTGCAAAGCAGGCATGGTGGCATAACACACGTTCTAGACCTGGGGTCCAGATACTCTCTATCCTTTTCCTCTACTACTTTGTTTTTTCATCCAAGATGTAAGAAGGGGCTCTTTGTTTTTATTCTATGTATGTAATAAACAACATTTTAAAGCATTGTAGAGAGCTGATGGGTTTAAACCGTTTTCCTTTTTCATACTTAAGTTCCCCCTTTCAGGGCCATAGTATGTAGGTCTCATTATTTCATAAAAAGTTTAAGACAGATAGATGTTGGAGGGTGTACTCTGAAGGGTAACAGTGTGCTCCTTGTACCTTTGGGAAGCACAGTCCCACAGGACTAGTTGTTGGCACTGCCTGGGGCTTCTCCCTTAAATGGGACAGTGAGTCCTCACCATGTATCTTTCCCAGAGCATGTTGCTATTCCCCCACCATCACCACCACCAACATCCACCACTACCACCATCCACCACCACCCACTACCACCACCATCCACTCTCACCATCCATCCATCACCACCACCGCCACCACCATCACCATCCACCATCACCACCACCATCATCGGCCACCTGCTGCCACCACCATCACTACCACCACCATCACCACTATCCACCACCCACCACTACCACCATCCACTACCACCATCCACCACCACCACCACCACCCACCACTACCATCCACCACCACCACCCACTACCACCATCCACCAACACCACCACCATCATCGACCACCTGCCACCACCACCATCACCACCACCACCATCACCACTATCCACCACCCACCACCACCACCATCCACCACCACCCACCACCACCACCCACTCTCACCATCCATCACCACCACTACCACCCACTACCACCATCCACCATTACCACCACCATCATCAACCACCTGCCACCACCACCACCACCATCACCACTATCCACCACCCACCACCACCACCCACTCTCACCATCCATCACCACCACCACCACCACCCACTACCACCATCACCACCATCATCGACCACCTGCCACCACCACCATCACTACCACCACCACCACCCACTACCACCATCCACCATCACCACCATCATCGACCACCTGCCACCACCACCATCACCACCACCACTATCCACCACCCACCACCACCACTACCATCATCCACCACCACCACCACCACCCACCACCACCACCCACTACCACCACCACCACCCGCCACTACCATCCACCACCACCACCATCTGCCACTACCACAATCTGCCATCCACCACCTGCCACTACCACCACCACCACCACCACCACCACCACCATCACCATCTGCTACTACCATCACCAGCCACAGACAGGCAAGGGCAAGGGTAAAAGTTATGGGTTGGTTGGAAGAAATATTTTAGTTAATATGTACAGCAGATATTGGCAGAGATTAGTATATAGCAATATGTGTTAACATTTTTCCTATTTAGGATGCTTGTATTTAAAGGAAAGTGGTGGTCATTCAAAAGCTGTCCTAGTGCCCTCTTTCCATCAGAGAGCTTCCCCTCTACATGAAAAACCTAAACTGATGCTCAGAATAATTGTCTCAGGACTGTCTGCCGCACCTTTAAAAGGCCCTTTGTAAATTCCCTTGGCATACATTATTAGTGGGTTTTTTTTTAAGTTTTTTTAAGTAATCTCTGTACCAGCACAGGCCTTAAGCTCACAACTCCAAGATCAAGAGCCGCATGCTTCCAGCTGAGCCAGCTAGGCACCCCTATTAGTATTTATTCACTTTTAACATATCTTAGAAGTAAACTTGTTTTGTAGTTTGAGTCTTTTTTGGAGAAGGGAAAGACGGAAGTACCTAAATTCTAAGACTGTGTATTTTAAAGTTGTTTTAGTGAAAAGACTTTATCCTGCCCTACTTTTGACCTTTAACTGGTAAAAATAATGGGGAATAAAATCATTCCTGGTTTCACACTACTTTGTAGAATAGGAACGTTGTATTAGGAGCTCTCACTCTAATGCAGAAATAGAATGATAAAAGATCATTACAGGTTCACTCTAATCAGCCATTGTTTTGAATCCACATTAGAATTTGCATTAATTTTTGAAACTTCCGGAGGATGTATCATATTTTCACTGGTGGAAAACCTTGAGCTTTAAGGGCTAGGTTGGTATATGATGTTGAAGGGAGGCTGTTTATTTTGTGCTTTCTATGTCCTGCATTTGATGCTGCATGTCAGGTTGGCTCTTGAATTTTAAAAAAAATATATATATTTTTTAAAGATTTTATTTATTTGACAGAAACACAGTGAGAGAGGGAACACAAGCAGAGGGAATGGTACCGGGAGAAGCAGGCTTCCTGCAGAGCAGAGAGCCCCATACGGGACCCTGGGATCTGACCTGCGCCGAAGGCAGACGCCCAATGACTGAGCCACCCAGGCGCCCCTTTAAAAAAATATTTTATTTATTTATTTGACACAGAAAGAGATGGCGAGAGAGGGAACACAAGCAGGGGGAGAGGGAGAGGGAGAAGCAGTCTTCTTGCTGAGGAGGGAGCCTGACATGGGACTCGATCCCAGGACAATAGATCATGACCCGAGCTGAAGGCAGGCACTTAACAACGGAGACACCCAGGCGCCCCTGGAATTTTTTTTTTTTTTTTAATTCCCTTATGTGAAAGATAGAATGGAAACTGCATCTTACCCATATAGGTTAAATAAGAATAGATTGGAGTTCTTGCCTTGATTAAAGGCTTACTTTTCTAGCCATACCACTATGAGCCTGATATCCTCCCCTTTCTGCCCATAATAGTTTAGTGGAATAATTCATTTTCTTCACAGCCAAATTAAACCTTTCTGTTGGCCAGTATTTATAGATCTTGGAATAAACTATAGCTTTAGACACCATCTGATACAATATCTTTGTTCTATCTAGCTTCGTTGCATAAGTAAAGATTTTTATAAATTCATTCTTCTTAGCACAGTTTTTTCCCATGATCTCTTGCTTTTGTTTAGTGTTTTTTTCCCCCTCCTGACCCAGTGTATAATACTTCCATTAGTCTTTAAAGCTACATGAATATTTTCATATTGTGGGGACTTGTGAGTCTGTGGCAAGGTTATAAAAAATAGCCGGTTAGCCAAATGTGCTTTTTACATTTGAGTATTGGTAATTCATATGGGTGAAACTAAGATTCCTGGCAGGAATTAATTTCAACCTGGTAGAAAATTATTAAAGGCCAGGGATCGGAAAGATATCCCTAGGGATAGCAAAAATAAAATATTTTATTTCCTGTTTTTTATAATTCTTTTTGCCTATAAGGTGTAATATGATTGACTCCTTTGTTGTGTTTTTATAGTTTAAGCAGCAAATCCATTTTTTTTTGTTGAGGTGGGTTTCAGATTACTCAGTACTCCATACATTTGGGGAAATGTTTTCTGTATTTTCACTTATTTGAAAAGACTTCTTAAAAACTTGGTTATGATTGTGTATCTTTTCATATAAATAACTTTAAATAGGATAGGAAAGGATGACAAGATTATAAGAAAGTTTTAGAAATCATGAAGCTCAAAAAAAAAAAAAAAAAAAAGAAATCATGAAGCTCATTAGTGAAAGGCTCCCAGAAGGAAATATACTGCAGAAAATATCTGCAAGAAATATTGTAATCCTTGACCCTATGATTGATTCTTGTTTCCATTTTGTCCTTGGTAAACTATAAATTTTCTGAGCTTTGGTTTCCATATTGCTTAAATCTTTGAAAAAGGTCATATTCTATAGTACGAGATGGCTCATATTTCTTATATTGATATTTTCTACATCGTGTGATTCACAACTTTAGCTTGTAGCATTGTAGAATTGTTTTTGATTATTCAGTAATTTACAGAGAAAAAGGAATAGAAAAATGTTTCAGTGACTGTCCTAGTAAATACTTTCTCATGAATTTACCTTTTTTTGGGGTCTTTTTGATTGTCCCCCACCCCCTTTTTTTTTAATTATTTGATCAGAGAGCATGTATATACAGGTGTGTTTTTTTTGTTTTTTGTTTTTTTTTAAGATTTATTTATTTATTTTAGATAGAGAATACGAGAGGGAGGGGCAGAATTGGAGGGAGAGAGGACCTCAGGCAGACTCCTAGCTGGGCTGAGCACAGAGTCTGATGCAGGGCTCCATCCCAGTACCGAGATCATGACCTGAGCTGTGAAAGCAAGAGTCCAGTGCGCAGTTGGCTGTGCCACCCAGGCGCCTTTGTATATACAGTTTTTAAGTTTTCAATACATATTCCCAAAGAACCTTCCAGAAAGTATGAATCAGTTTTATTTTCATGCTTTGTTGTCATTTAGTCTTCTCCTGTATTATAGAAGTTTTACAGTTTTAGATTTAACATTTAGTTATGATCCATTTTTAGTTAATTTTTATATCTAGCGCAAGGTATGGATCTTAAGCTCCTTTCCTTGTGGGGCCGGGGAGCGCGTGTGTATCTGCTTGTTCCAGCACCATTTGTTGAAAGGCTACCCTTTCTCCATTGCACTGCTTTTGTGCTTTTGTCGAATCGGTTGGCCATATATATATGTGTGGCTCTATTTCTGGCTTTTCTGTTCTGTTCCATTGATCCATTTTTTGCTTTTTGCCAATAACCAGCTTTTGATTATTGTAGCTTTCTAATGCTTTTTTTTTTTAAAGATTTTATTTATTTATTTATTTGACAAAGAGAGATTACAAGCAGACAGAGAGGTAGGCTAAGAGAGAGGGGAGAGCAGGCTCCCTGCTGAGCAGAGAGCCCGATGAGGGGCTCGATCCCAGGACCCTGAGATCATGACCTGAGCCTAAGGCAGAGGCTTTAAACCACTGAGCCACCCAGGCGCCCCTCTAATGCTTCTTGAAATCCAGTAATGTTAGCCTTCCAACTTTGATGTCTTCTTTCTGGAGTTCCTTAGACTGTTCTGTGTTCAGATCCTTTGCATTTCCTCTGAATTTTTTTTTTTAAGATTTTATTTTTATTTATTTGACAGAGAGAGATCACAAGTAGGCAGAGAGGCAAGCAGAGAGAGAGGGGGAAGCAGGCTCCCCCCACTGAGCAGAGAGCCCAATGTAGGGCTCAATCCCAGGACCCTAAGATCATGACCTGAGCAGAAGGCAGAGACCCTAACCCACTGAGCCACCCAGGCGCCCCTTCCATCTGATTTTTAGTACCAGCTTGTCAACTTGTACAAAAAAGCCTGCTGGGATTTTGATTGTGATTGTGTTAAAGCAATCGATCATTTTAAGAATTGACATTTTAACAATATTAAATCTTCTAATCCATGAACACAGTATGTCTTTCAGCATTGATGATTTATTCCTTTTTATCGTTGAGTAGCTTTCCATTGTATGGATGTTCCACCATTTATTCACTCATCTGTTGGCAGATATTTCACTTGTTTTCAGTGTTTGGCAATTACAGATAAAGTTGCTGTGAATATTTGTTACAAGTTTTGTATAGACATACATTCTCTTGGGTTTAAGTAAAATGGGTTTACCCATATGGTAGGGGTATTTTTAGCTTTTTAAGAAACCATGAACGATTTGCCATCGTGATTGTATCATTTTATATTCCATTAGGTAATGTAAGAGTGTTTGGGTTTCTTAGCTCTGCTTACAGTTGGTATGGTCAGTCTTTAATTTAGGCCTTCTATTAGATGTGCAGCAGACATGATAAATTTTATTTTTTTGCATCCTAGATATTTTCATATTCCTATAAATCTTCTTGAGTTGACTTCTGGGATGCACTCAAGTTACTTGGAAACAGTTTGATCCTTTTGGTTGTTACAGTTATGACCTTACATATATTTGTTAAGTGGATATGGAGCTTTGTCTAGGGCGTAATTGTTCCCCATTACTTAGGCAAGACATTTCTGTGTACTCTACCCAACACACCGTGAATTATGAGTTTTTCCAGGGTAGCTGTTTGGGAATAAATCTATTCATGGCCCCCTGTGAGCACTGGGCTCTGTTCCCTCTGATTCTTTTCCAATGATCCTTTCCTTGGCTTCTGGTAGTTTCCTCCTCATGTGCTTTCACTGCTGGGTACTGTGCTCAAAGATCACCCCCTGCAGTCTCCAGGTTTTCTCTGTTCTCTGTCTTCTGTACTCTGGTTGCTTTGTTCTTCCTGGTCTTTCAGCTTTGCCTTCCTAACTCTGGGACTCTGCCAGGCTTTGCCTCAGTTTCTCCTCCTTTCACCATTGCCTGGAAATTTTCTAGGCAGTATGTATGTAACGTTAGGGTTCATCTCTTGTTTGTGTCCTGTCTCACTGTTATTCGTCACCTGAAGTCTAGTGGTCCAGTGTTAAGAAAACTGATGTTTCATGTGTTTTGTCTGCTGTCCACTTTTTAAATTATTAATTTTTAATTGTTTTGGTTGTTTGAGATGGGAGGGTAGGTCTGGTCCCTGTTAATTCGTTTGGAAGCAGAAATCCTAGTTCTTTAAAAAAATTTTTTTAAGTCAAGGTATAAAATACAACAGAATGGGTAAAGTGTGCAGGTCAGTAAATTTTCTACAGATGTATACATTTCTAACTACCACCAGATCAAGACAGAGAAACTTTCTGATAACCTTAGTAGGTTCTTTATGCCCATTCCTGGTCATTATTGTTCTCTTCCTCTCTAGGTAATCACTATTCTGATATCTACCTACTATCTGTTAGTTTTGCCAAGTTTTTAACTTCATCTAAGTGGAGTACCTACAGTATTTGCCCTCTTTGCCTGACTTTTTCCCTCAGCACCCTGTCTGTAGGATCCATTTGTGTTATTGCTTGTTACTACTTATTTTTTTCTCCATCCTGGTAGTATTCGTTCTCCTGTTGATGGACATCTGAGTGGTTTCCATTTTTTGGCTCCTATGACAAAGCTGCTAGGAACATCTTGTACAGGTCTTTTGGTGGGCTTAAACTCTTAATTCCTCTTGGGGGTAAATACCCGGGAATAGAATTGTTGGTTTATAGGGTGGGCATCAATTTACTTCAGTAGATATTGCCAAAAAATTTCCCACAGTGGTCGAACCAACTTTTACTTTGTTTGTGAATGTAGGGAAATTCCACTCGGTGTATATACTTGATGAGTTTTGGTATTTTCAGTCTTTCAAATTTTCACCATTATGGGACCGTAAGTTTTCTTTCAGTAGGCCAGAGCGTCATAGTGGGTTGAGTAATATGAGGGCTGGGGTGACCGACTGTCTTGAGGGGTTCTCTGAGTAGAAGTCTTTCAGTTTTAAAACCAGGACAGTTCCAGTCACCGTAAATGAGGCTCTCTGCTGATCCAGTCTGCCCAATGTACAGGCAGGAGCAGGAAATTCCCATGGTCTAGTGAAGCTCAAGTAGAGATAAGATGGGGCAGCCTGTGTTCTCCACCCGTCCCAACCTCCTTTCTCCTTCAGGTCTCACATAACCCGTGTTTCTTCACAGAAGCTTTTGCTGGCACTTCAGGTTATGTTAGTTGACCCTGTCATATTGTTGGAACAGCCTACAGAATTTTATAATACTTACCACATTTGAAGGAATATATTCTTATCCGTCATCCTGGGTCATCTGTAATCTATCAGGGCAGAACTTTTATGTCTTCCAAACAGATCCCCAGAACACATTGGTAGGTACATCAATAAACTCTCTTTCTCTCCTCCTTTTTTTTTTTTTTTTTTGCTAGGAATGGGCTGGGGTTGGGAGAGGAATAGGTGAAACATATATATGGTAGGGCTGATCATTAGGGGATTTTTTCAGACACAAAAGTTTAGGTTTGATTCCAGTGGTGGTTGAATGCTATTAAGGGTTTTTTTTTGTTTTTGTTTTTGTTTTTAAGATTTTATTTATTTGACAGAGAGAAACACAGTGAGAGAGGGAACACAAGCAGAGGGAATGGTAGTGGGAGAAGCAGGCTTCCTGCAGAGCAAGGAGCCCGATGCGGGGCTCGATCCCAGGACCCTGGGATCAGACCTGGGCCGAAGGCAGACGCTTAACGACTGAGCCACCCAGGCGCCCCTATTTTTTGTTTTTTTGATCAAAGCAGAGTGAGTTGTGTTGTAGGAAGATGCTGGCTGCTGTGTCCATAATGATTTGGGGAGAAGGGTGGTCTGGTGGTGGTGGAAAATTTGGTTACTTCTGATCCTTTTGTTTCTTAAGTTTAAAAATTGATAGCAAGTGGAAAAATGCACGGTGGCATGTTGAGGCCGTATAAAATTCCAGATGGACTTTGAATATATTACAAGATTGGGCAGCCTTTGCCAGATGCAGTGTTCTTTGAATAAATAAATGTAAAGCAGAAATAGCTTAAATTTCTGATGGGATCCTAACTTGCTGTAAAACAACTTATGAGTCATTATATCATACAATGTGAGGATAAAATTTGTGACAGTTTTCTTAAACGCAATAAAGTAAAAAAAATCTCTTGCTTTGGGCAGTTTTTATTTTTCTCTTCAGGTTAGACATCAGTTAATACTTCTTTTGTGGAGGTCAGTCATTCCTGAGTACCTTTCAGGGAGGTCTGGAGGGCAGCACAATGTTCATAATAACACTAAGCTGCCATTTAACTGGTCCACTGATTCTTAGGAGTATAGCAAAGTTTTTCCTGAGATTGTATGACACGTGATGGAGCCGTCACTCTCATGATAATGAATTGTGTGCTTGTAATTGGCATTTTAAAGATTTCTTCATTTTAATTTCTAATACAGTATTGGTAGATATAACCCTTATAAACAAAAGCTCTTTGAGGTCTTTGATAGGATTTAAGAGTATAAGGGATCCTGAGACTATGAGGCTGTCATAGATGTTCTTTCAGGATAACATTTTCAAGTTAGTATTTTATAATAATGATTCTTAACTGAGGCTCAACTGACGTGACTCACCCCACAGTTTCGCAGTCAGGTTCTCCACTGGTGAGGTCTAGGTAAGTTTTTGTTTATAAAAGGTGCCTGGCTGGCTCAGTTGGTGGAGCATATGACCCTTGATCTTGGGGTTGTGAGTTTGAGCCCCACACTGGGTGTAGAGATGACATTGAAAATCTTCAAAAAGTGAAAATATTTTTAATTTGTTTTAAATTTAGTATGATTTGCCTTCTTAAGTAGGAACCGTTGTTTGAGGAGATAGGAATTGTTTTCCAAATATCAAAGATCACGTTAAAATTCACTTAAAAGTAGTAATGGCAGTATTTTATCTAATGCTGTGTTAGGTACTGTGCTAAGCAATTTATGTGCATTATCTTAATCCTCACAGTAAACATAAGAGGGAAGAATTGTGTACACATTTTACAGATGAAGAAACTGAGGATTACAAAGGGTAAATAATTTGCCCAAGGTCACGTAACTCAACTGGTGTTACTAGAATTTGAATTCAGGTGTGATTCTGAAGACTGATCTCCTATCCACTATGTTAGATCTTAGAAGAATTGTGAAAAGTGGAGCCCCTTGAACAGTAACTTTTTGATAGCTTGGCAGTCAAACTTTGGCAGTCGTAACTTTGTGCATCTATCCTTGCAGCCGATAATTCTTACCTGGTCTATTAATGAACATTTCTTGAAATCCCTTCTTTTTTTTTATCCTACAAGTAAAACAGCATGGATACAAAGATAAATGACCCATCTTTGTTCACAAGGGACACTGAATCAGGTGACTGTAGTGTAAGGCATTCTGTGACAAGTATCTTAAGCTTGTGGGTGTTGCTTTGTGGCAATGAGGAGGGGACTCTGCCATGTGGAGGTTGGGGCAGGTCTAAATGGATCAGGTACCAACATCTCAGAGGCTTCCTCTAACTTTACATTTGATCTTCTTACTTCTGCTAACTTTTCATTCACTCCAACATTCTCTCTTATTTATCTCATGCATTTCTCTTTTTAAGATTTATTTGTTTACTTTAGAGAGAGAGCAGCACACAAGCAGGGGGAGGGGCAAACAGAGAGGGAGAGAATCTCAAGCCAACTCCCCGCTGAGCAGGAAGCAGACATGGGGCTCAATCCCAGGACCCTGACATCATGACCTGAGCCAAAGTCAAGAGTTGCCTGCTTAATTGACTGAGCCACGTAGGCTCCCGTCATGCATTTCTCTATGGAAGCATTGGCCACTTAGTTCTTGCCTGATTTTGATCTCCCAGGCTGGCCCACCTTTCTATTTTGCTCTCCCCCCTTTTTAATATGCAAAACCAAAATTTATTTGTATATTTATATATATGTTCTCATATACTTCAGAAATCGATTAATACTAGAATTAGCCAGTGGAAATTTATGTTTTTGCAAGATGACAGAGATGAAGACAGGATACAGGTTAAAGAAATAATTATCAGCTGTAGTGGTTGTTGCCATAAAGGAGAAAAAAAAAAACAGTTTAACACGGATTAGAGTTTAGGTACAGGCAAAAGACGGAAATGTTTCCCTTCTTTGGGTCCTAGTCACTTTTTATTTTGAAGTATTTTTAGGAAGCAGAAAAGAGGCAATAATGTAGTGTAATTATGAAACTACTAGCCAGCTTCACATTCTCTTAAAATCTTCACGTATTTCCTTCAGATTTTTATAGTGCCGTGTATAGTCCCATTCCCTTCCTGATTTCTCCATAGGTGAATTGGTATCTTAGCTCCGATGTGTTTTTTCCATTCATGTTTTTATATTTTGCTATACATTTGTGTATTTTTGTAGAACACTTTTGGTTTTAAAGAATGTTACTGTACATACATGTCTTTCTACAGATTGCTTTTTTGCTTATCATCAAGTTTTTGAGATCCGTCCATCTTGGTACTTGGATTCACTTATGCATTTTTAGCTACTGAATGGAATTTCTTTACATAACTGTACTGAAATTTGTCTATTCTTCTTTTGGCCTTTTGTATTGTGTGCATTTGTTTCCTTGTCTTTTTTCTTTTCTCTCCTTTTTTCTTTAATTTTCTTTTCTTAACAGCCCAGAGCAAGGTCTTTTATTTTATTTGTCTTTTTTTGTAACTGTCATGCCCTGACTTCCTAGGGAATGGGTTCCGGCAGCTCAGGCTCCTCTCCACTGGTTCTCACAACGTGTGCTTGTCTGGGTGGCACAGGCTGGTGCTTCACTTGAACCCAAGTACCTTTCTCTTTTTCCTCCTTTTCCTGATCATTTCCTTCATGCAGCTCTTAGAGTGCTTACTATGCTCAAAATGCACCTTAATTCACTCGGCAAGAATCTTGCTGTGAACAGCAATGCCGACAGCATGCTGGGCCATGCTGTAGACTCTTCCAGTTTTTGCCACGGTAGCATTTGTGGGGCACTGCTTTTGAACTGTGCCTGTTCCCTTGGTGTCACAGGATCACCTTTCCTGTAGATGGGCATGTGTGGCAGAAGGAGCAACACTCTGTGTCCTAAAAGGCCTAGAGAACTTTAGAGCAGGCACCTCTCCTCTCCCTTTGTGTTGGGCATGTTGGTGCATCAGTAGAGAAGATGGCGGTTCTGCTGACCTTTGCATTTTGACATTTTTCAGCTTTAGCTTTCTTTCTTTCTGATATAGTTCACATACCATGTAATTCTTTTTTTTTCCCCAAAAAATGTATATAAGTTGGTAGTTTTTAGTATATTCACAAATTTGTTTAACCATAACCATTATTTAATTCCAGGACATTTTTATCACTTTGCAAAGAAACCCATACCCATTAGCAGTCGCTCACCAGCTTCCCCCTCCACCCATCCTCTAGCAAACTACTCATCCACTTCCTGTCTCTGTGGGTTTGCTTCTTCTGGGCTTTTCATATAAATGGAATCATACAATATATGGCCCTTTGTGTCTTTCACTTTCATAATGTTTCATTTGGTATAATGCCTCAAGGTTTATCTATATTGTAGGATGAATCATCAGCACTTCGTTCTTTTATGGCTGAATAATGCTAGTCTACGGTAACCATGTTTAGCTATTAGAGGAGCTGCCCAACTGTGTAACAGTGCAGCAGCCCCATTTACACCAGCAGTGTACAAAGATCCTGACTTTTCCACGTTTTCGCCAATGCTCGTTATGTCTTTCTGATTGTAATCATCCTAGTTGGTATGAAATATCTCACTGTAATTTTGATTTGCATTTCCCTAGTGACTAATGATGTGGAACATCTTTTCATATACTTATGGGCCATTTGTATATCTTCTTGGAGAAATGTCTGTTGAAACCATCTGCCCATTATTTAGTTTAGTTTTGTTTTTTTTTATTGTTGAGTTGTAAGAGTTCTTTATATATTCTGGATACTAGACCCTTATTAGTACATGATTTACAAATATTTTTTCCCATTCTGTGGATAGTCTCTCTTTTTTTTCTTTTTTCTTTTTTTTTCTGTTTAAGTAAGCTCTGTGCCCAACATGGAGCTTGGACTCAGAACCCCAACATCAAGAGTCACATGTTGTACCAACTGAGTCAGCCATATGCCCCATCTGTACTTTCTTGATAGTGTCCTTTTAAGTACACTTTTAAGTACAAAATTTTAATATTCAAATTTATGTACATATACATACATATGTGATGTATATATCTTGTATATATTTATATGTATATATGTATACACATACACACACTTTTTTTTTTTTTTTTTTTTTGGTTACTTAGGCTTTAGGGTGCCATAGTGAAGAAACCATCACCTAGTCTAAGGCCATGAAAAGCTATACCTGTTTTATCTAAGAGTTTTGTAGTTTTAACTCTCTCTCTCTCTCTCTCTTTTTTTTTAGAGAGAGTATGTACGAGTGCAGGAGGAGGGTCAGAGAGAGAGGGAGAGAGATTCCTAAGCAGGCGCCACACCCAGTGTGGAGAGTCGTGCCAGACTTGAGATCAGGACCTGAACCGAAATCAAGAGTCGGTCACCTAACTGACTGAGCCACCCAGGCGCCCCTAGTTTTAGCTCTTAAATTTAGGACTTTGATTCATTTTGCATTAATTTTTGTATATGGTGTGAGGGTGAAACTTCATTCTTCGCATGTAGTTATCCAGCTGTTTTCAGTACCATTTGTAGAATTTCATTCCTCCAATGAATTGTCTTGATACCCTTGTCCAAAATCAGTTAGCCATAAATGTATGGGCTTATTTCTTGGTGTGCCTGGGTGGCTCAGTGGGTTAAAGCCTCTGCCTTCGGCTCAGGTCATGATCTCAGAGTCCTGGGATCAAGCCCCGCATCGGGCTCTCTGCTCAGCGGGGAGCCTGCTTCCCCCCCTCTCTCTGCCTGCCTCTCTGCCTACTTGTGATCTCTCCCTGTCTAATAAATAAATAAAATCTTTAAAAAAAAAAATTCATGGGCTTATATCTGTACTGTTATGTATATGTCTATCCTTATGCCAATACCACATAGTCTTGGTTATTGTAGCTTTAAAATCTGAAAGTATGAATTCTCTTAAATTTGTTCTTTTTCAAAACAATTTTGGCTTTTCTGGGTCACTTACATGTCCATATGAATTTTAGGGTTAGTTTATTAATTTTTGTGAAAAGGCAAATTTTGATAGAAGTTGCATTGGATCTGTAGATAAATTTAGGGAGAATTGTCATGTTAACCATAGTAAGTCATTCAATCCGTGAACATAGTTTCTCTGCTTACTTAGGTCTTTAATTTCCTTTAACAGTGTTTATCGTTTTTCAAGGTTTGTCCTTTGTTAAATCTTTTTCTAAGTATTTTTTTTTCCTATTGGTGCCATTATAAATGAAATTGCTTTTTTTTAATTTTAGTTTTGGATTATTCATTGCTAATGATGGAACTATAACTGATTTTTCTTTATTATTTGCCTCTAAACTGCCAAACTGTTTCTCTTCATTCAGATAGTTTCCTGAAATCTCCACTGTCTTAAAAATCTTTCTTTCTTTTCTTTTTTTTTTTTTTTAAAGATTTTATTTATTTAATTGACAGAGAGAGACACAGCAAGAGAGGGAACACAAGCAGGGGGAGTGGGAGAGTGAGAAGCAGGCTCCCTGCTGAGCAGAGAGCCCCATGCGGGGCTTAATCCCAGGACCCTGAGATCATGACCCGAGCCGAAGGCAGAGGCTTTAACCCACTGAGCCACCCAGGCGCCCCAAAAATCTTTCTAATTAAAAAAAAAAAAAATCTAATTTTATTCAACTTCTTTATTCTTTTTTCTTTTTTTTTTTAAAGATTTTTTTTTCTTACTAGACAAATGAGTTGCATTAATACTGAGCTATTTTTAATCCAATAATATGGCTACAAACATTCTTGTTAAAAGCATCTGCAGACAAATTTTTAACTGCTGGCTTCTGTATGGTCTGCACCAGCTAACATCATCTTGGGCTGATACTCCATTAAAATACAGACGTAAGGAAGCTTGGGAATAACTTGTGGAGGACTCTCCTTCTGTCTGCTTTCCCCTCCATCCCTCCAACTACTATGTAAGAATAAGAATTCTGAACTATTCTGAAAAACACCCAGTTTCAGTCAAGTAACTAGAATCAGTAATGGCCCTGCATTCTGTCCCTTACTATTCAGGTACCTAAATTCATCAGTCACTGGCTCTGGTCTTGTACATGTCACCTGCCCATTCTCCAACGCTTTGCCTGAGTCCCTGATTGTAACCTACTACTGAAATGACTGATCTCCCATATCCCGTAGCTGGATGCTCGGTAGCTCTGGACAGTTTGGCTAGTTGGATTTGTTCTCTGATTCCCACTTCTTGGATACACTGTCTGTGCTGGCCTTACCCCATCCCCCGCAGCCTGAGTGTGTGAATAGCCTTGCTGAGGTTTTTAGCCAGGGCTCATTTCTCATCCTGCAGTCCAAAACCTTGAAATTTGTAGGAGCCTTGGTGGGTCATGCATTGTGTGGTGCATACTACTAAAACAGTGGATATCAGAATTTTTTTTTTTTTAGTAAATATTTTTATTTGAGAGAATGAGAGAGAGGGCACGAGAAGGGGGAGGGTCAGAGAGAGAAGCATACTCCCCGCTGAGCAGGGAGCCTGGGGACCTCAGGCTTGATTCCTGGACTCTGGGATCATGACCTGAGCGGAAGGCAGATGCTTAACCAATTGAGTCACCCAGGCACCCCAGAAGATATCATTATTAAGTATAGTGGCATTTATATTGCTCCTTAAAACTTTATACAATCCTATTGTATAGTTTCCTTCTGCAGTCTTCCCCTATCTACGCCCCCAGTGCCTTCTTGCTAATAAACTGTCGTGAAACTTTCCAGCTATGAAGTACAGTAAAAAATTTGGTATCATTTCCTATCATTGTATAGAGTATTCTACTGTAATAACTTTTGGAAAGTAGCAAATTTGATGTTCCATCAAGCTTGGTAAAATGGTTTTTAAAAATTATAAATATATTACCACTTACCCAATTTCTGATGATGATAATTCTATTAAGTCTTGTAGTTTTTTCATCGTCTAAATGCCAGTTTTGCCATTGGGGTCATTTCATGTTTTAGGATGTTAATGGCATGGGAATCGTTCCTATTCAGAAGCTAGTGTAAATTTATGAAAAGATGTAAATGCAATTTAACACTACTAAATTTTGAAGGTGAGTTTTAGGTGCTCTTTGGTGATTTCTATGTTTGGCTCAGTTGCACATCAGAGGTTCTAGTTCTTTTCACCCTGTACCAAGAGGTTGTATAAGAGACCAAGATTTGCTGCGGTTTTTTGTAGAGCTTGTTGGAGTTTTAGCTCTGTAGGGTATGCATTAGAATTCAGGTAGTGGTGTTTTACAGGACAACAATTTATCAAATCCTCATTTAAGTAAAGAGTATAATTTTGGTGGTGCTAATAGAGCTAATGCACCAATAACTTCATTGATCTCCACTGGTGAAATGTCTCTGGAAGTAACTGGCTGTTTTAGTGTTGGATTTCTCTTTGATTAGTTGATTAAAAAGAGCGTTCGAAGACCTTAAGTCACTTTAGTCTGAGTGAGTCTTTCTAAATCAGTTTTTCAAGCTCATTTTCAATTGAGAGTTTTAAAAATTAGAAAGGAGGAGACTTGAGCTCAGGTTCTAACTGTGCGCAAGTCCCTGGCCATCCCCTGGTTACAGTTCTTATGACCTTGAAGTGGGGAGAGAAAGGTGTCTTGGGGCCCAGGGCTTCAACGGTTCCTTGCAGGTTCTGGCCTGGGTGGTGCACGGGGAGAGCTTGACTCACTGCCACTAGTAGCTTTATCTATGGCTCCGTTTTTGCAGCTTCCAGGGCCTGTGCCTTCAGGCCCCCATGGGGCTGCCCATCCCTGACTCTGCCTACAGAAGGGGCTTAATGCATGTATCTGCCCCCCTCCCTATTTTTATTGAAATTGGAACCAGTGTCTTGACCTGGGCAGGGCTGTGATACAGGGTGCCAGCCTGCATAGCCACCCCAAGATCTCAGGAGCAGTCAGGGAGGAGGGGGTGTGTGGGGCTGGAGAGGCCCCTCTGGTCTCGGTCGTTTCTGTGTCTTTGTGGTGTTGGTGTCCGTCCCCCAGCTGGACAGTGTGGGCGACTGCCCAGCCCAGCTCCATGTCCACTCTAGCCCAGTGACCTGGCTTTTTTTGTGGGGCTGTGCAGGCATGGGCCCCACTGCCATCCCCATTTCTCTTATTTATTGAAAATTTGTTGTTGTCCTGTCCTTGTCTACATTCCCATCCATTTATTGGATAATAAAAGGTGGGAAAGTGGTGTCACAAGGAAAAAAATAAAATAAAAATTTGAAAGTATTATAGAAAAGACCTGATGCTTAACCTCATTTTTCACAAAGAAAAAAAAAAAAATTTTGAGGGGCACCTGGGTGGCTCAGTCGTTAAGCATCTGCCTTCGGCTCGGGTCATGATCCCAGGGTCCTGGGATCGAGCCCTGCATTGGGCTCCCTGCTCGGCAGGAAGCCTGCTTCTCCCACTACCATTCCCTCTACTTGTGTTCCCTCTCTCGCTGTGTTTCTCTCTGTTAAATAAATAAAATCTTTTAAAAAATAAAAAAATAAAAAATAAATAAAAATTTGAAAGTATTATAGAAAAGACGTGATGCTTAACCTCATTAACTAAATCACTGTGATTAGGTCCTTCTGTCACACACACATACACACACACGGTTCAAAAACACTGCTATAATTAGAAAATTATATATGTGATAAAATCTCATTTGTGCTTCTGAGGCCATAAATGAGAACTTATAAGAACAGCAAGAAACAGAAATACGTGTGTGTGTGTGTGTGTTGCCCATCAGTGTCCCAAAAAAGTAAGGCCTCTGAGTCCTAAACTTAAGTTCTTCCTGCTCGAAGAGTACCCTTCCCCTTCGACTAGTCTCACCATTTGAGTCCTTGGTGCCCCTGCTATTCCCACCCAGCCTGGCCTAGGTAAGGCTGCAGAGGGAGGATCTGTGAGCCCTTAGAGGTATTATGTTAAGAAATTTTTGTGTCTAAAGTTACTTAGAATTATATTTGTAAATAACCCTTGTTTATATTTTTCTTTAAAAATATAATTAAATGCAGTTTTGTTTTTTTTTAAACTTTCGTGAAATGCTGTCTCTTGTCCCTTGCTTCCAACCTGTTTCTCAAAGGCAAATACTTTAAATTGTTTCTTCTCTAATAACTTTTGCTCACTGCTTGTCTCCAGTACCTTGAATAGTGCCTGTTTGGGCACCTAATAAATCTTGGTTGAATGAATGAAAGGTTGTTCTTACTCTGTTTCCAAACTTGATAAATAGTTTAGAATTTACAAGTACAATTCTAGGCTGATTATCATTTTTCCTTTTGAATAACATTGCTCCATCATCTTAGGATAGAATAGT
The DNA here is from genome assembly GCA_028646535.1 of Procyon lotor. Classification (NCBI taxonomy): domain Eukaryota; kingdom Metazoa; phylum Chordata; class Mammalia; order Carnivora; family Procyonidae; genus Procyon; species Procyon lotor. Next base: position 88,323,898 of record CM053610.1, on the reverse strand, counting down.
GTTGCTATTCATATAGAATTCCACTCTGATTCTAGAGTCTTTGCATGTGACCTATGTTTTCTTTCTGTAAACTTTTGTGATCTTGTGTTAGCAGTTAAAAAAAAAAAATTAAGTATGCCAGAAATTCAGTCTGCACGTGCCTCTCCCTCAGTAAGGGGAAATGTTTTTGAATCATTTCTTTCTTTCTTTTTTTTTTTTTTTTTTTAAGATTTTATTATTTATTTATTTGACAGAGATCACAAGTAGGCAGAGAGACAGGCAGAGGGAGGGGGGAAGCAGGCTCCCTGCTGAGCAGAGAGCCTGATGCAGGGCTCCGTCCCTGGACCCTGATATCATGACCTGAGCCAAAAACAGATGTTTAACGACTGAGCCACCCAGGCGCCCCTCATGAATTACTTTTTATTTGGTTTTATTTTTATTTATTTGTTTATTTATTTTTAAAAAGATTTTTATTTATTTATTTGACAGAGAGAGAGAGAGAGAGATCACAAGTAGGCAGAGAGGCAGGCAGAGAGATAGGGGGAAGCAGGCTTCCTGCTGAGCAGAGAGCCCCATGCGGGGCTCGATCCCAGGACCCTAAGATCATGACCTGAGCTGAAGGCAGAGGCTTTAACCCAGTGAGCTACCCAGGCGCCCCTATTTTATTTATTTTAGCTTTTGGTTTTCACTTTTTATCTCTTTGTCTTAGTGTTGAAATTTCTGGGAGATTTCCTTAGCAGTACCTTTTAATCCTTCCATTAGCTTTTTGTCTGTGTTATCAAATTTGAAAAGTATTACTCTATTTCTTGTTTTCCGATGTTCTTTTTTTATTATTTATTTATTTATTTATTTTCTGATTATTCTCTTTCAAATAGAAACTTTTGATATTTAGTTACAGTGTTGTAGATAGACTTTCAACCTTTTCTGCTGGCATTTTCTCTCACCTACCCCTCTTTCTCACAATACTTGGTATCTTTGAGGGCTAAGTCACTTCAAGCTTTGTGCTTGCCTTCTCCTTGCATCTGTCTGTACATATATAGATTGTCACTTCCTTCTCTTGGCTAAGTTTGCACTTTTTTTTTTTTTGCATCTGCTTTCCATCCTCTAAAACATTTTTTTTGGCTGATTCTCCTATCGTTGTTTCCACTTTTATTGTCATTGAAATGTGTGTGCATTTTAATTGCTATTTGGTGTGGTTTTATGGGGAAAGAGGAGATAAATGCATATGTTCCATCTGCCATTTTAAAATCGGAGTTCTTCCTCTTTGTTTGTGGCCCCAATTTATGTCATTTTATGATTGTAATGCAAATGACAAGTTAAATATGTAAATTTAAAGTAAAATAATAAAAGCTGGTTTGAAGAAAATTTTGAATGATAGGTTGATCTGTCTTGATGTCCAGATAGAGAATGTGCCCCGTAATAATGCATTCTTTGACTTTTATTTGTGTAGAAGAAATTGAGGAAGAATCAGAAACCACAATTGAGGCCGACTTGACTGATAAACAGAAGCATCAGCTGAAACACAGGGAGCTCTTCTTGTCCCGCCAGTATGAATCTCTGCCTGCAACGCATATCAGGTAAGAGCGCCGTAGAGGCTGATTCGAAGGATTCACTAATATCGTGGCAACGAGAAAAAACACAGAACAGCCTTCTTTGAAGCATTTCTAAACTCGCCTCATGATTTTGCTCACCTTGGTTTACTGAAGGCTTCGTAATGGGATTTTATCTAGGAGATGGAGAGTGTGATCACTGTGGTAAAGCCCTGCAGGTGGTCTGCAGTCAAGTGACCATTTTAGCTCTGCTTGGATCCAGACTCTCCCAGTCCACGCGCATGCCTGCTCGCATCCTGCACAACAGTGTCCCGCAACCACTGGGAAATGCTGGGCTTCTCCAGGTTTCTAGAACATTACAGAGGCAGGCATTTGAATCCTAGAACTAAAACACAAGATCTGGTTCCCAGGCGCGTGATTCTTGACCTTGTGGAATATGTGGACTTTTACTTTCTTTGGAGGATCTCTGGGATGACAACTGTATTTTGTGTGACTGTACTGTACTTTGTATCTGCTCTGTACTTTGCTGGGAAGCCAAAGTGAAAAAATTCTATGCCTGGTTTGTGTTGGTGGGGTTGTAAAGGAATGCTGGTGGCCTTTGATGATATGCTGGTGGTAACATTCAAGCATACGTATCTTGGAGGTCTAACAAAATGTTAGACTGTCAAGGTCAGGTCAGGTCAGCTTCAGAAAGTAGTTGGCGTTTACTCAGCCTCGGAGAGATGGTGGGGCCTGTTTCCTGTGGCGGCAGTGAGCAAGCGTGGCGGCCTGCAGGCAGCGGTGGCGCGGGGTGCTGTGTGCGAGGGAGGGCAGTGTGGTTGTCTGCCTCACATTACCACAAGTGTTTCAGGTGCTGTTCACGATCTTTACTTAATTCACCTCTCTACTAGTCGTGATTACCTTAAAAATGGTTTATCTAGGGAAGTACAGTGTATTAATTTTATTTCAAAAATTGGCCCCTCTTCTTTAGCCCCCAGTGTGGGTATTGAATCTGTCTTTTTCGGCCTAAGTCAGGTTTGGAGACTTACTTAAGCTGTGATTGGGTCCTTGTATCACATACACACACACACACTCCCCCACCCACGCAGCCACCCAGCTCCTGGGACTTTTGTGCATATTTCTCTTTTCAGAAATGGATGCAGAGTTTTTAAAGAACAAATTGTATGACAAAGATACTGGAATTCCTCGTGCTCCAAATCTTTTCAGAAATAATTTGATCTCAGTAGTTAACACGATAGCATTGCTTAAGAAGTTTTAAAATTTTTTTAAATTTAAAAACATTTTAAATATTTATTCACTCATTTATTATTTATTTAAATTAAATTTAGTTAACATACAGTGTATCATTAGCTTGAGGGATAGAATATAATGATTCATCAGTTGCATGTAACACCCAGTGCTCATTACATCACATGCCCTCCTTAATGCCCATCACCCAGTTACCCCATCCCCCCACCCACCTCCCCTCCAGCAACCCTCAGGTTGTTCCCCGTAGTTAAAAGTTTCTTATGGTTTGCTTCCCTTTCTGTTTTTATCTTATTTTATTTTTCCTTCCTTTCCCCTATGTTTATCTTTTTTGTTTCTTAAATTCCATGTGAGTGAAATCATATGTCTTTCTCTGATTTATTTCACTTGCTGATACCCTCTGGTTCCATCCAAGTCATTGCAGATGGCAAGATTTCATTCTTTTTGATGGCTGAGTAATATTCTATATTGTGTGTGTGTGTGTGTGTGTGTGTGCGTGTGTGTGTGTGTGTGTACTACATCTTCTTTTTTTTTTTTTAAGATTTTATTTATTTATTTATTTGACAGAGAGAGAGAGAGAGATCACAAGTAGGCAGAGAGGCAGGCAGAGAGAGAGGGAGAAGCAGGCTCCCCGCTTAGCAGAGAGCCCGATGCGGGTCCTGGACCCTGAGATCATGACCTGAGCTGAAGGCAGAGGCTTTAACCCACTGAGCCACCCAGGTGCCCCTATACCACATCTTCTTTATCCACCCATCTGTTGATGGACATCTGGGCTCTCTCCATACTTTGGCTAATGTGGGCATTGCTGCTATAAGCTTTGGGGTGTGTGTGCCCTTCGAATCACTATGTTTGTATCCTTTGGATAAATATCTAATAGTGCAATGGTTGGGTTACAGGGTGGCTCTATTTTTAACTTTTTTAGCAACCTCCATACTGTTTTCCAGAGTGGCTGCACCAGCTGGCATTCTCACCCAATAGTGTAAGAGGGTTCCCCTTTCTCTACGTCCTCGCCAACATCTGTTGTTTCCTGAGTTGTTAATTTTAGCCATTCTGACTGGTGTGAGGTAGTATCTCATTGTGGTTTCAATTCGTATTTCTCTGATGCTGAGTGATGTTGAAATTTTCTCATGTGTCTGTTAGCTGTTTGGCTTTATTAGGTTTTTTAGGAGACACTATGTTTCGATTGTTTAGACTTAGTATATTCTATGTGACTTGGGTCCTTTAATGGAAAAAATAATCATTTCAGGTAATGTAGAAACAGTCATTTTATCTACCAATGGGGTATTTCAAGAAGTACGAGAGTAAGCTAATTTTTGTTCAAATTGATGGAACATGAAAGCGTATTTCATAATTTTCTTTCTTTTTTTTTTTTTTTTTAAGATTGTATTTATTTATTTGACAGAGAGAGAGATCACAAGTAGGCAGAGGGGCAGGCAGAGACCGGGGGGTTGGGGGAGCAGGCTCCCTGCTGAGCAGAGAGCCCGATGTGGGGCTTGATCCCAGGACTCTGAGATCATGACTTGAGCTGAAGGCAGAGGCTTTAACCCACTGAGCCACCCAGGTGCCCCTCATGATTTTCTTAAAGATGTATATAACTAATAAATGCTGAAGAGCCATACACATTTATTACTTAATTGGAAGAAGCTAGAATATAAAGATTCATTTTAAGCTCAAGAAGTAATGTGGCTAGTCATAAGAATCTTGCCAGAATGAGAATCTGACAAATGGTTTTAAAAATGTATCCAAAACATGCAAGTACATTTTTAATTTACCATCCTGATAGCTTAGAATCTGTTTATAAGTAATGTTTCCTTTAACAGATTGCTTGGAATGGAAAAACTAGTAATGTGTTTTTCATCATCCATTAGAACTGAGATGGTATATTGAAATATAGTTATCAGGACACCTGTGTGTTGAACATAGAAATTACGTAGAATACATGATTATTAATTCAGTCACTGTTGGACGTATTTTCTGAGTATATTCTGGATTAAGGCATTTACTAAATGCTTGATAAATTAAGATGAGGTCCCATCTTATAAATTTAAGGAATTAACCGGGTGAACTTACTGGCAGTTCTTTTGAACTATGATGAGGTGTTATAAACATTTGAGGCTTTTAATTTTTGTTGTTCTGTTCTCTAAGTTGAGAGGGAGTAGTACAGAGCCACATTTTCTCATCTGTGGCTCTCATTTTCAAACAGCTGAATGGGGCTCAGGGCAGTCTCTGGCCAAAGCACAGAGCCGTGCTAGCCAGCCCTCATGCTGTTGTAAACAAGAGCACATTGGAATGATCTTCACATTTTGCTAATGTTGAAGTCATGCCCTATCTATTTCTGCTGTAACAGGAGAAAATTACTGAACCCCGTTGTTCTTTGGCAGCAAAGAGGGGTAATTTGGTGAATACTGGCTTTTTATTCTCCAGGGGCATTATCAAGTGCCCAGAATTTCCTCAGTGCCGTATGGAACGTAGGAGAAAACCTTACTGAGGCATTCCTGAGGTCCTTTGTAGTTTGTGAGCCACAATACTCACTGGGTGTTGTAAGCTTTTCACAGTGGCACGGGGGGCAGCTCTTTGTTCCTTCCGATTCCGATTCCGCTGGCAGAGAGGGCGAGTCAGCCAGGACCAGGACAGTTCTGGATAGTTAGGGATTTACTTTCTGTTCCTGAGCTAGGTAGGACTTGAGCAATGAAAATATCTGTGGAACGCTTTTTGGGGCGTGCAAGGAGAGAAGCAGCCCGCATCCTGCACAGTGCCTGAAGTCGTTGGTAATAGATCATATGCTGCACACACTCTAAAGCACTATAAAATTGTCATGTCAGATGCTAGACCTCTTCTGGATATAAAATATTACATTCAGTCATTATAGATAGACCATATTTAGCGAACTTGGCTTTTAAAAATTCTAACATTCATCGAACCTTTGTGACAGATGTTATTCCAGTTACCTTATACGTATTTTATTTAATCCTCACAATGACTTTATAAAGTAGGTCCTGTTATCCCCATTTTACAAATGAGATTGAAGCACGAAAAGGTTAAGTAACCTGTCAGTTTCATGACTATCACATAGCAGATTGGGAAATGGAGCCCAGACCACCTGGCAGATGGACCAAATGCGGATGTGTATGTACATGGCTGGAGGTATTAAAAAGCATCAGAGATGAAAGGAAAGCTATTGAGTTACTTGTTGAGTGGGTAGGCTCTTTGATATTTTGTTTTTTCACATAATTTTTCTATTCAGATGTTCAGGTCAAATGGACAGACTAGATTAAAAACTAAGTTAAGGGACGCCTGGGTGGCTCAGTTGGTTAAGCAGCTGCCTTCAGCTCAGGTCATGATCCCGGGATCCTGGGATAGAGTCCCACATCTGGCTCCTTGCTCGGCGGGGAGCCTGCTTCTCCCTCTCCCTATGCCTCTGCCTGCCTTTCTGCCTGCTTGTGCTCTCTCTCTCTCTCTCTCTGACAAATAAATAAATTAAAAAAAAAAAAAAAAACTAAGTTAAACATATAAACTGTACTCTTATACTAAAAGTATATCTTTTAAAACTAAACTAAGTTAAGGGGCACCTGGGTGGCTCAGTCGTTAAGCGTCTGCCTTCGGCTCAGGTCATGATCCCAGGGTTCTGGGATCGGGCCCCGCATCTGGCTCCCTGCTCGGCAGGAAGCCTGCTTCTTCCACTACCATTCCCTCTGCTTGTGTTCCCTCTCTTGCTGTTTCTCTCTGTCAAATAAATAAAAAAAAAAATCTTTAAATGATGATGCTACCGTGCTAGATATGCAGTAGCAGCTGGGAACTACCTACTTGATTGATTGGGTGCCTGGGTTTATGGATGTGTCTTATATATGGTCCAATGTCAATTTTTTCCACATCTTGAACACAAAAAGCTTGGCTTTTTAAAAGCTGCTAATTACAGCATTCTGCATGTGATGATTAATGCCTCTTCCCAGCCCCTGGTGCAGGTAGTTAGTCATTTAAAAAGAGCCAGTCCTTTTCTGTTTGCCAACCTTGGGATCTGGATCACAGCCTTTGAAGTTATGCATCATTGTGTCTTAAAAGCATTTTCTTAGGTACCTGTTGATTATTGGCCTCAAATATTTCCTGCAGTAAGGGCTTTTGGACCTGATGATTCGTCCTCCAAGTCTGCTTTGTTATGAAGAGAGAGTGATAGTAGAGAAACCATTATATTCATGTTGTTAGACTTGGCCCTCATTCAGAGCATCACTGGTAAGGATCCTGCCTACCTCATTACTTACCCTCATCTATGCTTTTTAAGAAGTCCAGAGAAGCTATTCCAGAACCTGAGTGTGATGTCAGCAGTAGGATAAGTCTTAAAGACATAAGTGCACATAGTGTTCAAGTAGTCCCTTCGTGGCAGGTGCCTCAGAGAAATCAATCCTTACTTCTTTACCCTTTAGGAGGGGTTAAGGATTATAGGCTAGGATTACAGAATATAGACATCACCATCATCATGGTCTCTGTCCTTGCTCTGTAGAAGACAGGTTGCAACCGCAATCATGCTGCCATGCTGCTTCCGCATGGTCTCCTCACCTCCAAAATGAGGGGCTTTCTTAATTCAATTGAAAAAATATCTTGAGCAGCCAATAAAAATCTTGGGGCTTATGTATAATTTGTCTAGATTGTTCTAGACAGACATCATCTTAGAGTGTAGGATTCTAGAAGGTTGGTGTCTTTTTTTTCCTTTTTCCTGCCTGCTGTGGAACATAGCACAAAATAGCCAGTCAGAATTTGAAGCTTGCATCGTTTTCATTTAACTTCCTGTCCTTAAAGGAAATAAAAGCCATCAACAGATAATAGAATAATCTCTTTTCGACTATCACTGATCATAAATGAAATTTTAGATTGTGTGCCTCTCTCCTTTCATGAGAATGAAGGATTGGATGTCTGGAATCACAGGTTACTCAGGATCTTGGGGAGAGTGAGTTATCAGAGTCAGTGTCAGGCTTTTACCTGTAGGGCTAGGCAGAGAGGATAGGAGGTTGTTTTTGTGTACATACTGTCACTGAATAAAGTGAGTTTATGAACAATATATCGCAACGACGAGAAAGGGAGAAATGGAAGTTTTTAGCGAGAAGTTACTGGAAGGATGGAAGACCACAGTTCTTTTCTTGATCCCCAATGTTGGTAAGGGCAGTGAAATAGATAAATAACTCTTCTACATTTGAGTGTTACTATAATTATAAACATCAGATTATAATATGTGTGTATCCTTTGATCTAACAGTTCCATTTTTCGGATTTTTTTTAACCGAAGTTCTTGATGCAAGTTTGTAGAGAGATATATACTCATTTGTTTATTGAAGAATTGTTTTATTTTATTTAGTCAGTAATTTTTACTTTGTGAATAAATGAGATCATTCTCATTAGTAACCATGTGTCTGCATCATGAATATAAATAGGAATTTGATATTTGATAGGTTTCAGATTCATTTTAATATTAGAAAATGTAAGCAACTTTCTTTCTTTCTTTTTTTAAGATTTTATATATTCATTTGAGGGAGAGTAAGAGAGAGAAGCAGACTCCCTACTGAGCAGGGAGCCCGATGCAGGGCTCAACCCCAGGATCCTGGGATCATGACCTGAGCTGAAGGCAGACGCTTAACCTACTAAGCCACCCAGGTGCCCTGCCAGCAACTTTCATCTTTATGGTTTTTTATATTTCAGGGCTTTTTCCTGAAATGAAAACACATTAGACATAGAATGGGAAGAAGTTTACTTTAAAGTTTGCAAATCTGGACATTAGGCAGAGAGAGAAAATACCATTTTGATTTCATTTTTATCCCTTTCCTTGCTGACAGCATCACTGGTTCTGACAAAGAATAGACGGAAATCCATTGGAAACTCCGATTATCCTCTTTTCTCCAGTAGCAGTAAACTAATATCATTAACTATTGTTACCATATGATGCAGACCTGTTTCTAATTTAAGGGTACATTTTCCTTAAATGCTCTTTCAAGAATCATTGTCAGTTCAGAGGCACTTGTGTGGCGTAGTCAGTTAAGTGTCTGGCTCTTGGTTTTGGCCCAGGTTGTGATCTCAGGGTCATGAGATTGAGCCCCAGCATGGAATCTGAACCCCCTTTCTCCCCCCTTCTCCCCCGCCAAAAGACTCTTTCTCCTTCTCCCTCTGTTCCTCCGCCCTGTAGATGCACACTTGCTGTCTCTCTTTCAAATAAATAAACCTTTTAAAAAAGAATTCTTGTCAGTTTATATTCCCACCACAGTATATTTTGACTATGCTCATTTTGTTGTTCCCTTAATATTATTGCATATTAAAATTTTAAAGATTTTATTTGAGAGAGAGAGAGAGAGAGAGACTGCATGAGAGACCACAAGCAGGGGGGAGGGGCAGAAGGAGCGGGAGAAGCAGATTGCCCGATGAGCAGGGAGGCTGAAGAGGGCCTCGATCCCAGGACCCTGGGACCACAACCTGAACCGAAGGCAGACGCTTAACTGACAGAGCCACCCAGGCGCCCCTGCATATTAAAATTTTAAAATAAATTAGTTTATTTTCTGGTAGTGAAAGAATTACAATTTATTGTTGAAATGTTGAAAATACAGAAGAAGGCACACACACACAGCTCACACCCTTGTCATTCCTGCATTCAGCGCCACTGACATTTGGGTGTATCATTGATGTATTCCTCTTTCCCTCGTGTTGGATTTGGGCTACGCATTGCCGGAATTGCCCTGGAATGGCAGAGACACTGCATTTCGTGTGTGTGACTTCCTCTCCCATTAAGTAGTGCTTATTCTTCAGCGCCACTGTCGTCATCTTTGGTCTTTCTAGGTTGGTTGGTTTGTTTTTAAATATTTGAGAAATGTGGTTGGAAAAGGAACAATGGAACAGCAGGAGGAGGGGAGGACAGTTAAATAAAGGCTGGAAAAATTCCATTCTTGAGAAGCTGACAGACATGCCTGATAAGTTTGATATATGTGAGGGAGCAGACTAAAACCAGAGTAAGAATACTTTGTCACTCAGAAAGAGTGCTCATTCAAAAACAAACCCAAGTGTCACCGCCCTGGAATCCGCAAAGATTTCCTGCGATCATGAAGGTACTACTCTTCTATGTTTTCTTGAAGTTTTACTGTTTGACTTTTTGTATTTTTAACCTCTTTTCTTAAAAAAAAAAAAAAAAAAAAAAAGTAAGTTCTGTACCCAACTTGGTGCTCACACCCACAACCTGATCGAGTCTCGTGCTCCACCAACTGAGCCAGCCAGGTGCCCCACCTTTTGTGTTTAAGTCTGTTTCATGTATATGGTGTGAAGAGGGGCAGTCAGAAAACTAAGGTTAAAAAGATACCTTTGGCACGCCCAGGTGACTCAGCCGGTTAAGCCTCCAACTTTTGGTTTTGGCTCAGGTCATTGATCTCAACTTCGTGAGATCCGAGCCTCGCAGGGTTCCACATTGGGTGTGGAGCCTGCTAAAGATTCTCTCTCTCCCTCTCTCCCACTCCCAAAAAAGAGATATCATTTACAATGTCTTCGAAAAGCATCAAACACCTAGAATAAATCTAAAGAGAGATGTATGAGAAAAGGGGAAGGATGTGTAAAAACGACAAAGAAACTACAAAGGATTGCTGAAGGTATTAGAGAAGTATGTGTAAATTGAGAAGCTGATTCCAAAATTTATGAGATTGGAAAGGACCAAGAACATGGAAAGCAAAGTGTTTTCAGAGCTTTGGTTTGTGGACTCCCGAGTGTCACTTAGACCTTTTCAGGGGCTTTGTGAGATCAAAATGATTTCATAACAACAGTAAGATGATACTTGGTATTTCCTTGTGTTGATTTTGCAAAAGCAGTTGTGGGTAAACTCAACATGAACCTAGTCAGTGGCACTAAATTGTGCTAGAGGTGTCACTGTGTTCCTCACCTCTGTGCATTTCCAGTAAAACAAACAAAAAACTAAAATGACAAGTTCCACTTAAGAATGTTCTTTTTAATTTTTATTTATTTATTATTTTTTAATTTTTATTTTTTAAAAAATGTTATTGACAAAATAGTACAATTTATTATTTTAATAAATCTCAATTCCTCCTTTCTGTTTTTTGGTATTTTTTTTTTTTTTTTAATTTTGGGGGGATGGGGCAGAGGGAGAGGGAGAGAGAAACACAAGCAGACTCTGCACTGAGTGTGGAGCTGGATGTGGGACTCGATCTCACCACCCTGAGATTGTGACCTGAGCCGAAACCAAGAGTCAGAGGCTTACCCAATGGAGCCATCAAGGCACTACTGACTTCCTAAGTTTAGTTTTTTGTTTTAATGTGTAATACCTTACAGCAGAGGTTCTCAGCTCTATCAGATGCAACCTCTCTTTTACATATTTTGTAATGCTTCCTATACTATTCTGGAATGAAATTTCTAGACAACTTATTACTATACACATGATATGTAATTAGTTTGGTATTGAATTTTGGGTTGAAAATGATTTTCCAGGGCGCCTGGGTGGCCCAGTGGGTTAAAGCCTCTGCCTTCGGCTCAGGTCACGATCTCGGGGTCCTGGGATCGAGCCCCGCATCGGGCTCTCTGCTCAGCGAAGAGCCTGCTTCCCCCTCTCTCTGCCTGCCTCTCTGCCTACTTGTGATCTCTCTGTCTCTCTCTGTCATATAACTAAGTAAAATCTTAAAAAAAAAAAAGAAAATGATTTTCCATCAGAACTCTGAAGGAATTACCCTATTGGACTCAAGTGTCTCTTGTCGTTGAATAGTAGTTTTATATCACATAGATTTTCCATATTTTGCATATTACCAAATTTTTCCCCTCTCTTAAATATTCTTAGAATTCTCTCCAATAAATAAGAGATACAATTCTCTTACTATATCTGGAAATTTCAGTGATACCTCAGTGGTGAGGATATTTGGGAGGCCATTTTTTAAAAATATATTTTATTTATTTATTTGACAGACAGAGAGATCACAAGTAGGCAGAGAGGCAGGCAGAGAGAGAGAGAAAGGGAAGCAGGCTCCCTGCTGAGCAGAGAGCCTGATGCCGGACTTGATCCCAGGACCCCGAGATCATGACCTGAGCCGAAGGCAGAGGCTTTAACCCACTGAGCAACACAGGTGCCCCTGGTAGGCCATTTTAATTGGAAAATCCCTGTCTTCTTTTATAGCTCGGAGTCCTTTTTCTAATTATTTCTTTCATTTTTTCCCCCCTCTTTCCAGTACTTATATTACTTGTATGTTAGCTCTCCTGGATTGTCTTTGTTTCCTGTCTTTTCTCATATTTTCTGGTTTTGGTTCTGAGCTGAATCTTTGACTTTTATCTCCTAGCACATTGGATATCTTCATTTTCCCAACTATATTTTCGAATTTCAGAGCCTCCTCTCCTTTTTTTTTTTGTCTTCTAAATGTTCTTTTTCATTGCATCTTTTAAGTTTTTGATTCATGAATAATTTAAGTTTATTGGTTAATATCTAGACATGTGGGGATTTTCCATTTCTTTCTGTTAATTGATTTCTGGCTTAATTTTATTATGATTAGTGAGTCCACTGTATGTAATTTCAGTCTCTAAAGATTTGTTGAGCCATGTTTTATGGCCCAGCATGTGTCCAATTGTTGTAAATATTCTATTTACTTCTGAAAACATTGCATATTGTACAGTTGTTTTGTATCGTATTCAAGAGGGGCACCTGTGTGGCTCAATTGGTTAAGCGACTGCCTTTAGCTCAGGTCATGATCCCAAGGTCCTGGGATTGAGTCCCTTGGCAGGCTCCCTGTTTAGCGGGAGTCTGCTTCTTCCTCAATCTCTGCTCCTCCCCCTGCTTGTGCTCTCTCTCTTGCTCACTCTCTCAAATAAATAAATAAATCTTAAAAAAAAAAAAAAAGTGTTGGTAGTATTGTTTAATTAAAAAAATGTGTCATCTACACTTATTGTGGTGGTTATGGCAGAGCATATAGAGTGTT